>OW203761.1:36969392-37003601 GCA_934045905.1 Leuctra nigra | reverse complement strand
ATCCGCGAGTCTGGAATTAGAGTAGCTATCAGCATCATGGGAAGGGAATAAACTCCGATCTCAAACGACATATTATCTCTCAATTGACGTTCGATCAAAGATCGCGTTGATCTGTCTTATTCACACTATTTCCTACATCCAAAGCGAGATCAACACAACTGAATAATATAAAAAAGAGAAAACCGGGATAAAGTTTGCGGTAAAGTGCTCAGCCATCTCCGGTTCGAAATGCTCGCGAAAGAAAGAACGCCGTTCGTTCTCTTTCTCTCTCTAATCCCGAGCAATTCGAAAATCCTGCCACATCATTTACTAACGCCCCGAGACCAATATTGCATAGGAAAAGGGGATATGTTGTGTTATAACAAAACAGAGCCACATGAAAACACAACATCAATAACTTATTAAAGATTGCTAAGCCATAAAAAATAAGAAAAGGCGAACTTTCTACAAGGGGAGTCTATCACATTTCTCCCTTATCTTGCAGATGGCTATACGCTGTCCTTACAAGCCAGATCCTCCAGAGAATTCTAGAGGAATATACAACTCCGGGATCCTATAAATACGAGCTCTGAAAGCCCTGGGCATATCACGCCAATCATGTAGCTGGAGGTGTGCGTTGTGGAGGTCGTGCAAGACTGGAAGAATGTTGTGGAGGTGCACGTTATGGAGGTCGTGCAAGACTGGAAGAATGTTGTGGAGGTGCACGTTGTGGAGGTCGTGCAAGACTGGAAGAATGTTGTGGAGGTGCACGTTGTGGAGGTCGTGCAAGACTGGAAGAATGTTGTGGATGTGCACGTGATGGAGGTCGTGCAAGACTGGAAGAATGTTGTGGAGGTGTGCGTTGTGGAGGTGGTGCAAGACTGGAAGAATGTTGTGGAGGGGCACGTTATGGAGGTGGTTGAAGTCTGGAAGAATGTTGTGGAGGTGCACGTTATGGAGGTGGTGGTAAGACTGGAAGAATATTGTGGAGGTGCACGTTGTGGAGGTCGTGCAAGACTGGAAGAATGTTGTGGATGTGCACGTGATGGAGGTCGTGCAAGACTGGAAGAATGTTGTGGAGGTGTGCGTTGTGGAGGTGGTGCAAGACTGGAAGAATGTTGTGGAGGGGCACGTTATGGAGGTCGTGCAAGACTGGAAGAATGTTGTGGAGGTGTGCGTTGTGGAGGTGGTGCAAGACTGGAAGAATGTTGTGGAGGGGCACGTTATGGAGGTGGTTGAAGTCTGGAAGAATGTTGTGGAGGGGCACGTTATGGAGGTCGTGCAAGACTGGAAGAATGTTGTAGAGGAGCACGTTATGGAGATGGTGGTAAGACTGGAAGAATGTTGTGGATGTGCACATTATGGAGGTCGTGCAAGACTGGAAGAATGTTGTAGAGGAGCACGTTATGGAGATGGTGGTAAGACTGGAAGAATGTTGTGGATGTGCACGTTATGGAGGTGGTTGAAGGCTGAAAGAATGTTGTGGAGGTTCACGTTGTGGAGGTGGTACAAGACTGTAAGAATACAATGGATAGGTGCACGACTGGAGGTGAAAGTTGTGGAGGTGCAAGTTGTGGAGGTGCAAGTTGTGGAGGTGATTAAAGTCTGGATGAATGTTATGAAGTTGGGAGATGGCGCCTGCAAGACCTGAGCACCTCCGTTGTGGAGGGGATGCAGGACTGGAAGAATATCAAGGAGGTGCAAGACAGTAGGTGCGCGTTGTGAAAACATAATGCCGCTGATTGATTGAAGGAAAGGTGTCGAATGTATAGACACGAAGGGAAGATGTGCAGGTGCAAGTGATGAGGAGTTGTAGGCAGATTAGTGCAGACATATGGAGCTACATTTCTTGTAGCTGATATTGAATTTATGGGCGAACAACTCAGGATTTACAAGAAGGAACTTTTTCACAAGTGGAATCATAATTATTTATAAAACAGTGAACTCATACTGCATTGCGAAACATACTTCAAACTGACGTAAAAAGCATCGAGAAATAGTTTCATTATTGGCAAAGTTTTTGAAGACATATTATGTGTCAAGGAAAACTGACAAATGCTCTATCTTCAATCTACAGCTATAGCAAGTAAATATATGGCAGCTACAATGTGTTAAAATTAAGAAGTAGACATGATAATAATTAGCTGTAAAAAGCTGCATGGCACACTAAAAAACTAAACCTGCTCACAATTTATAAAAGTCTCCATTTTCCTCCACTATACGAGCTATTAGAAATACCGCGCAAATATTCTACAGCCCACGCTGCTCTCGGGTCCGCCATTAAACGGGTAACTCCATCGTACACCTAAACACACCATCTAAATGCTAAAATCTGTCGTTATACGCTCTACCAGCATCTCGGCGTTCCTTCACTCGGCGTAGTGAAGCCAGACGTACAGATTGCATCTTTGTACCACAATACAGGCGGGTTTGCCGAGGACTTTGTACCGAATGCAGGTGATAGCGTCACTAAATCAACCTGTCGCCATTTTATCTCCACAGCTTCTTTCTTGTTAACTTCTTTGGAAGGTCGGAACGATTCCGTCTCCGTTGCTACCCTCATTGGACGGTTCGGAGGTGCTAACTGCAAGCGCAATCAATTAGTGGGACGCAATTAGGCTGTTGACAGTTGCAACTAGAAGCCGGTTGATGGGATTACCGGTTCATTGCAGTACGTGAAGTGGACATGGCTTTTAGATTGTGGGGTTTGATGACATACGTCGGTGAATGAAAGGAATGATAATAAATGTAGCATAAACTAAACCGGGATTCGAATTGATGTCCCTTAGAAGCGGAGGTGGCGGTGTTTCACGGCGTTTGGATATCGGTGAATTATTCAGGGGTTTGCTGGTTGAAAACTTGAATTTCGCGATGGAAAACAAAGAGAAAATGTAGCAATTTAGTTTCCCCAATATATAAATTAATTCAATTTATTCTGTATCTATATATAAGCCCGCGCCATGTAATGAACTTCAGTTGTGCGGTGGAAATTAAAAGTATATCCGATATTCTCGGCGTATAAATAAGTTAATGCATCCACTGAAAATAAACAATTCCCTCTCTCGAGAGAGATCTAGTGAAGGGTGGTTTCGTGAACGAAACGGTTTGAACTTAAAACAAGAAGCGACTGAGATTGAAATATATTGGAAGCCATCAGACGTATAAATCAAGCGTTTTCCTCGCGCTGCGCCGGCAGAAAGACAATCAGAAGCGCAAACGGCAAGCAATTCGGACGCGAGATGGGGCGGGAAAAAAAATCGCCAGCCAAGTTTCTTCTCTTCCTCCGGTAAACGCTGTGCTCGCTCTGGTCCAGGTACACGAACACGACGAGCTCGACTGCCCTCGTTTAGTGGCCTGAAAAAACCTGGCGTAACGATACTAAAGCTCGGATAAGAGAAATAACGTGTCGTCGACAGAAAGTCTCTCCACATCCATGGTCGAAAAGACAAGAAACAGCAATCTGCGAAACTCAAAAACCTTCCAGACGGAAGGAAATATGTGAGAACAATACGAGATGAGAAACAAAAGCCGGGACAAAACTGTCAGAAGAAGAATCATCTTATTAGTTATCTGAACAACTCGAGGAAAACTCTTCCTAGGAGTTTGATTTATAAGAAGACTGGTCGGTTCTCCTGACACTTTGAAAGATGAAAGTATCGCAATACATTCTCTATTTTCTCACACCAACTTCGAGGCGAGGTGTATTGCCAAACAACTCGAGTGGAAATAAATTGCAGTGCAGTTGGAATCGATCTCGGGATGTTGTTGTGGTCTTTGGCGAAATCAAAGTTTGCCACCCCCTCTCTTGACATCGCGCGAGATTTTTGGCACACATTAATGGCGGAGTTCGCGGAAACTTCAGAGAGAGGAAGGAGCTGCAGGAGGGCCGTGAAAAAGCATCGAAACATTTCGCAAGAGTCTTGCAGAGGAATTGAGTTGGACCAGGTTTTGTGATCACAGAGAAGGAATTTCGGTTGGTATTAAAAAACGAGTAAAATTACTGGGGTGATATTTTCAAGAAAGAATGATTTAGAATGAAACTATCAGCGCTTTTGCAGATATTCATATCATATCATATCATTTCATAGCGTAGCTTAATAATGCTCTGGGTGAATTGTTTCCAAATCCTGACATTGAAAACAGTAAATTCCCGCCCTTATCTCCTGACCAAAAAAAAGCATTTGTCAACTGGATTGATTTACAACCCGAGTTTGGTTTACGCTACTTAAATAAAAGATCTCAAATTAATCTGGCATCGCATTCGTATCACACTTTTTCACAGAGATTTGTATTATTGATCAAAAATTCATCAGACTGAAAAGGACTTCCTTAAAAACTTTATAATCTACTAAATTTATTGACTCGCGAGAATTATACGGTTTTAGTTTAAAATCCGAAGAGTCCGGACGGAAACTGCTCGAAAGTTTCGTGCACTTATCGTAGTAAAAAGTGTTTCAACTTACTTCGTCCTCCGGCAACGAGAGACGGCACTAAGCTTTCATTTACGATATTACTTGCTTTACACGGGAGGGAAGTAGAATGAAATTAATACCAAACGCTATCCACAAAATAGACGTGCAAAACCAACAGAGCTTAGACAATATGCAACCATTATTAATACCGTCTGTTTACCCCAAAAGCGGTTGAATCAAGAAAGTGAGTCTTAGCAACCCGCTTGAAGCCTGCCTGCTAGAGAGATTATTTGTGCGTAACTTGAAGACTAGTTGAAAGTGATGTGACCAACACGTTGAAGAAGCTTCGCCATTTCCATCAGCCGCAAGAATCTATTACCTCCCCTCATTAGATGTTCGCATTTCCTTACGTAATGGCTTCCATCGTGGATGTGCCACGCTGCGTTAATTGAGTCCAAATCAAATTACAATTCGAATTTCATGGCCATTAAACGTTTCCTACTTATTCGCGTCTCTAAACGTCTGCTAGAGGTAAGAGTTATACTAATGTTGTACTTTCGAGAAAACCTTCCGAAAATATCCAAAAGAAGAAGTTCATCACCGGCTCGTTACGTTGATATAAATTAGCATATTCAAACTTTTCCTATGTAAAGAAAAGCAGTATGTGTTTAATTTTAACTACCAACTTTCCTTAGCGTTTTATCTAAAATATCCTCACTGACTTCTAGAAAAGTAAACAATAATGTTCAACTAATTTTCTTATAATCTATCTCGCGGATTTGTTGTATTTCCATTGTGCTCACACAAAAGAGAATAGCAGTATATCTGGAGAACTTTTCCTAAACTAAGGCAAGCAAACAGCTAACTCATTAGCAACTTCATGCGGTAGGAATTCTTACAGTACGAGTCAATATTAATATTCTACTTGGAAATCAATTGTGAAGGGAGGTCAGGCCGCTCGGCTCGTTTCCATTCTACCCTGCAAATTACATGTAGAAGTACGCTGGGAGGCACAAATGAAGAAATAACCACCTCAGCGTGATTGGTAATTATAAGCGAACGCAGCGAGCGTCTCACTTCAACACATTGGCTTTGTTATTTCCCACCGTACAGGTCAGACCGGTCATCTGATCAAGCTTTTATAAAAAATCTAGGTGGATAAAAGGGAAGAGAAAACTCATGACCCGTATACGAATATATTAAATTTCGCAAGTTATAAAGGCAGACTGCATTTGTGAATTTATTATTAATTGAGTAAAATAGGTCGGATTTCGTAATAATTATTGACCTTAGGTCAGATCGCTTACAATTTTCGGGATTTCTCTCTGTAGAAAGCTCACAGTCACATGTAAATATCTGAAATGCGAACGACGACGTGCTTCGCATCAATAATGGACGAGATTCCCTAGTTATTCAATAATTGTGATAAGCACCTTGTTTTCTTTTATGTCAACACTATTGATCGGTGTCCTTCAACTTAAAAGCACGACCTACAGTCCTGCTGCTCACGTCCAGGCTCGCTTATCAACGCGTCCTGCACGTCAACGCGTCACTGCAAGCTCCTGGGTCCTCGGCCACGGACGCGAAGGCCCGAATGAAAGAGGCCCACCTCAGTCTGTGACCTCCACCAACATCCCGGCGTCTATTTGTATGTGCCGGCGTCTGCGCCTCATTTATATTCCGACAGCGTCGCCTCTCCCGTCAGGTGCATTCAGCAAGAAGTTCCACATCTTTACGACACACAAATAAAACGCGACGCCTTCTATTGCAACTATTGCTATTCTTGGATTTCATTTGAAAGAAACAAGGTAGGTATACGTAGCTACGAGACCGCGTGTGCAAATTCACCCCACTTCCCCTGTGACACTCGTTAGTTTTTAAGTTGTACCTACAGTTGTATTAGGTTCGTGATAGGTATTACTACTGAAACAACAGAAACAGAATGCATCTCGCCTGAATAAAACCGGTAATTGAGAAATTAATAATTGAAGGCAGAGCCGAGTGACGGGGAGAGAAGAGTTGTTGTGTGAATATTTAATGACGGAATAATAGCAAAGGTCTGCTCGCCGCGCGGCAAAGTCTCTTACGTTGGGGGCAACCCCCCCCCCCCCCCCCCCCCCCTGGTATACCATCCGAACACCCCGTTCTTGTGCCCACTTGCCATTAACTTCGGGGCATTTTATTTTTTATCATTACAAAAAATTTCTCTCCTCTCGAAGTTTTCTTTATGAATATTATGCTCGGCCGAGTTTTTCTACCTCTTTTCTCTAAAAACGACGCGGATGGGGAAATGTATAAACCGTCGTAATTCAGCTGTCGCTTACCGAGGGCGTACAGAACAAACCGTGCACTTATACACGCCGTTGTTTTTATCAAACAAACAATGAAAACTAGGATAAATGGAATTACATATTACGAACTGGGATGAAACAACTTATGCGACAAGTTATTAATTCAAGTGCCACACAACCAGCTCACTGCTACAAACAGACATTAATCCATCATTCAAACAGAAACCTTTACATTACAGCATTACGTTAATAATTCACGAACTCTTTCTACAGTCTCGATAATGCAACAACTCGTAGACCAGTCTCATTGAAACCTCACAAGTGGAGATCATAAATACATTATCTCGGGTCTAGACTTGTGTCAAGATTAATCAAATAACCGCCACCCGCAATGCAGGAATCAGAGCTTCAATGTTGGATTATTGCATAATGAAATCAGAACTGACATGAAGGAGAAATGTAAGACAGTTTCAAGTCATGTTCGGACTCTTACCTTTGGATGCGCCCTTCGTGGGAAGGCAACTTTCGGGTCGATCTGAAATACAGACATCACAAATAGTCGATTCGCCCTTGACAAAATGATACTTAAATAAATACTAATAGTATCTTATTTATAAACCTAACTGCTATCTGCTAGCTTATTTTTATTTCTATAATTAAGTAACAGTTTTATTCGTATGCATTTAGATTAATTAAGTTGAACGTCAAAGCAACAGCAGGGCTCGTCACGTTCACGTCACTGGTTATACCACAATTAGTGTACAATCAGCGTAGTTCATTTACATATATTAAGAAGGCATGTTGTGGAAATTAGTGTAAAATTCCACGGTTTAATACGATTATCACCTCGCTCACCTCACCATTGGTACTTATGTTCCAAAGTACGAGCAGTCAAACAAAGGCAAGTTAACAGTAGTTGAGGTGCCGGCTTCAATTGCAAGAGAAGAGAACTAAGGGTCGTAACAATAGTGGAGGTGCCGGTTTCAATTGCAAGAGAAGAGAACTAAGGGTCGTAACAATGGTGGAGGTGCCGGTTTCAATTGCAAGAGAAGAGAACTAAGGGTCGTAACAATGATGGAGGTACCGCCTTCAATTGCAAGAGAAGAGAACTAAGGGTCGTAACAATGGTGGAGGTGCCGGTTTCAATTGCAAGAGAAGAGAACTTAGGGTCGTAACAATGGTGGAGGTGCCGCCTTCAATTGCAAGAGGAGAGAACTAAGGGTCGTAACAATGGTGGAGGTGCCGCCTTCAATTGCAAGAGGAGAGAACTAAGGGTCGTAACAATGGTGGAGGTGCCGGTTTCAGTTGCAACAGAAACCAAGGGTCGTGAAACTGGTGGATGTGCCGGCATCAGTTGCAAGAGAGAAACTATCTTTACCGTCACACCTCTCAAGCCAACCGATGTTGTTCAATATTTACCGGTCCAATTTGGCTATACCTTCCGACCCAAAACTTTCCAAAGGGACGTGTGAACATGATAATTATTGATTACGCTAAGTTAATTTAGAAGATGGCAGAGATTAGAAGGAAAGTTTCAAAGTGAAATGACCTGTGTGAACCCTCTCTGGATCGGATGCAGCCCGTCACAATCCACGGTAACAAAAGTCGGCCGACCACACCTCTACACACATTGGCAACAGAACTCTGTGGTAATCCATCCGCTGTTCCGCAGACCATTGCGATTCTTCAGAAACACCATCTCTTTCTTTGATTGAAACACGAGCCGAGTTCAACCCTCCTCAAACAAGTGATAAATACACGGCACGTCGTGATATTCTAGCAGTTCGCATCAGAATGGTGGTTTCACTCTTGTTACCAATGAAAACGAACGTTTCAATTTCAACTCGCCGCTTTGTAATTGGTCTCCAGTCGGAACGCGCACAGTGGTCGGACTTGTATTGTTACTCTGACAACAATAAAAGTACAAGACGAATGTACGAGATTTTCATAATTTCATGAACGCCGTCGAGCTCTGTGCTGGTCGAGGAAGTGGGTGGTGGGGGGTTTATTGTCGTTCTTCCGCCCTGTTCATGAATACAGGGAAGCTACCGACCCAGGAACTCATAAGTCACTGCAGAAACACAGGGTTAATACATTAGCCTAAGCTCTTTGTGCTCGAGAGAGAGAATAGAGAGAGGGGAGAGAGTGGGAGGGGGGCAGAGTTGAGGCTATTAGTTAGCATACGCAATGATTCGCCGTCTCTTTCTAGATAGCGCCAGATACCACTTGAAACAATCGTTTACGGCGCCATCCTACAAGAAATTCAAATGAGTCCTCCCTAATCATAATGATAAACATGTCTCAGACATTCCTTTCGACTTCTTTATAACCGATATACAGATGTTATGGGAAATAGTTTCGGAAACATTTTAGATAAACTGCACTTGTTGAAAGCCAATTTTAAATTAAACGAATTCTCTGCCGATCCATCCTTCGAGTACTGAATCGCAATTCCCGGTGGCCCCTCATTCACCAATTCAGCGCCCGAGCTGAGTTTTCCAATTGGACAGACGACAGCGAAAAGAAGTAATTTCTCACTCAGCGTCTCTCCTCGTGCTCCTATAGCGCCTCGACAAAATATAGCGAGAAAGAGGTCATATTCGACGACACCCAATTGGAAAGATTACCCAGCTGGAGTGATTTACACAGAATGGTGCTCAGAGTCGAGCTGGCAGACAAGAACTAGTGTATAAATCCGCGAGTAATAACATGTGTTTGTGTCGCCGTCTGAACTACCAAGTGGATGCGACTGCTCGCGAATTCCTGACTCCTTTACAGCGTGACATCTGGAATAATACAGCATTCGTGATCTTGCAATAAAATGCATATTTGAATTTAATTGCATTCATTTCAACATATTACAATTTTACGACCCTGCTCCGCCCATAAAATTTTATATTACATCTCTCCATTTTTATTCAATTGTATACCTTTTGACTTTTCTCGCGCAAAATGGCATGTGCCAAAACTATAAGCTGAAATGACTCGTAAAGGAAATTGGAAGAATAAGAGAGTAATATTATAATGGACGTCAAGACAAAGTACTCGAGTGATAGAATGTATTATGAGTGCATAACTCATTACTCAAAACACCTCATTGTTAAGAAAGCAATGAATTTAAAACATGGATAGATTAAATTGATTTTAAAATGCATTACTCTTACTGAAATAAATTAATAGACTGGAATGAGAGAAAACGAAAATAAACATTATTTTCCAACTCTATTTGTCGGAGTTATTTATTTCTTGGAGGTAACTCGATATTTTAAGTGCATCGCAAGGCTTGTTATTGCATGGAAGTAGAACATGAACAAATCGACGTCAACATTTGCGAAGCAAAGTAAAAGACACGTACAAGAAAAAACACACGTCTTTGTCCATTTTTATGCTTTCTGCTAAATTTTCTCAATAAAAAAGTGTTATTTATCCATCCGGTGTGACGGCAAATTTAAGGTTGAAAGCTGGTGGTAATTGCATTTGGCTAACTTATTACATTGGTGGCCGCGCAGTGCACGGGCGACTACCCCGCTACTAAACATAAGTCACAGCTCGCTTGCGTCCACTCCAACACCCCGGGAAAAATACACACATATACAGCTTCAGATTCCAGAGTGATCTAATAAGACCCGGCGCCTCCACAAGAACTTTACTCGCCGAGATGGAACGATTGAAAAACTATAACCTCACTTTATACCGCAGAAAGCGCCGTAAACACACGAGTTATGATAGTCATACAGAAAGCTCTGGTCATTGTCGAAGAAGTTTGTTTTATAGATTACAACAATGTCTCTCTCTAGAACTTTATAGATAAGAAGGACACAATCAAGTTTTGAAATTGTGTTTGAAGTTCATATTTTTACAGTGCATAAAAAGTTGCATTTATTCGATAATACTAACTGTGAGTCAATTCGAGGACATTGAGTCAAATTGCAAGCCTCCTATTGGCTGCAGAAATCAGATCCTTTTCCTACCTAAAATTCAGAGACTCTCTTGCTTAATTTTTGTCTGCGAGTGTACCTTAAAGTCCCATTAGAACAATTTGTAGACCAAGCAATTGCAATGAATAAGATGCAATAGCGTTTTAAAAGATGAAACAACTTAATGTACTCATTTCCTTTTTAGTATTCAGAGCATTAGACCCAAATGAGTTGAAACCGGAGGGTTGTTAGGAGATTTCACAAAACTAAATGAAATAACCTGGCGTGGCGTTGGCCTATTTAATTAAGTCGAGTATTTAAGACACGAAACTCAAGGGGCAGACTCAAGATGATATGATTCAAATAAAGCAGAAGAATAATACGCAAAGACGGCGAGTAGAGTGACGTCAAATGGGGTTACACTGAAAATCAGTGAAGCGGCAAATATTCGGTGAATAGACAAATAAAAAGATAACTCATATACAATACTATTCACACAGTTATTTATTTTTTTTAAAAAGTTAGTTTTACCACTGTGGTCTTTTATACTTGGCTAATTGTCTTGATAATACGAAGAACAAAATTTTATAAATTTTAAGAAAAATCGACAAGATCTTGTGTTTATTAATATATTTTGAGATATTGTTCTAATAAAAATGTATATTTTAATAAGAAATTGACAATCCACGAATGGTTAATAATCCCAAATGGGTGCAAAATAACAGTTAATTTGGAATAATTAATATAGGTAAATAGTAAATCGGTAAATAACCCACACCTCCAACTAAGATAAAAAGATGTAATATGCGATAATCCAATCGTGTATTAGAAATACATTTGAATTAACCGATATTCCTGCTCGAGTAAACGAACTTTATGTCTTTGCAATGAGCGGAAGCTCACCGATATTATCGATCTGTGAGAAGTATGATTCGGTCGGGAACACTCTGTTCCGACCATTTACAAAGATTTCCATTCGAAACTACTTCCGTGAAACATTTCCACCATTTCATCTCTCTATAAGCATCTTCCTCTGTAAAATAGCCTGAATAATACTAGCTCAATAGCGCAATGTGCATAATGATACAATTGAAACTCGTGAATATGGTTTATATAGAAATATGAGCATAGCGAGGAAGGTATTCAAGAAACCTTTGTGCCACATCTAGCAAAAAAGAGCATTCATTAAAAAAAATTACTTCACAAATTCTTGTTTTCCATTAATTGAAATGGTAATTGTTTGTAAATGGCGCCTGCCAGAGAGTGAGCAGAAGTTAGTGTCACAAGTTTGGCGCCACGTTGGTGAAGGGTGGATGGGGGTGGGGGGGAGTGGTACTTGTCAGTGGCACTGTCAGGGAGCAGGGCGTAAAACGCGTCCGCTGCTTCCCCGGCGTAGCCATCCGGAAGTGATCGCAAACAATAGCGGACACTTCAGCGACAGACACATTGCGGACACGATGACAGGTAGCTAATTAAAGACGCACAAATCCATTACAGAATAACAACGAGGTGCTTAATTACTGGATGACGAACTGGATGTGTGCTCATTCACGTGGAGTGGGAGTCAGTATGTAACATTTATGTTCGGGACAGATTATGAATACAGTGACGTGAATATGTTAACTTGGCCCTTGTGGACATAGAAATTCAAGGGTGAATTTCAAACAACTAGAACTTCGATCTCAGTGGCGAATTGCAATAAGGTCGATATATTCTAAGGAAATTCAATCGGTGTGCTAATTTTGATAACAAAGCTCTCATTAGTTTATATTTTTCCTAAATAACTTCTAAAGGTCGGTTTTTCAATTCTCTGCTAAATTTTAACAGTTGATTAGGACTATATTGTCATTAAACCAACAATGACATTCCTTCATATCCGTGTAAACTTCACTACTGGCCTGAGGAGTATGGAAAAACTGACCCTTAGTGTAAGTTTGCCTTCCGATTCAACGCTTATATCTTACTATCTATTCCCACGGTCAAGCTACGAATAGAGCCGAATAACATTTGTACCATGTTTTTTACATGTGCAAGCTAACTTTATTTCAAAATTAACCATGAATTGCATAAACGAAGCATGTGGATGTAGAAATGATTTGAAATAAAACATATGAGCACGAACGTGTTTTGTAATTTATCTTTCAATGCCTATCTCATTTGACTATTTAATTCTTGTAACACTCCATCTTGTTTTTAGGTAGGCAGGTCCCGTAATAATGTACTATTTATTTTACATTTCAATCAGTGATATAAATAAAGTACCTACATTAAAGAAGTAACTGTCTTTGCAGTAAATCATGCATAGAAGATTTAACTAATTAATTGATTTTTTTAAATAAATGGGGATAGTTTTATAGCCAGTGAAATATTCCCGTTACATGATAAGAGAAGTGTATTGTGATTATAGTAAATATGCATAAAATAACATGTGTCTTAATTTTTTCATCTCAAGCACCTCACATTTATACGATTTTATTATAGAGTAATTCTTTTTATTATACAGTGTAAATACCTTAACACGACTCAATGACTAGATCCACTATAGGTCAAGTCTCACTGACAAAGTAATATGTTTTTAACACTGGTTTCATTTGCTATAAACTTACTATAAAATTTCCCAACGGTAGTCATGTCATTCAAGTCTGAACTACCGAAATAAAAATAGCAACAAGATAACGTTTAGTATGCGTCAGAAGCTACTACTTTTAAATAGCATATGTCTGTACTCCGTATCAATAACTCTCATAATAAAATGTTAAAATGTTATTTTTATTTTAGGATAAAAGCAACGATCACCATCTTGAATTTTATAAGAAATTATCAAGAATCTAGCGTGAAAAATTGCAGTGTGTCTGCCAGTCCTGAAGTACTCAATATCAGAACGAGTGGTTCTGCTGGCAATATATTACCATTCATGATAATGTACATTTTGCATCCAACGAAAAGTTTTAATCAGAAATATGTACCAATCGCTATGAGTAAAACATTAGCAAGATGAGAATTCGCATATGGACTTGAATATTACTTGCAATACGTGAACGAACACTTCCATCACATAGCAGATGAAATCATTTCTAAAAGATTCAGCACATCGTGGAGTGACATAGTTTCATTTCACCAAAATGTAAAAAAGCCAACGAGCTTGTGAAATTACGTTGGCGTTAAAATATATTTCACCGCCATCCAACCTATATGTATTACGCCCGAGAAGTTTATGCAAAATTATGGATTATGTTTTTTAGGTGGTTTAATATTATCACACGAAAGGCGATGTGGATATGTTGAGTTCCCACGAATATTTCGCTGTCGCATAAAAGGAACATTTTGTATGTAATTCTGAAACAAATTAAAAACTATAACGTGTTGTCGCCTCTGAATAATGTGTTATTTGAAATAATTCCATAGCTAGAGGTAACTATATAATCGCCAGCTTTTTGTGTTGTACACATGTAAAACCAACCTTCTCTGTTTGCATACCATTTTTTTTTTTGAAATCCATTCATTGGTTAAAATTTAAATAAATATCTCCTGATAGGCTGAAAAATTAAAACGGTCTTCGATAATTCTGATCAAACTCATATTTTGCATGATCATTAAGACCAATATTGCCTCTTATTTTACAAAATTTCATCCTAATCAGTTAAGAACGTATGAAGTTATTTACATTTTTAATATCTGTCAGTAATGAAGTATCGAAATGAATGTTTTCCAGTGCCAATTGAAAATTGATTCTGATTTGCTTTATGAACCAGGTGCTTAGATGCTATTTTAAAGTTTCGATGAAAAGCATACACTTTTAAGTTGATATCATAATCAATTCAATATGGATGTATATGTTTTCTGTGCGTTGTGTACGCATTTCCGGTTCGAGAATTTGCACGTACCCGTGCTCGCTCATCAACGCGTTACACTGAGCGTTTTCCTAGTTATAATTAATTTGAGTGCTATTATCATTAGCTATCTTTCGGTCAATAATTACAATATGATTCAATCTTAAAATACACCAAAACTTTGGTGGAACATTGAAAATTCTAATCTAAAATGCAGAAATTTCGTCAAAGAACAATTACGTTTTATTTGGTGTTATTATCTTCAGTAAGTACACAAAGTAGGTTCTCGAAATAATCACTCGAAAGTGGAGAGATTTTAATCTTAAGTTTAATTGTGTTTCGACTTCAACGTCCACTTCGAGTAAGTCCTTGTTGATTGAATGTAAAATCACCGGTGATTCTATAGACATGACTCCCCGTGGAGGTGCTGCACTTGTAGCGGTGGAGGTGCCGCACTTGTAGCGGTGGAGGTGCCGTGATCGGGCAAGAATCTTCATCAATCGTCGCTTTTGATGGATATGACACAATTAACAAAACAATTGAATATGATATTATGAGCTGAAGATTATGAACCTATAATTTGTAGGACATTTTAGTTATTATTTTTATTTATTTTATCTCAGACAAAGTACATTTTGTTAAAACCTAATAACCATATAATTGTGAATAGAAAATTGTATCTCTAACTAGAGAGTGGAAACCGAACTTTGGAAACAGCCCTTCATAAAGGAACGTTTTCCATGTGACGTTGTAAGCCTATTATTGCAAACATACAATGGCTACCATCACAAAGTGACCAGAACGAACATTTGTCCCGAGAAGGTGTCGCAAGTCTCTGCTAATTGCGTGGAGTGGTCTCGCCTTTTACACGTCGCAAGCTCGTAACCAAGCTAGCCGTAACGAGCACTTAATAAATCATCCACTACTCGATAGTAATTAATCCCTGCAGTAAATTCCAAGCAGAATGGGTTCAAGCGGAAAATATTATGAAGGGGAAAAAATGTGGCGAACCGTTAATTTACGAGCGTAGAGTTTTCCCACAAAAGTTTCGTGATAGATATCCCAAATATTAGCAATTACTTGATCTTTATTCGAGTTACGTTGCACTCGGTGCATCTCAGTGCAAGAAGATCCGATCCGTTTCTTCCGATTCGACTCAACTGCACCTCGGAACTGCACGTGTCTTCTGGCATCTCATTGTTCTTTACAGCCATCTTTTGTCCAGAACAGGTTTACCAACGTGCAACAATGAGGCTGCTGACACCTGCGTATGACTAACTGATTTATCTGTAATTTTTATAGATGCCACAAATCAAAATTTTTGAATTAACAGACGTCTCTGGTGTATGTAATTTACACACCAATTATTTCTGTTCGTAGAAATCAACGTGACTCTAAGTCGTAAGTGACTCAATGAGCATGAAGGTGAACTGACAAGAGACACAGCTGTCAAGTTATTGGTAAAGAGACTCACCTTCTTTCGTAGCTAGCAAAATAATAACAATTTTATTATTTCCACTTATATATCAAAATAACGTCACTCGAATGTTGTAGGATTAGAATGAATAATACCAGGCAAATGTCCCCCGGCTAATGTATTTAATTCTAGTTTGTAATAAAACAAAGTCGGATTTCATTATGAAAATATCATGATATATTTTAATTTCCCGTAATCTCGACGCCCATGTAACCGCCGCAAATGGTTGGGTCGCGCACGAGTCAATTGGTCGGGACTATTGTTTAAGAAAGAAGTAAAGCGGGTTGCATTTGGCGAGGCTAAGCCCACGTTACCCGGCTTATCCTCGCAATGGCCGATGCGGTCATGAATCTTGCAACCTCTGTCCAGGATAAAGGACGTCGGTGGGAGATGTGGGTTGGCGAGGGGCGAAGGGGAGGGGGGAGGATTTACCCACGATGGTCATATATTATTCGATCGATTCGCAAACTAGCGGCTCCAGTTGAGTGCATAATGATCGCCAAAACTTCGCATAAGTTTCGCGATACTGCACTATTTTTTACTTTTAGTTTCGGATTAACCATTTTGCTATATTTTATATCCCACGCTCGTTGGCGAGCTGCGCAAATATATTACACAATGCTTCATCATTGGGATAATGCCGAGTTTATAAACTACGAATGCGAAATCTGCGGTTTGGTGAAATAATTAAAATGGAGAGAATTTAAATCCAACCCTTATCAGAGGTTTTTGGCATTGATTTACATGAATCCCCCTCCCCCCCACACCCCTCTCCAGAGACTCCCATCAAAAGTGTTTCATTGCAGTTCACGCGAAAAACATAGAAAACGTTCCTGGAAATTAATGTAAAGTTTTGAGCTTTCGAAGCCTTTAGAGCGTCTGCGGAAAACGGCAAATGGAGAGAGAACGAGAGGCATTATATTTAAAAGTCGTTTGTGATGTCTTGCGTGTTAATCAAAAGTATGTCTTCACAATATTATTGACAGAGTTCGTCGGTTATAAAGACTTCGTAAAGAAAGAAAGTAAAGAGAGTAGAAAGAAAGACTATCAAAATCTATTTTGATTCGCGTTCTCCGTTGGCAGTGGCAGGTCCGTGGCAGCTGGTGCCAGGCTAGCGGTGTAATCGAATTGCTCGGCAGAACAGCCCTGTGCTGTGCTGCGTGTAAGTACACGCGGCCGACGCAAGGCACTTGGGAACAGGGATCACCTGTACGACCCTCCCTTCCCTTCCCGCACCTTCCCATCCCGCACCGCGATACAACACACACACACGAACCTAATCGAAAATATCACAACATGAGTAATGGGAAGCCAGGCAAAGAGTAATACGCTTGGCAATTTGCATTTCGAAGGTTTATAGGGAATTTGAAGAGGGACTGTCAGGCGCTCTAAAGAGAGCCCAGGGCAACTGTGTTGAAGCTCTGGTGGAGGTGCCGGGTTATGTGTTTCACAAGAATCGCTTCTTGCATGGAACAGCTCCCAGTGGAGGTGCCGGGTATATTACAAGTATCGTCTTCTTGCATGAATAGTTCCGGTGGAGGAGCCGGGTTTATTACAAGTATCGTCTTCTTGCATGAAACAGTTCCTAGTGGAGGAGCCGGGTCATTTGTATCGTCTTCTTGCATGAATAGTTCTCATTGTGGAGGTGCCATGTTATAGTGTCATTCAAACAGATGGCTGGTTTATCAGACTTTTTTTTTGGAAACTTGTGAACTCGAAACCAACTATTTTTTTATCACATAATTGAAGCAAATCTGAACGAATGTTTTGGCCCAAGCAACTGAGTTATATCTCGTAGCCCAGACGAATTTACATATTTAAGAGATAGATTATAGAACCTCTCTAATTTATTTAAACTGTTTGCCTTTGCCTCCAATAATGTTTTCTTAATGCGTACGCCCTCTACCGCTAAATCATTCAAAACCTTGGGCGCTCTCTTTTTGGACCTTTGTTTCGCTTTAACTGTCAACGTCTATAATCTGTGCGTAAACGTTGCGCATCATTTCGCATTCTTAATTAAACTCCTTAGTAGCGCGTTAATTCTCCAAAAAGCAGGGAGAAAAATTCCGCCTCGTACGTTTTTCTTACATTTAATTTAAAACACGCGACGTAATCGCTTGAAATGAGGCAAGCTCTCCCAAGCGTCCCATTATTGAACAGACGTCCCACGTACCCCCACCCCAAACATCCCCTAACACAACGCTCTTGTAGATGCTCCATACCGCATCACCCCGCCACCTCCACCCAACCCCTCATTTAATTTGAGGTGAGGGATTTCGTTTGGGCCTGAGCCGCGTAATAATGACTATTAGAAGTGAGTATTAGAGATCACGTGACAAGCTAGCGTGCAACTTTTAATAGCTTGACTTGTTTTAAGACTGGATGGCTTTATGACTTATTGTGATGAAGAGTAAGAGAGTGGAGAATGTTTAATTAGGCCACGTCAGGCGGCTCCAACAAATGTTTATTTCAATTAAACGTAGATAAAGAATGTGTGTCACGTCAGAGTAATGGAGTTGATAACTGTAATTAAAGCCTCGCAGACCTGAGGGAGAAAAGAATACAAACTCGCCCATCATCTCGTCAGTCTATCGAAATCCAATATAACTTCCCTGAAAGCACTCAATGGACTGAAATAGTTTGTGGATGTTTTGTTTCTAACTTAAAGGATCAAACACCATCATTGTCTATCTCGCTTGTTCACGCTGTTACCAAATTACTTTGCTGGTCTCACAAACAGTGTGGTTGTCCCAAGAGAGGGTGCCCGTTACCCCGTGCTCCGTCCTTGTCACGCGCATCTCCCTTGTGCCATATCCGTCTCATCCCTCGGCCGCCGCGACGCCGCCGTCGTCGACCGGTGCTAATGAGACCGGACAATGGCGGTCGGCTCTTGGTTCAGCGACTAACCAAGTTCGAGATGAGCTAATCACTCATGGCGACGACACCAGAATGCACTGCGGAGAAACTGCAACTCCGCTGACATAAAGTGTAGAAAATTGTGGGTTATCTTCTATGCGAGAACAGTCTCTTTACCATCTCCTCGCTACCACATAAAAGTTGTGGAATTGATGGACAGATTTTTCCGGGGTGGAACGCTGCAATTGGCCTAGTGCCACTTCCATGGAAAACGACCGACAGCGAAACGAAGGATTTATCGATAAAGTTGATGGGCCTTTGCAGAAGCAGAGAACTAAAGCAGGAAGGATCCAAAGAGATGGGGAAATTGGTTAGCCGCACAGCACAAGTTCGAAAGCTTAGAGCAAAGAGAAAAGACAAGAACCTGGCGTACTTCTTCATCTCCTTCCCGCCCTCGGACGAATTGCCTACGTTTAGCTGCCGGTTACTCTAAAGTAGATCGCCGTAGTCCTGATTCAGCCGACAGTCAATCCGGAGCTGCATAGTCGTTCAAACAATGGCGTCGTTTCACGAGGGAGAAGTTTGAGTGAGCTTTCAAAGAAAGAAAAGAAAATAGAAAAAAGGTTGGCAATGACGGAATTAAGGGAGGGTGAAAGAGAGCTGATAAACCTTTCAAATCAAGGAAGAATCCCTTTTCCGGGTGAACATAATTACAGTTTGCAGCGTCGAGCGTCACCTTGCGATATGAGGATGAAACCCGTTCAACAGTCGATCATCCTTTTCAATATCACTCGAATCGAAGCAAATAACCGTCTCGTCTGCCGTGAAACAGATCTTGCAAGCTGGGCAGACTCGAAAGCCGAGTGGAAGAGAGGACCTGGGATGAATTACCATAGAAACAGGGAATTTAGTCAGTCAGCATTCTGCTAGTGTACTCAGAAGCTAGGTGCAGATAAGAAGTTCGGAGTCTGGAGGTAATGGGAAAGCTGGCTTATAGAGAGATTTAATTGAAGAACTTGGGAGAAGCTTTAAGAAAAACCATTTACCAATTGTGACTTTCCTAAGTTGCCGAGTTCCCGTGCACAGCGCTAGCTCGGTGTGAATGGGACCATACTGCTATATCAACATTGTGCTCCGGCATATTCAAATAATCATTCCAACTATCAAAATTATCATAAGAACTAAGTGTAACGGTGAATACCGTGAGAGTAATTAGGGGTGTGATTGCTCTCCGTCTCGGGGGACGAAGCGACGCGTTATATTTAATAAGTAAAGAGTAATTATTTAATCGGCGGGTTGATTGAGAGGCAACACCTACGGAATCTTGGCGGTGTTCAATTATGCATAGCAGTTAGCTCGGTGCGGCGTTCGCTGCGTGCTAATATTGCATCAGATGATCGTAACCTGCCAATTAGAGCCTGATCGTGATATTAACCAGTGACGCAAGTACGTGAACAGACACTCCTCCTTGCACTTTACTTGAGATTAATCACTAAACACTATGTTAATTGAAACTATCAATACAGAGGAACTGTCAGTTATTACTTACAGACTATAATTCTGTTAGATTACATTTTATCTAATCCTATGTCTGCTATTCTGTTAGTAAGTATTTTAGGACTAAGAATGCATCAGTATTAATTTGTGTACAACTATAAACCGAGCGTGTGAAGACAGAGAAATGTGTTGGAATGAATTGACTACCGATCGCTAGTGTGAGTAGGATCTGAAGTCACTTATTGCGTCTGGGACCACGTGGGAGCTGATTTGTCGCCCAATCGTCAGCCGACAAGGCGACTTGGGGACTTGACTGTTGGGCTTCACACGCTCTTCCACGGCTTTAGCAAACAAACTGTCTCTTTGATTCATTTGAGTAATTTCACGTGTGGAAAAACGTTTAAAGTTGTCAACATGAAATTAATAACTTTTGCATTGACTCAATTAATGCCATCATTACGGACTAGAGGAATGAAAAAATGTCTACGGTACCTTTTTACCGTCTAGCTCGTGAGTGGGTTGAGCTAAAACCTTATCTACGCTAGCCGGGTCTGCGAAGGTGATAAACCCGAAGCCCCTATAAGATAACATAAATATAAAACATTACTAACAAGAAAAATCTACTCTCGTAGCAAAGCTAACACGCTAAGAAACGTAAGTGTCAGTCAGTAAATGATATTCTATTCTCTAAGTTGATAAGTAAGTGAGGGTAAAATGTAAATGAGAGGTGTTTTCTAAATAGATATCTAGAAACACTGAATCAATTGTGACACAGGCAGAGATTGCTCATTGGAGAGATTGATCCTGTAAGAGGGTGACATCTCTCGAGACCTATTGGTATGTACAGGAGGCTGATGACTATGGTGCGAGCCGGTGGCCGAGGGAACCTACCTCGATGTGAACATTCTCGCTCCGTTGTCGATCACCATCTCACCGGACGACTCACGATGGCTGAAAGAGAACCACTCTTCAAAGGCAAACCCTTCCCTCATCTTTTGCGTGTGTTTTTTTTATTTGAAACTACCAGCTACTAGACTACTAGCACTACTTCTAGAGCTCTACATGAACTAAAACACACTATCATCAACATGACATCTAGGATACACATGGTTTTCAGAAATGTCGCCGGCAAAGAAAGTCTACTGACTACTTGACTTGGAATCAAACAAGCGGAATTAGTTTTGAATTGAGCTTTGGGTTGACTTTCTTTGCCGGCGACGCGATATGTCAATACACAGATCCCATTCGTAATAAAATGTAAAAAAAAGTTGATACAATGGATATACCTGAACAAACGAACAAAAAATAACAATTTCAAATTGCAATATCAAAATATATACGGAATAGTAAATATAAAATGAAATGGTACTTTATGAAATCCTATGAAATTGCTTCGCGATGGGATCTGTTTATAGACACTAAAAAGTTCACATAGTAGACAAGAAGACAAAAGATATAAATGCAAGTTCGTGTGTAGGGTTTTTGGGGTTTAGATGGAGGTTTTGGACGAGCTGATTTGCCGATGCGAATCTCCTTTCTTACTCATTTGATCGCCACTCGAACGCCAAATCTAGTAAACTGTAACTAAATCAAACTGTAAACTTTGGCCGACTGCCATTGTAATCCTCTAAGCGGATTAGAGAGTTAGTTTGATGACTAAAACATAACATTCAGAAGAGAATTGTTTTCCAGCTAAAAAATAAACTATATATAAATAAAACAGTATTCGAGAGCGCGGATGTTTTCCACCACAAAATGGAAAAGTAACAGCTAGCAGCTTGGAGAGAGTCGTCCGCCCTCGGCTTAAGCCGGCTGAATCCGAGCAGACAGTTCTCGTAGGATTTTACTCGCTATGGAGCCGCAAGAAGGAGGTACAGTCGAGCTAAAGCCTAGCAAACTATACGTCTCTCTATATCCCACTTGCAACACACCACTGTCCTCTTTTTATCTCTTTCGTTTCTTTCGTTTCTCGCAATTTAATCGTACGAGCTAACAAGGTCCTTCACGCGTTAATCCTTCATCATCTCGTCGTGTACGGGATGCTGGGTCCAGCTGCAGGAGCAATCCCGCTTCCCGCCACTCACTGACTATAGCCTCGAGACAACGCCGGGATTTCAACTGTCACCTCCACCAGCCCAGCATCTGCAACCCCCCAGGATCACCTCCGACAACACAATGACCCGTCACTATCAGCAGAATCAGATACATTACGTCTTCCAGCGAACTTTCTTCAAGATATCCAGAGAGTGATTTAAAATAGAACAATGAGTGTTCTCGACCAGGTCTGTTACAAGTTGATGTTGGAGGGCTGGACCAAGAGCTATCAGCGTGCGGGGAACATGGCGCGTCGTGAGAGAAGCAAGGTCGTCGCGACCAATCAAGATCGTCCTTGGTTTGATGAGAGCGGCGAAGTTGACAGCCGATTGTTCCGACGTGCAAGTGTTTACCAACCGGATCCATCAACAGACGCCCAGCGTCGGCGTCGAAACGCAACTGTTTTGTTGCCGCGCTCATGTTTTTAATGGCTTCGTTAAAAATTGAGGCGGTTGTTTTTTATGACGCGACGGGAAACGGGGTGGAAACTCGACGTTGGATGTTGAAAAAAAAGTATTGTTATTTCATCAAAAGTCAACTGCTGATTAAAAAGTGCAATTTTTTAACACAAAGCTTCGCTTAATCAAATTTCGACGCAGACCTATTATAATGAGAAGCTATTTGCGGCACCTGACATTTTCCTAGACTGAAATGCCACCCTCGTTCTTTTGACAGCAAAATGTCAAAGAATGTGGTTTACGGTTCTCAAAAACATCGATCAGTAAAAATTAATAATAGTATTTACCACCAAACTGATATGGCAGTTGAGAGAGAACAGAAAATGCCACACGAATGAATGAAACTGACGATGTTATGGCGTAGTGGGATCAATAGAGTAGGGTCCAGTAACAATAGTCTTATAGAAATATGTTGATAATATTAAGCTGTGATTGATGATATCCCCAAAAACACAACAATGTTTAGATTTAAACCAAGAGGTAAAACCAAATCGATGTCTACGTCAGTGTTCACTAATAGTAATAGGTACTGAAAATGTATCCTATAGTTCAATGAAATGATAATGTTATTTTGTTCTTCTAGTTTCTCAGCAATATTTTCATTTTTCATACCATAAGGCTTTAAAAAAAAAGTGTTTTGAAAACGCTTTTTGAATCTACTTTGCAAAACAAAATATCATCAAAGTCAACTCAAACTTTCGATCGAGTTGAAACTTAATATTGTTATTGAAATTAATCCCCGTTAATCGAATCCGTTGAATAACGACGTCGCCGACGCTGGGAATAATTTCCTGCTGGCGTCGCGACGCTCTCCATGCGCGAGAGAAGCGCCTAATCTTGACACCCGAGAGAAGCGTCGGAACGATTTCCTGGCGCTATTTAATAATTGCAATCATCGGAGCAAGCAAACACTATTACCCTTTAGTAGAATCGAGTTCATAATATTCAAGTTATCTGCACCTTCCTAGAGCAGCAAGTGACGCAATTCATTTCCGGCGTCCTGATTTCCACCCCTCCTCGCACCCCTTAGCCTGCAGCCAGCAACCCCCTACCCCACCCAATTGAAATACAAATGTACGAACACGCGGTGGGGGATGTTGATACATGATAAAAGTTTACGCGGAATGCGTTACATGTGAATCTACTCGTAGATTAAAGTAATATATTTTACACAAGTTTCCACGTGAACGTTCCCATTCGGAGTCTCCACTCGTGGTATATTTTCAAGACAGACAACACACCATATAATTAGCGTGTTGATTCTCTAATAAAAAGAGATAGTCGAGAATTGGATGTACACATATTACTTCTCGCTCCCACTAATTACTAAATGCGGCTCCACCGAAATGCTAAGTGCTAAAAGTTACTGCACTCTTCGCACGCAAATTCAATTTGGCCCAGGCCTTGAGACTCAACCACACAAATAGAAATAATAAGTTATTGCACTCTCATTTTATCTGAAGAAAGGCGTTGCTAGCTGAATACAAATCTTAGGAAATATTATCAAGTTAACTATGAATAAATGTATTAACATAAATAGCACAATGATAATAAGTTCTTGCATGTTAACTGGAATAATTTCTTGTGTTTACTTTAATTATTTGCATGAGCAAGAAGTGAGTGTTCAGGATTCCGGTTTCGACTATCCGCGAGCTCATGGAATGATCTCTTGTTGCTGTGGAGGAGAATAATGCTCCACAAGAGTCGAAATCACCGCTGGGACTCGACCATCAACATTAAACAAGGTACATCATGCCAGATCGTGATTCCAGTTTCGTGCGATTTACCCCAATTAAAACAAATACGTAACACGGAGCATATCTACTCGCTAGAAAAAAGTCACATAGCCGTATGTTTATAATAAACACGTGTCTGTTCATTGTATGGTACAGAAGAGAAGTGCAATTTGCATGAACAAACAAACTAGATCTGATTGCGAGAGATGTGTTTTGTATAGTTTTAATGCAACTTGAAATTACTCGAATGATTTATGGAACTGAATAGATTGAAGTGGAAATGAAAGATGTAATACCACGGATTTCATGTAGGTTAGAACATTCCGACCATTGATTTCATTGAATTGAACACACGCTAGATCCGTTATCATTATTTTACATTTGTTTCTCTCAATACTTGTATCACCTGGAGCATAAATTACAATTCAAATCTCTAATAAAAATAACAAAGAATAATATTATTCTATTATTCGAGCATAATAATAAATATGCTCGAATAACGAGCATATTTCATAATAATTATAATATTTATAATATTTTAAAATAATTCAGAGCGTAGCGAGCGTCGTCACCACGGTCCTCTTATGCCACTTTCTATGTGTTTTTTGTTTTGTTTGTTTTCTTGTAGGCAATCAATGCCTAATGCAACATTATAGGTGTTTCTGACAATTTTCAGACAAATCTGTTAAGAACTTCAAGTCGTTGACATTTTACGGAAATTTATGCTTCTTTTGAAACATTTGTCAAATATTTCCAAGGTCTGTAGAGCAGCAGCATCTTTCACAAGATCAATTCGCATAAAATACAAAAGGCTCGCTTATCAACGCATTACACAGAGCGTTTTCATAGTTTAGAAAATATATCTGCGAAATTTTCCTCTGTCATTTCATAAATGACAAAACGTTAGTAACGCAATGATCATTATAATGCTAAACAAACTTAGCGCAAACATTCATAAAACACAGAAATTAAGTAGACACAGCACATAACTTTAACAATGATTCCCTGAAATTGCCTGCGACAATTCCGCAGGTATAGACGCTATTCGTTAATATTACCGTGTATACGCAAACAGCACGTTGTATGAATAAGAGGTGCGTTATTTATGGGGTAGCTTAGTTTCAGTAGACACAGAAATCCATCTACTCAAGAGAAATAATAGCTTCGAATTGTCTGCAACGAGCATTTCTATAGCGAGGCAAATAACGTCTACGTATTCCCTTCCCTTTATACTTGCGATTCTGAACACACAGCTGAGTACATTTAGTTTGCGATGGATTTAAGTTGCAATAACGAGTGACAGTGACGAGATGAATAAATCTCTGTGAAATGAGAACGCCATTTCGATGGGTTGATGGGGGGAGTGGCGCGGGGGTGGGTGGAAGTGGACCCACGGAACACAATGCTGTTTCGCATAATGGCGGCAAGAGAGAGAGTGTAAACTATAGCAATACATTGTGTCGCCTGTCATAATTGTCAGAAATTCACAATTCACCCATTATTACGCTTGTGCTATCAAGTTTCGGAAGTTTCATATCTGGCGCGAAGTTTGAGCGTCTGCGAAGAAACTTGGGGTTGTCAGTCAACTTGTCGCTTGTGTACACTCGACAGTCCGATGAGGGGGAACGGCAAACACCGAGGCCGCATTTAATTATAGCAGATGAGTGAGTAGCGAGCTCCACGTGGAAGTGTGAGCTTGACGCGATGTGACGGAGACGGTGTGACTTCACTTTCAACCGAGCGGGCGAGAAAAATTATTCGGGTGAAATTTTACATTTGGTGGCAGTGGCGTGTCTCGTAATTTTACAAATGGTGGCAGCGGTGTGTCACAAAAATGATTAATTCTTGCGAGAATAAAGGAAACGTAAGATCCATAAATGTGTGTCAGATCATCAATTTCCCTGGCATGTAAGTAATTTTACACACTTTTTTTAATCAAACGGTAAAGCTAGCACACAACATTTAAAACGATAAAATAAATTATATGATGCAAAAGTTAGAATCTGGAGTGTTAGTTTGATAATGGAAATAATCCATTAAGCGGTGTGTCCCAAAAGTCTAAACCAGAGAAGCAAATCTCCAATATGACATGACGTAGTTAGTGCGTGGAGCTACGCAACAAGAACCGCAAGTGAATAAGAAGTCAAGTTATATTTCGCCAGATTACAAATGGTGCCAGCGGTACGTCATGTTTTTCGACATATATACCGGGCATAAAGTCCGAGCCCCACTGAGTAATGAATTGCTCTGCGGACGAAAATTGGTGCTCGAATTGAACTTCGTGCTACATACTGTGCAGAGATTTGGCTTCCGTCGACAAATGAATTCCTTGACTACAGTTCAAGTCCGCTAGATGAATTTCTTAGCTACAGAACTCAGCGCACACAGAGAGAAATGCAAACACAAAGTTTTGATATCATTAGTTTTATGCTCTTAGTTATAAACTCGAGGTGCCTTGGCTCTCAGCTAACACTGACCCCCCCTGCTCGTGAGCCGTAATTACGGCACCACCAAGCAGCTTTGTGGACGGAAAGAAGTAGAGTAGTGTATCGCGTGCCTCGAGACAATAAATAACGGTGTTTCATGCAAGTCCAAGCTCGGTGTAGAAGCTATAGCAGAGCGCATCGCTCATTGGGCGATGTGTCGAGCGCTATCACACACACGTGGCAGCGATAGTGAAGAGAGGGGATCGACGAACAAGGAATTCTCCATTTTAAAGGAATGTATCAATTGGCACGGCATATCAAATTATATTTGAGTAGACAGAGCTAATGATAAACTCATTTGAAATAATGGCTTGGTAAATGAGTTCCGTTTAGAACTGGTGCCAAAATTTTAGCAAACTTGTCATCTTTCAAACCGTGGACGACATTTTAAATCTATAATCCAAAAGGATCTTTTGGCTACAAGATCATCTGCCCAGCTATTAAAAAAATTGAACCAGGTAGCATTTTTTTTTTGGTAGAGATTAAAAAGATTTAAATTCTTTGACTAAACTTATAATAGAAATCAGTTGAATTTAACAATGACTCTTTCTGTGAGTGTTCAACTTGGCAATCAATATTAGTTAGAAAATGTATTTTTATTTCGCAATATTGTACACTCAGAAACCTTATAACAAAATACAGCGCATCCCACCCTCAAATCTCTCTCTCTATTACATGAATTCTTCAGATTCACTAAGTGAAATTAATCATAAACAACTGCTGAGAGGTGTGTGGCAAACTATTGTTGTAAAAAGCGCCGCACTCCTTTCAAAAATGTCAATGAACAGGTTTTAAAGCTCCGCCATGAATATAATGACGTTGTCCGTCATTAAAGCTAGCGCATTTCACGGTGCTAATACTAAAACGTCTCTACGGCATGGTGCAGCATAAGTGCATGTGCAATTAGGAATCTCTCTCTATGCACTATATGAAAGGAGCTCAGCGGTTGTAAACTAAAGTAAACGTTGCGCACATAGCATAAACGTTCTCCACTCCAGTACGGTAATGCCATAAAGACTAAAACGTTCCACATAATGGCCATGTCTGAGAATGGAGAGAAAATTAGCAGCGTCAGTATGTGTCGATATCAGATCAATTTGAAACGAAGATTTCAGCGATTAAATCAGTGGTAAAAGCTACATCGACGGGCTCCAAAGTTAAGTCTGCTAAAAGGACCATTAACTTTAACGTAAATTTAATTAATACTCCTCACAGCTTTTATTACGTAATGTTAAACGACACAATCTTATGTAATGCCATTCTGGAACGAAGGATAACGTAGAGAGATAACGTTACTAAACTAAAACTCACATCTACAGTCTAGTTATTAACAAGAATGAGGGTGCTTTCGTGGAATACATCACAGCAAGGGCCTAATGGAATGTAACTGTCCATCAAATGAAGTGTGCTAAAATATCAAAGTATGATTGAACACGGTTAGATAATGACAGAGATGTCGATCGAACACGATAATTAATTTAAAAAGTATAAATATGCATTCAACACTAGAGTTCTAGAAATGCGATGCATAAGCGAGATAATCTGTTTCATTAATTTGGCAACACGTCGTGTGTATCGAACGGGCGGGCGTTGGGGGGCGCTGAAACACGCGAGAGAAATACCCCGCACGCAATGTCACGGCCAGTACAATGGGCATGCATTACTTTACATAGATGCTATCGCCGTAATCGCGCCGCGGCGGGGTACTTTTGCGCGGCTTCGGCGCTTCGCGGAGAGAATGAGAATACATCGCGCGGGAAGGAGGCGCAGTTCCGGACGGGAGATAGCTGATTTATGAACTTAGATGTTTATAGATCACCGCTGCTTCTTTCACATGGGCTGTAGAACTTTTCAGTTCATGGTCATTCAAATAGGAAATTTGCAGCGGAATAAAAATCGCATTTGAAGCTACGAAAATTCGTGAAACCGAAAATGATGAGAAATTGGTGGTTTATGGAAACTTTCAGTGGAGGATGATGACGGCAAGTGTTCGAGCCCCGGTTCGGTCGAATATTTTTCACTTTTTTTTTATTCATGAATGAATAAAATGAACTATGACCAGGGAGATAAGTTACTTTGTAAACGTTAATTCTGAACTGTAATCTTGGAAACTTTCAACAAAGTAATATTATTGCATAATATTAACTAATCAATACATTTGACGAATCGGTAAATAGGTGAGCTTTTCAAGCTTCTGCTGACAGCAGCACATTGTAACGTACTTAATATCGCTTAATATTTTACAAGAATGTTTCGTTGTACCTCCACGTGAAATATCCTTGATTCTGTTTATAGGCATGACAATGAATAGAATATCAGTTTGAAGATCGCAAAATGGAAAATACAGGTTTAGTGAAAATCCATTCGTCATTATAGTCATTATATTACAATGTGTTCGTGTGTCTGATTAATTAATCAAAATATCTGAATATTAATATTCTATTTACTACCATTAATCTCGCTTTTGTCAAACCTTCAATCTATTGTTTAACGCGAACTTGGAAACAACTGAAATCTTGTAAAAAAAAAATACCATCAGCGAAATGTTACGAAAGGGGGGAAGTAATTAAATGCCAGTTTGATGTTTCACTTCCAAAGCCCCCCCCCCCCCCCCCCCCACCCACACACAAACCAGTTATGGATTTTTTTCAGTATAGGTCAATATATTCACAGTTTCATTACACAAAACGCGCCTGTTCAGCCTATAACAAAAACATCCTAAAACCAAATGGAGGGTACAGTTTTTTTCAGCAACGAACGTTCTAAAACACGGAAACTGATCCGAAATGGATACTTTACCCCAGCCACTTTGGTGAACCGCAGGCCGTAACGCAATTCGCAAAACCATCGATCGATTCCCCATCCACTGCATCTCATCAATAATGTACAGTGATGAGTTGACCTTAAATTGCCACAACACACATCGCAGGAGCCGGCGCCACAACTCATATGGCAGGAGCATGGCGCCACCACGCATATGGCAGGAGCATGGCGCCACCACGCATATGGCAGGCTCACCACGCATAATATGGCAGGAGCATGGTGCCACCACGCATATGGCAGGAGCTCCACATACTCGTACATGGCAGGAGCCGGCTCCCGCTACGCAAGTTGCAGGAGCATGGCGCCTCTATCAACACGAGGAGAGTGGCGCCTCCACATACAGGGCAGGAGCCGGCTCCTCTATCAACACGAGGGGAGTGGCGCCTCCACATACATGGCAGGAGCCGGCGCCTCTATCAACGCGAGGGGAGTGGCGCCTCCACATACAGGGCAGGAGCCGGCGCCTCTATCAACACGAGGGGAGTGGCGCCTCCACATACAGGGCAGGAGCCGGCTCCTCTATCAACACGAGGGGAGTGGCGCCTCCACATACATGGCAGGAGCCGGCGCCTCTATCAACGCGAGGGGAGTGGCGCCTCCACATACATGGCAGGAGCCGGCGCCTCTATCAACGCGAGGGGAGTGGCGCCTCCACATACATGGCAGGAGCCGGCGCCTCTATCAACGCGAGGGGAGTGGCACCTCCACATACATGGCAGGAGCCGGCGCCTCTATCAACACGAGGGGAGTGGCGCCTCCACATACAGGGCAGGAGCCGGCTCCTCTATCAACACGAGGGGTGTGGCGCCTCCACATACATGGCAGGAGCCGGCGCCTCTATCAACGCGAGGGGAGTGGCGCCTCCACATACATGGCAGGTGCCGGCGCCTCTATCAACACGAGGGAAGTGCATCATGCAGGAGTGGCGCCTCTATCAACACGAGGGGAGTGCATCATGCAGGAGTGGCGCCTACACCTGTATGGCAGGAGTGGCCCCTGAACCTGACCGCCACGACATGGCGTGCGATGTTGGCTGCGGAGGAGCGGCAGTCAGCAGGGAGCGATTGTGGCGGGGACATGCGACAAGCGCAACGCAACGGGACAACTCTTTTATTAATATTAATGTGTCTAATGAAACGCGTGAGAGAGCGAGAGAGGTGCGTACAGGACGCGACCAGCAGGTGGTGGGACAAGGAGGGGAATATACTTGAAATATTGCGTTCTACGCCGCCACTAATTTGGATGGATGTGATTTTGTATTAAAGGCTTCGTCTTATTTATTTAGCTTACATAAATATCATAAATCAATATTATACTAAATAATACAAATAAATAGTGCCTGATATCACAATGTCCAGTAATTTTACAAAAAGTACCACCATTTTATGTTTATTCAAGGGGATATTTTAAATTGTTTTATTTTTAATTAAAATTATGAAGTTTTCAGTTTCAATCAAAATGTTCGAATCTTCTTCAGGGCATATATAACTCTTTATCAAACAAAAATAAAAGCATGCATGAGTTTGTTCTTTCAATAAGTAGAAACTGCTTCACAAACTTTTAGCAGGCCAGAGAGTGATTGTTACCAGAAGAAGTAACAAAATACTTTCTTTGTGAATGTTTATTTGCTTGAAATATATATTTGACTCTCTCGAGTGACAGGTGAACGTTTAGGACAAACTTTTTAAAGGAACTACCCACCTCTGAATAAAAATGTCCAATTTGTAAGCACTTAATGCCAAAGTATATAAATACAGAAGTGACTGAAAAATGCCATTGAATTTGTCATTGTGATCGCGTGCTTTTGTCAATGGGAAAAGAAAAAACAAAAATAGACTGACATTTCGAGGCGAACGAGGCGCAAGTCGTCGTCGAAATGTGCCAATGTTAGAATAAACCGTCCGACTGTGTAAAATCTTAACTGATCAGAGAGCATGGAGTTTAGTTTGTCCGGGGGAGGGATGGGGTGGGGGGGGGGGGGTCAGTTGGAGGGCGAACGAGGGTGGAGAAAGTTGGACGACTTGCCCTGCCGGATATAGTGTGATTGAATAGCAAGGCCTCGATTTTTGGCTTTTGTTGTCGATGCTACTTCTACGATATCAAAAACCAGAAAGCTACATTTCAAAACACATTCTCTTCTGAATTCTCCTCCATCAACTTTTTTTTCGATCGCTCTGATATGATATTTATCATTGTGTTGTAATAAACAAAAGTCAGAAGAAATCGAGGGCCAGTAAGAAAGGCGTAAGTGACATAAAACATCTACACAACAGTAACGATGAATTGAACGCTGCTGATTTCACATTAGCGTCATCTATCACAAATATAACCCGCCACTTGAAGATGAAAAAACACCGGTAAACGTCAAACACTCGTTCAAAGCAATGGAAAGTTAAATTAATGACAGAACGTAAAAACTCTTACTTTTTGTGTACACTAGTTGTCTGTTATAAAGCAAAACTGCTCAGCGAATGTCAATCCAGCCGAAAGAACTAAGAAGTTTCGATCAAGTCCTGACTCAACGAGATTGGAAGCATTTAAATCTGCAGAATGTGTTAAAACACTTGGCGAAATCACCTGCAGCCAAGACGGGCCAAGGGTGTAGTAATAAACCGACGCGGCTACACATGTATTTTATTATGTGAGTGGGTGTGGGAATACGTAGAACACTATACACCATAAAGTGGCTCACTTTGTTATTAATTGTTCCCAGTGTATGTGTGTGCAGCGAGAAGTGAGGAGCAACAATAGGCGGCGCCTCTACGCTAGGATGAAGCGCCATCCAAGGCGACCGCGAGCAGATATTTATGTGACATCCCCAAGGAAGGAGGAAGCCGCACACCAATGGCTTGCGGTTTAAAACTAGCTTCGTTTTTATAGCAACAAGACCCGTCCGGGCCAGAGTTAGACAGAGCTTTTTAATTAGACCCTAAAACAAAGATAATTTTCAAGTGTACACGCGGATTTAAGTTTTTGAAATGTTGTGTTTTCTGAGGTTTACATGAAGCTGTAGCTTTTTAAGTACGCGTCTTACCGTAATTTTGAATTTATCGTAAAGTTATAGCAGTAACTTAGTTCCATGAGAACTTTTCATTTGACAATTGAGCGTAAAATAGAATGTATGACAGCAGGAATTGTGAAGAAAGGGTTGTGAGGCAGTTAACACACAGTAGTAATAAAATTATACAACCGTTACATACAGGTATGAGGTGTAACGAGAATAATTAAACATTACACTAACAAACAACAGTGTGTTTCTGCAAACAAGCTTTCCTGGGGAATGCACGCCATCTACAAGATTAATAGAGATACGATATACCCAGTCATTACTTAACCCAAAGTAAACAAATTGCTACGACATGATTTATCAAGTTCCATAGCACCAACAAAAAAAACTACCAGAATTACAATTTACAATTACCCTCTGCTATACAGTCCCGATTCACGATTGTTATCCCATGATTTGTGGATGAAGATTTGGCTTTCGAAGCTGCAATTCGAATATTTGACCACACATTGACAATCATAACATCCATTGTATTTATTGAACAGACTAGCGGACTAAGCCTCCAAACGGACATTCTCAATTGCATTGCTCTATGCAAATGCCGTCGCATATAACGCGAGCCGCGCGCGCGTTCACTTGTTATTGCAACATCGCTAATCGCGCACTGTTTTCACGAGAGAACAACGAGAACGGGGACGCGCGGTTTCCCGCCGTCCAATTCCGACTTTAATAAATAACAAGGAAAAGAATGTATTGGAAAATCGCGCGCGACGTCAACACGACGGAGCTTTCAATAGCTTTCGAATATATATATATATACAAATGAAACATTAAAATTCCATTACTGCGCCACTTGGGTCATAATGAAACTTAACAAGTATCGAGCAGTTTCTCCCGGTTTGCTAAAAAAAAATCAATTCATAAAATAACAAAAAAGTGGAACACTCTATGCGTTATTCATTTTATTTTCTACCTTGGCTCCGAGATCTTGCACAACACTGTCCCATCGGAATATGTTAGGCCTCCCATTGTGCCCGGGCGCCTCTAAAAACGCGTAATGACTGAGGGAAGATGGCGTCTTCAATCATTCTGGCAAAGAAGGATGGACAGCAGATTACAGACGCAGGATGGTTTAAAAAAACAAAACCGTTAGATCTTCCTTATATACGAAAGATAGCTTCTACGGTCTTGTTTTTCCATACTATTTTCCTCACTCATAGCGAAATATCCAATTTGTGGCCGCGGCGTCTGCGATCGAGTAGTTCTGGGGCTGAGGTCCCAGGAGTCGAGCCAATCAACCTCGTTGAATATAGTATTAGAGGCGAGTAGACTAGACGGATGAGAGC
>OW203761.1:36663320-36969192 GCA_934045905.1 Leuctra nigra | reverse complement strand
GTCCAACGTTTGTTATGCAGACAAAAAAATACTCCAAGACAAACAAGCTATGAACCGCCGTCAATTATTTGCAATTATATCCATTATTCGTGATTCAAAGAGGTCGGGAAAAATCGATCGAGAGAAGACCCATCGCTCTACGGCGACCTCCACTTGACATTACTCCAGACCACTTTTTTCATTATCTTTCGGGGTCACGTTTTACATAAAACGTTCCCCCATCCGAAACACGTGTCACGTGTCTTGCCTAAGCCACGACACGTGGTCTCGAACAATTTAGATGCACTTGTTGTAATTGAGTGTGCCGATAACAATGATGCCCGGTGCATGTAGCATAACAATGTTAGGTGCATGTAGCGTAATAATGCACCGTGTAGCATAATAATGGCACGAGTGTGGTCGCCATTAAACATGTGGAATACATGTCCTATTGCCCGCAGGCTTCGTCGGAGGTGATGGACAGAGGAAAACAAATGCCAATGCCCCGAGTTTGATTGCACCAGAATTGAGATGAATTCGACCAAATTCGGGGGAAAAAATCCCACATCTGTAAAGTGCTCATGCTTGTTGGGTTTAAAACACCCTCTCTCCAGAATCCAGACCCTGTAGCGAAAATATACGAGCATTCTTCCTTTTTTTCCTTTAAAAAAATAAAGCGACCCATTCATTCTGTTCTATACATTGTAAAGGAATCTACTGTAGTATTCCTGTATTCACACCGTTGCCTTTTCTTTATTTGGCGTCTTCTTTCAGTCTTGCCGGCGCCGAGACGAGACGAAGGTAAGAAAGAACGAGCATCGGGGGACGTTTCTGACGTCTCCGTACCGCCGCTCCGTGCGCAGTCGCATCCATTACGCAACGCACAGCCAGAATCCACCTTGATTATTTATTTCATATTTCATTGGCGTACAGAGCGCCGTTAAAGCCGCGATTCCAACTCCCGAGAAGTAAGAGTTTTTTTTCTGAAATAATCCGATTGTCTTGTGTGGAAGTTGAATATGAACAGCAGCTATTCAACCATTCAGCAAAGTTCAACCATGATTTCAAGTAATAGATCTTTGTTCTGCTGTTTCCAAACGAACTCCTGACAGCGTTCGAAACTGTAACATTACTAACGAGACAATGATCTTTAAAACTTGATCAAAGACACAGATAACAATGCAAGCTGCCTTGTTTGTCTTTAATAATAACGTACCAACGTCATTTATATCATCACAGACAGACACGGTTACTTCAATTTTTCTTCCTCGACTTACATTTTACTCGTAACTTTCTTGGAATGAGACGCAAATTTATTGTGGGCTTTCGTCTACTTCCCTCGAGCAAACGCTGCAAGTACTTGGCTATTCTATGCCGAGTTTTAAGGTATGACTGGGAATTTATTTCCCCCATCCCTCTTCTCTCTACTTCTGCTGCATTCACGGGGTTTTGTGAAACGTAGAAAACAGATTCTGCTTGCAATTAATTAGATCTTCATGCTGGCTGCTTCTCTGGTTATGACAATATATACATAACAACAAGTTTTACAATTTGCATAATAGTTGCAACGATAACAGTGTAAACACTAAGGCGTTGAAGCAGTAACGCATAAATCTAAGCTTTAATGACAATTAACCTTGCCACAGGTAATTTACTATCTACTAAGAGGGAACAATAGGGCCTAGATCGTTAGCATCTCCTACAACGGTATACACGGCTGCTTTTCTTGCTAAGGGCATCGATTTCATGGAAAGCTAAATCCTTATTTTTCCGTCTTCGTGAATTTCACAGCAAAACTTTTCTTCACTATATTTTAATGCCTGTGGAAATTCTCTTGTTTCCGAGCGGAATATTCGTGGAACATTTTGGATGATCCTGGATTGTGTTTCCATCATTAGCGATTTCGGTATAAACTGCCGCGACAAAGGCTCGGATTTCATGCGAGTTTTCATACAAATTACACGCCAGTAAACACAGTTGGCAGGTTCAAAGTTGCTCATACATTACACGTGGGGGTAAAAAACAAGACGAGCAAAATGTTCCATTCTTCAGCGTCTGCACACTATACAGTGTACATGACTTCGATGGCCATCCTTACATTATGACACTATAAATGTCACTTTTATGCGACTCGGGCTTTCTTCTAACAACCACATCAAGTCGACGGCCGAGCGGGATTAGATACAAGCTGGAGTCTTGCCCTACTTGCTGCTACAAAATCGTTATTTACCTTTTCATATGGGAAGCAAAAGAAAACAAAGCAAAACGTTCTTGAGATCCATTCAAGAGCTGACACATCATTTCCAGTAGCTTAATCTTTTACGTGAAAAATTCTTATTATAATATGAAATACATTCGCAGTCAAGTCAAATTTAAAATTTAAATTACATATTATCATATGTCACGCGAGGGGGTGTTTTTATAACGACGCTACTACATTGAGCGCCATGTGACCATAGGCACTAATAGCCAACATTAAAAATATAACTTTAAATTCATTTAATTAAAGGCCATGTGTAGCTTCGGTCAGGTTACTAAGAATGTATTTATGTATAGGGTAATCCAGATTTTTAGATTCAATGTAAAAACATGTTGCTTTATGTGAATCAGGCCATAAATGATTTAGTTGTTACTTGTATACCTCAGTGTTTGATGACATTAAACTAGGGCATACGAGAATCTCTCCCTGATGCATTACAAACATTGACGATATCACCAGGGGACGCGTCTATTACGTTAATAATTCAGCTGTGAAAACATAGTGGATATTGATTACGTAAGAATTCTGGTGAGTCTGAAGCACAAGCACAATCAAAACGAGGTTAATCCTAACTGAGCCCTTCGCCACCACAGGGTTTCAACCTATCATTGCTTTTAGCAAACTCTGGTTGAACTTCAAGGATGTTGTTGGACAAATAGTTTTAAAGGACTGGAACTGACGAGCTTCACAGCCCATATGTAAGTTTTACAAACTACGAGTAAATATTGTTCGTCGAATTACTCAACTTTCAAGCCCTCTCAGCTATATTTGTATTGTTCAGCGCATAATGGGCCAATACGATTTCACCTGCCGGTCGAAAAGCAAAAAGCTAAAAGTAGAAACACATTCGATTTTAAAACGCTTGTCGAAAAGTTGATGCAACAGCATCGAGAACATTCTCGTCAAACGTTCTTACTGTTTCTCAAAGGAGTCAGAAGGCGAGGTTATCACCAAAAGGTCGGGCGGCGATCAAATTCCGGGTCCGCGCTGGCCACTTGGCTGGGCGACCGTCAAGTGGCCGACAAACAACCCTCTGCCACCGCCAAGTCGTCGACCACTCGCCACCTTCTGTCCCTCCCTGGTCTACCGCCGTCCGACACACCTGAAACCCCACTCCAAGGTCCACCGCCCCTCGCCGGGAACCTCTTTGCCCCGGCAGAACTGAACACTCTGATGCTGAGAACTGGATGAACTACTCACGTTCGCAACCACCTCTCAAAACACTCCTCCACAGGTCTAAACACCTGTAAGCTCCCCTCAAGTCTACCGCCTCTCAAAAACACCTGGGCCCACTCCTATGTATACAGTCTTTAAAAATAAATGAAACGCCTCTCCCAAGTTGCCTATCTTTCAAACATCTCCTGAAGACCCAGGGTATCTATTCTGTATGTTTTTTTCATCTCGTTTCGAACGAATTCATTTCACTGCCATCACGATAGCAATACACCGAAATTAATTCGGTTGAAACGAGTTACAAAATAGATATAGAATAGGTAGCCAGGTGTATAGCCTCTATGAAACTATTGTACTAAAAAAAATACCTGAAAACCTCCCCCTGGATGCCTATTCTAGAACGTTTTTTCCAATTCCATTCCGATGGAATTCGGTCACGGCCATAAGGATTAACATTGCAGGGAATCGAATTCCATTGAAATTGGGAATTTTAAAGTTCTAGAATAGCGACCCTGGTCTCTAAAAGAACACCTCCTGGAACGAAATCCCAGGCCTCCCGCCTCTCGACACACCTTCTGAAATCCCTTCCAACCTCTCAACGGCAACCCCCGGGCCCCGGTAGTTCTGACGACTTGTTTCTTGACGCCAAGAGCCACTAGATGAACTAATCAAGGAAACTACAACTTATTTACTCTCCACTATTCCCCCGAGTGAAGCACATTCAACTTCTGCGGGATTGTTTAAGTACGACACGTAGGTAATGTACTACATAAGTAGAAACAAATAACGTTTAGCAGAAGCGCATCACGTACGCGAACTTTAATGAGAATAAAACGCTGTAGAAAACGCTGTGTGCTTACGAATAGCGTTTTGCACTTGCACGAGAAGATCCTGGGGGCTTAAAATGTCAACTCTCGCAAAATGTATTCACTAAAAATGCAGATAATATTTTCAGTGGCATTTAATTTAGTAGATTTTGTGTTCAAGTGACACTCAATTTATATTTATTTTGAAGTTGTTCTGTATTCCCTTGTATTTTTGGTTTAATTTTACGGAAGAGAGATTTTTTAAAGAATTTAAGATGTCGTAACTAAATCAACATGTCAGCATTATAAATAAAAACACGTCATCTCTACAATAATGATGTTCACCACTTATTAACGATCTATGTTTATAATCCATAAAAACCGAATAAACACGTGTTTTAAACACGCTCTCGTGATCTCAATAGATCGTAAATAACTCCAGCACAATAAAATTAACAATTAATATTTCTCTCCATGAAAACAAGACCGTTTAGCCGACATATTGGTAACCGTTATGCAAATATTGTCACGCCACGCCAATTACACGCTCTATGCGATGTATTACCTTCCTCTAATGACTTAAAACACGTGCACACTCTTACTCGCATGTACGTACTGCACCGTGTTCATACGTGTTTATTCAATAACACTCCGTAACCGATGATTTTCGTCTCGCGAAGACATGGAACGTTATGTAATTTCATGGGGATTTGTGGCTGAATAATTAAATGTCCCCCCCATATTGTTCTGCGGCAGTAATAATTGATATCAAAGTGATGTTGTATCCGCGAAGCCGCAATCTATTATTCTGGTGCACAGTATCGTTGACCGAACAACATTTCCATCAATGATGGGCCGATTGATTCCCCCAAAGCCGCATACAAGTGCTAATGCTCGATGCCTGCCATGGGACTAATACGATAGTGTCAAAGCAATCATGCAAAACATCCTATACAGCTGATGGGGAATACATAGAGGTCATCGACAGATTTTTTTTTCATTTTCAGTCTGGCAAAATCGGATGATGATAATCCATCGAACTCATCAATCCGTCCAATCAATCATTCGGGATACTTAGTAGATAGATAGTTACCCTATTTTGAGCTTCGGGAAAGGTGCCACGCCCTTTCCGTTAGTATACTGGGGGGTGGGCAACGAAAGCAAGACGTGTTTTTTCTTCATTACGTTCTGAAAGGTAGCTTCGGGAACAAAAACCAAAAGAAGATTTTCTAAGTGATCATTATCTGCTCATTTGTACGGATAATGTGTTGACTAACGCAAGGATAAACTCCTACCGAATGCTAATTGACGGTCGACGAAGGCAAACACCTAATTAAATACCTTACGCATCTTAATGGATTCGTGAGAGCCGGTATCGACGCTCTACTCACAGGCTCACAATATATAAATATTAGACAAATACTAAGCTAGATTTGAAAATTATGACGGGGCTTATCCGGTTCCTTGACTCTAAAATAAATCCGCAAATTCAATTAGTTAAATCTGCAGGTTGAAAAAGTAAGTTATGTGGTTCATTTAAAAATACATCATAGTTAATTGTGACAATTTTCAACTGATTTTTGGTTACTTATTAAGGTTGTTTAATGTGAAAAATAAAACGTTATGCAAAACGTGATCTTCATAGAAATTATTCAAATTAATATGATTGAAACAAAGACTTTATGCAAAATATAGAATGTAAATGTATTCTGCATACGCTACAGAGAAACTAGTACATTACAAGTAATAAAGGTCTATCTAGATACAAGACATACACTACGAAGTAACTAATGATAATTGTAGTATAAACAGAACGAACAAACTGATCTAAATCAACAGCCATCAACGCCAAGTCTCTCATGGCAACCAAGATGGCAGCACGTCTCTGACGTCACATATCGGACACTGAGCAAATATCAGCGTCGTTTTCTAAAAACACTGTCCGTGTTCCCGCAGACACCGGCCCTCTCTCTGGTGCTAAGTGGCTGTACTTTACCGAGTCAGGTGATCCATCACCGACCGACAAACAAAACCCCAGCGCCGTGCGAGAATACTCAACTGCATGGCTTGAGAAATAGACGTTTCTGCGAGTCATTTTCCTTGTGGACGAGTATCGACAATACGTGATGGTGAATAACATTGTCTCTACGTGGTTAAGAATTGACGTCACATTCTTAGTTAACTTGTTAAATGTCATTGGGGACTACAACAATATAACTAATATTCATTTGAGATTATATGAATGATAAGAATGGATGTAATATGTGAATAATTACCGGCCAAACCGGGGCTCGAACAAGGAATATTCTCCGAGTTCGAGACCTGCTTCCAGATATTTTTCAAATCAGATCCTTTCGTATCAATCTGGCTCAACTGTTGACTTGTTTGTTTTTGTTGTCTTTTCATCTACATAAGTCAAATACCTATGAACATAATGAGTAAAATATGAGATTGAAGACAAAAACTTGAAAATACATACGAACGCAAGCTATTTTCCATTCAATAACATTGCTCTAGGGAGATATCGAGCCATAACTCATGGACAGAAAACGAACAAGATCTATCTCGTGATTCATATATGATATTCAGTCTAATCTTATCCTGGACCACACTATAGAAAACTGACGTTCTCTTCCCGTTATCCTCCGCCAGAGATAAAATCCATTTATCTTCAAGTTTTTTGAGTTTCAAAATAGTTTTTTTGTCAGTTTCCAAATTCTTCACTCTTCGTCCCTTTTGTTCGTTTTTTTCGACGACATCTTCGTGACAACGAACCACGTGTCAGCCCACGCTAATGAATTTTACGTCTAAAATTATACGACGCCTTCATTACTCGAGTCTGCTAATAGCAGGCTGGAGGCAAGGTGCTTGGAAACCTCACTTGCCATCAAAGAACCTTGCTGTGACTTCATTCATTAGCGTGCCCCTATAGTTCGTTTTAGCGTCGTACTTAAAAAAGATAAAAAAATAAAAACAACGCCTTTGGAAAATATTGTAATTTTTTGTTTGGTGTATTTTTTTTAAGTGACAATGAACTACATGAATAGTCACCTCCATATGTCCTGATAAAACTTGCCCCTTGCAGCGGCTACCAGTCTTACGCAGACGTAGTATAAGTTGCCTACCTTGTGTACAGGGATGACTTGCAAGACTGGTTTTATCACTTCATATGGAGGCGTCTGTACAATAATGGTTGAAAATGTACAACATTGTCGTCATCAATTTTGCCCATTTAAAAGATTCCCTCGTGGAGTGGATACGAACCACTGACCTTTGAATGCATTCCAAGCCCTACCGATGAGCAATGTCGTCTACGTAACATGAGTGTTTTACTTTATGTCTCTATGTACTCTTTAAGTACAGCAAGAACGCCATTTTGGCATTGGCATGTTACTTTCAACAATTACAAGCTAAATAACTTCACTAATAAGTTATAATACGGACACAAACAACTATTTGCCATTTGAATAATGTACTAAGTGTCGCTAACGCCCTTTTGTAACTCTTTATCGACGTTTGGTGATAATTAGTATGCGAAGGACACGTAAGTATATCCAATGCACCGATAGAACTGGTATAAGGAAACCCGATCATTCATAAAACCACAGGTGCCTGACATCCACTTGTCCATCCTCCGCATTGTCAGGGGCAACTAGTTCTTTCACACAGCAGATGCTGGATGCAGCGTCAAATGATCTGCACATTGTGTAACTTTCGTCAATTGTCGATCGACTACGCTTATGGAAGAATAACATTGGCACGTCGTAGTCGATTGAGTCAATCATAAGAGTTACTGTCGACATTAGTTACGCGATCGCGGTGGTGGTCCAGGATTCGATGGCCACTCGCTTTCAACAATATTTAGCATTCTCGTTACTCCGAAAGCCTCACTCGATTACTCGTCAAAAGCCACAAGTGCAATGAACGGAGGGAAACAAATATTGGCGAGGAATCCGTCGGATAGTTAATCCGGCGACGTAAACAAGTAAATCCCAAGTTTCGAGCCGCAGTATGAGACGAAATTTCGCCACAGACGAATGAACATGTTCGCATATCGGAGGGTTGGTTCCTTCCTTCTCTCTCTCTCTCTCTCTCTCTCTGTCTCTCTCTCTCTCTCACCATACGAGACTTCCTCCTCAATTCCAATACCCGCGGTTTCTCAACATTTGAGGTTTGGCTTGGCGTCGGCGTCGGGACGCCTTTGAACGCCCTTTCCTTCTCAATCTAATTCGTGCTCGCGTCACTTTGCAGATTTATATATTCCCTCGAGCCAGCCCTCCGAGCCGAGTCTACAGTAGACCAACTTCAAAGGGTAAGCATGTGTATTATACGGAGCTTGGAAGATGGTAGACGCGCAGAAACAAAGAACTGCGAGCTTCTTTCCTGCTGAACGATAAGTTGAACCGATACTTTCCGACTCCTGTGACACTAGTCTATTATTATTTAATATTGTAATATAATATGAATCATGATATACTCTTCCTCTAAGGAAGAACGCGGAGTTCAATTTGTTTCTGCACGAATCTCCATGTTCATACTTCAACGCATTGTGTCCAGTTACGCAATTCGCTACTCCGCTTTTTAACGATCCCCTATTTTTTCCCCTGCCGAGAGCCCCTTCTGGCTTCGCAATCCAATATCGTTATAAACTTATAACCTGGCTATTATTGTGCTGTGCTGAGTGCGGACGTTTGCAAGTGACTATCCGGACTCAGACATGTATGGGGCGGTCAGGCCCTCGTCCGGCGACAATAATGACTCGTACAATACAGAGATAATCCCCAGAGGCGATCATGCCAATTTCAATAAATTACCACCGAGATGGGAACAGAAAGAGAGAGAGAGAAGAGAGTGTAGATATATATATAAAAAAAATCATAAACTCTATCAATCTTCAAAAAGCTTTCCACTAAATGAAAATGCGGACTGGAGCATCTATCCAGTATAAAAATGTGTGAATATAAATCTTTTGCTGATAAATATTTCAAACTTCAGTGACAGATATCACCTTGATACTTTTTAAGAAATTCCCTCGGCACTTCCTGAATCCTCGTGTTAAGGGGAAGGAAGAGCCTCTGAATGAGGACCTCGGCTGGAAAGCAGTTATCGTCCCGTCTCGTTGAAGATAGACTAGATGTTAAAGCGACAAAGTTGTGGAGAATGAATTGCAGATTCTGCAGCGTTGACCACTTATTTGAAATTTTTAATCAGCTTAAAGTTATAAGTAGTTATATGTTGCGTAATTATTGAGTAAATAAAACTAATAATTTAAAAAATTGGTTCAACGACGCTTAAACAAGATTTAATTTCAATCAACTTTGCTCTTGAAACTTTTTTTCTAACTTGATCGGTAGAGGCACAATTTGCTTTCTCACACCATCAATGTTATGAGTTTTGCATAAAACCAGGGGCACTGAAACCGACTGAAGTTGCAAGTAAACATTCTGGGAGTTCCAGTAACGGTGTGGAAGGGGATGATGGGAGGGTCCTAAGAGACAGCATGGAAATATAAATAGTGCACTGATAGCGAGAGTTTGTATGTCAACAATAATCATCAGTTTCCCCGGCATTTACACAATCAACGACGACTGGAGACAGACGGACCTCAGAGTTGTCTAAATCATCTTACCTAATTTATAAAAATCTATCTATCATAAAGTGTATACCGTCTAAAAAGTTGGAAATGGCCTAAAATTAAATTTTCATTGTAAGTTGATAAAATGTAAGTGAAAATTTTCAGAAACATAGAATGTTGATATTCAAAACAGCCATGTACAAATCTTCCCAACAATTTAATTTATCATAAGATAATTCGCTGTTGTATTAATAAAGACTTCACTTAATATTATTTTTTATGCTATTTTTTAAATTTTAATTTGAATATTTATGTTTTTTTGAAGATATAAATATATTTTTGCTAATTGAATAACTGTTGAAATCGGCAACACTTCTCTAAGCATCCATAATAATTCACTGTAAATAGTAGCCACTCGGGCTATCTATTATTCTTGAGTCAATCTCGGCAAGGTTATGTCACGATGTGTATTTATTCTCATTGTGACAACAATGTCGAACAGTTTTCCCGTCTACAATTACTAGTGCAGAATAACAGATGAATTTCGACGCTCGCTAAGAGCACATCAATGTGTGTCTCTACTGTATGTACTATTTTATTATTTATAACTGAAAACTGTATGTTATAAAGGTAAAGAAATATTTTTGGTTGCAATGTGTATCATAGCAACTGAATGATAATTATACATTGTACGTGTTATTTCACACGTTAATCCCAAACACAGGTTTAGGTCACCGATAGCAATGATTTGTCAGACAAACGGCGAATAGTTATTTAATTGTTGTATTGACCGTTATCATTACTCCAACCATTCCATTTAAAAAAAAAAATCGATGTAGGTGTCAAAGGTTTCAAAATATAAGATATAAAGTGTGTGACTTTTTGTTGATTTTTTCTACTAGTTTTGAGCAATGAATATTATTTCAAAATTTCCTAATTCATTGATTTATTGAGCGAGCGTCTCCTTTTGTCTCTTTTGGCACGGACCTCTGTTTTTTTTTTTTTTTTTTTTTTTTTTTTTTTTTGGCTGCTAATAGCCGATACACAGGTCGCACCGTTTCACCGATCGATCTGAAATTTTGCACACATGTAAAACCAACCTTCTCTGTTTGCAGACCCTAATTTTTTTGAAATCCATTCATTGGTTGAAATTTAAATAATCATCTCCTGATAGGCTGAAAAATGAAAATGGACTTCGACAAATGTGATCGACCTTATATTTTGCATGGTCATTAGGACCAACATTGTCTCTTATTTTACAAATTTTCAGCCAAATCCTCCCATTGGTTAAAATTTAAAAAAATATTTCATGTGCTTTTTGAAATTTAATCCAGAACCGTTTGACCGATCAACTTTAAATTTTGTATGGTCATCGGGTCCAACATTATCTGTATTTTTGACAATTTTCAGACTAAACTGTGTTTAAATTCAAAAGTTATCGACAGTTTACGGATATTTTGCGTGTTGGCTATCATATTTCTCGAATTTCATATTTCACGGAATCTTCGAATCTTCACTTCAAGGTTGTTAGAGCAGAAACTTTCAAACGTATTATGAAACTGATATGACCGTTTAACATTTTTTTGAACGATATCCTGTGATTTTTGGAAATTAACAGGGAATCGTTCAATCATAAAGGTTCAATCGATCAACTTAAAACTTTGCGTAGTTATTGGGACCAATATTTTAGGAATTGTTGGAGATTTTCATACAAGTCTGTGACGAAATTCAAGAATTATTGGCTTTTAAGGACATTTTCGATAAACATAATTTCGGTTCGAGGTGTTGCGCGTATCCGTGCTCGCTCATCAACGCGTTACTCAGAGCGTTTTCCTAGTAAATTTCACAACATACCACTTATATAGTCCGGAGAAAAGGCTGGAAATATTCATGTGTATTTTTATTACTTTATTTCATTATTTTTCGTATTTTCTACTCTCTACTTACAAGAAGTAGACAGTAGACAGTGTCTACATTCTACTACAAGAACCACATGCACAAAAACTAAAATGATTTTCTTGCTCTGATTGCGATAATATTATTCTCTTAGTAAAGAACCCAGAGAGAAATGAGACTACCTATACCTATTCGTAAACAAATTTTTCCAATGGCATTATACTCTCAGGTGGTGAAATAAGATCAGTGTCATATATCGCCGATATAATGGTTAAAAATCAATAAAAGGATTTGCAATCTTTGAATCTATTAGATAAGTGTTGAACACTTTATTGCGTGTGATTATTCTTGATCCTCGATGATTTTGTTCGTGTTGTGAAAGTGATGCCAATGATGTCATTTGAGTTGGTAACCAGTCTGGACCCAGCGATCATAACAACAAGACTCGGGGTATCCGATCTCACTTCTTTTTACATTTTTTGCATGGGAACTAAAGTCGGAAGCAAACATTCATATCAAACATTGTTCCCAGCTAGACCAATCACAGTAATGACAACAAATTCGTCGCCAAATCTGATCCCGCCTTATTTACCGTTAAAAACCCCGCCTACAATAGCAATTAGGGCTGATTCTCTAGGAGCAGTCAGCCGGTCCTTCCCCTTAAATAAACATTCGGCAGATTCGATTTTTGAATAAAATAAATTAAACCACCTATTTTCTATTAGTAAAATATGATAAAATTAAATCGAAACCCTCTATCATATTTCATATGGATGTCCCACTACCATTTTACGTGAATAGAAGACGAAAGCAAACAAGAATACATTAAGATGTATTAAAGTATTAATTAATTTCTACCTCAATAAGTATTATGTTCAGCCAGTTAAAACGGCAAACGCGAATGAGCAGTCTGTAAATGCCGCATGTGTCGCGTGTTGACTGTTGACAGTCCGGCGGGCCGGACTCGCATGTAAACTCCAGCATCTTCTCGCGTCCGACACCTCGCGAGCACCGGGGGGCCCGACACCAAGCTCGGACGCCGCGCCATGTCTCTTGATAATGTATTCCACACACATGCTGCCGCCGAGTTGGAATTGACTAATAGAAAGTCGGATGTACAGCGATACAAGTTAGAAGTATTCCCAAATCAGATTTTTAAATCAATTGAAAATCGTTTCAAAACACACTTGTTTAAAAAATAAGTTTCATCTCTTCCCTTTTTACGAATATTTGCTGAAAGTGAGTGAGATATTTAGAGCAATTGAACCGATTTTTATCAATATAAATACGGGTACAGTTTACCTTTTATCGTCCTACACCTAATAAATGCGTGAATATTTATTTTAAAAATGTCGTATTGATTGAACACATGTAGGTCAAAATAAAACTAATAAAACCTACATGTCTCGTCCCCAAATTATTTTTGTGACAGAAATTGATAAAAATCGGTTGAAAAACTCTTCAAGGTCTCGCTCATTACTGAACAGGAAAACTCTCGACCATAAAAAGGGGTATGCAATTTTAAATGCCATCTATATATTGTGAATATTGGTGCCAAAAGGGACGAGTTTCTAATAAAATATGTATGCTTCTGATGAACTGTTTCCTCAATCAATTTTTAATGTGAAAAAAAAATGCAAGGGAAGTCACAGAACACGTCGTGTGTTATATTTCCTGCGCGTTGAGTTTGATGAACTCATTCGAGTGCATGATTGGGCACTTGGATTATTGACAAAACTTGTGAATGATTCAGAATCAGCATCCAACTGGAACCCGTATTTGATTGGAAACAAGCTATTGTTGATATACTATTGCCGATCGAACGTATCCAATCACAATATCTGTGCGACGTGTCTCCACCGAGCACCCGGACAAACAAAAGACTAGCGGAACACGCTCCATTTGTTCACGACTAACATATCCACGTCCCAGGAAGCGAGACGATTAATAAAACAACAACAAAATCCATTCAAATAAACAAGATCATCAAAAATATCTGCTTCGATGGATTTTTTCAAATGAAATTAATAGGTCTTTACCTACAGGGGAGTAATAATTTGTCGGTTCTCCCGTGTTGGCTCCCTGTTTAATGTACCACATCGCAATTAATGGCATCCAAAACTCTCGTCGAAAAATAATGATATCGTCCAGTATGTACTCCATGCTTCGCTGATGTACTATAACGCCGGATTAGGCTGTCGTTGCGGATTCAATGACACTAGCGCTAGTCACTCGAATTACAATTTGGTGGCAGCGGTGGGAGTAATGATACACGTCAATGTGAATAGAACCATAAAAACTTCACATGATATTCGTATTGTTCTTCTCTGTTTGAATGATTCTATTGGATTTTATGTGATTGATAACTTGATGCGTGTGATATTCACAGATACAAAGAGGAATTAAATACGTATAATATATTTCAGTGCAGAGATGGATTTTCGATTATTAGACTGTTCTGATCCCCTCGTGTATGTGTTATATTATTCATGATACAAATCAAAAAATAGTTTCAGAAAATGTATCTAAAAAACAAGTGCTGAAATACGTCATTGTATATATCAACGAACCAAAAGAATTTTATTTTTGATGAAATCGATCCGAGAAGTTGAGATGAATTCTACCTCAGTAACGAGCAGCTGACCAGGGTTCTGCCCCCCCCCCCCCCCCCCCCCCCCCGCCACCAATCCACCTTCCAGAAGGGCCATGTCGAACACGTGACACGAAGGTATTGATTAATAATTGAAATGATCATTTTGCCCCCACGCGTCACTACAGGACAACTAATGAGCTATTATAGCAAATTGTGTCGACTATTAATTAGTTATTATTCCAGTACACAGTTGGATGATTTATTGACTAATCAACTGTCTCCTATTCCTATCCTCTCCTCTCCTCTCCTCCCACTCTCACCGATATTCAGTATTTACACTTTTATACGACAAAAGTTAATATTTATTTCAATTTTAGTCTTTGCCATATGAGGATATTGTATATCATCAGATGATGATAATTATGACTTGTGAAGTAGGTGGTCGTGGGCGTGGCCTATAAGTAGGGAACCTTTCCATAATTTTCCCCCCGACTGAGCTCAGCCAGGAACGAAAGACGTCCGCGGGAATCGAACCCGACTTCCAGAGCGTTACTGCCCGAGCCAGTATTCTATTTCGCATAATTTTGATACTCCTCATCCATGGAATTGTCTACGAGACCGATTAAGAGCTTGTATGGATGCTGAGCGCTTAGAGGCGAGGGAGGATAGGCCTCGGTAACCTATAATTACTCTCCCAGCCTGTAGAGGCGGTGAGATCACGTTAATCTGGAATCAAGATAGGCAAGTTGCCGTGCTGAAAACCACAACCACATATCCCGTTACTGATTAATACCTTGTGTACACAATATAGGTGCGATCATAATTAACTCAACAACAGATAATTAAATATAAACGTAAAGCTAGGTAACCGTCATGAAGAAAAAAAAATGAAAATTTGAGAATTCAAGGAAGATCTTCGATTGAAATTAAACTAGATCACGTTCTGTCCACACTAGATCGCGTGTTCGTTTTGAAAAATATTTTATATAGCTACAAGCTCTTCTTTCAATATTCTACCCCTTCTGGCATGCGTTCGGTCAACCTAATGTCATTCATTACCTCACCTACACTTTCAGATTTTCCCCCCAGCCTCTCTCGCATGGCTCGTAATAGCTCTAACCAGTGTAGTAAACATGTTAAGCAGTTAGCAGCCCTGTCCGATGGAGGAAAAAACAGCAACACCTAACCCCCATGTAATTAGCACCAGCAACTATCGCCGGTCTCCAGCCTGAAGAAACCCGTGAGGCGATTGCATGGAGCTGCTTGTTGTTGCTTCTACACATTAGAACTCTTCTGTCAACAACGCTGCAAGGTCTGCTGGTAATTATCGAGTCGAGATTCATGGACGGGGAAATTAGTACAATAATCAGTCATTCATTGCTGTTACTTTGCTCGAGTGTGGAAAGATGATGGGAAGAGAAGAACATGTGCTTCTCATCTTAAAGCCAGGCAAGGAATGAAGTTAGAAATGCGCTCACGAATTCTCGTATTATTTCAGTAAAACAATTTTAGTGGGGCATCTTTCGTTTCAGATTCACGTAGGACAATTTGTATTTAAAATGTTATAGGTATTTTTTTTTGTTTTCTGTTTTTTTTTTGCATTTTTAGACGCGGAATACTGAAGTTTTTTATTAAAAAATAATAAAAGAAAACGACTACAAATCCATTTCAGTATTTAGTGACTGATCGAATTAGATTTCATTTCAAAAACACACATTTTGTTGACAGTATTTTTGTAATGGAATGCCTAATTTTTTTATACCTACGTCAACAGAGAGGAATCGCACATGGAAAACGCCTACCTCCGTTAGAATAAACTAAGATTTACGTCCATGTTAGAGCTTGTCTTTGTAGCTGTTTAATTACATTAAAACAAATAAGTTTGTCACCGCGCGGAGGAGGCGCGACAGTTATTGCAGTGTCTGAAGTTATGTTACCTCGCCCGGTCTGTTTCATCTCAGCGCAGAAGTAAGATATGGAGTCGAGACGGATGCTGTATTGGATAACCCATTAGCCTGATTGGATACGGCGATCGATCAAAATACTCCCGCCGTCATCCGCCTATCAATCCTTCACATGGAGAATCCATCCGAGCCGAAGCTCAAAGTCAAACACATCTTCGGGTAAACTCGGGGAGTGGAACAGATGAAAGGACACGAAAACAACTTTTAATAATAAATATTCGTTTCTTTGAAGGATTATGTGCACCAGGATACTGATTGAAGAGTGAATTTGCGATGTGATGAACAGAAAAAAGGTTTTTGAAACTGTCCATCTTCTGTCACCATTTGTAGTGAGGTGATTTTGACTTGATTCTCCTGGTTGTAATCCTTCAGAGCTACGTAAGTCCATGATTGGAGCAGCGTATTGGCTTACCTTGACCGTCTGGTCGTGGGGTCCTTCATGACCATGACTTCTGTGATCTCGCCGTATTTACTGAAATATTCCCGTAGACTCTCTGCAAGAAGAAAGAAAGTACAGGGTTAACAGAAATTCAGTGAATGAAACTTGACATGTTATAATGTTGCTGTTGCCCAAACTAGTGGTAAAAACATGACTACACTGGAGATAATATTTCGTAAAATCGTCAATAATTTTTGATCTCTCATATTATGAAAAATGTGAAAAATATTAACATAGATAATTGTTTAGTCGACCATTGACATCTACTTATAACCACAGTATTTTGTGCTCAAACTCAACTTAATGACCCGCTTTTTCCAGCTTTGAGAAGAGTTTATGTAAAAAAAAAATAAAATGTGTTTATACTAATACGATCGACAAAAAAATAAGCTATATTAATTATGTTTCACATTTTTCATAATTTGAATGGTTTGAAAGCTACGACGATATTAGAAAACTATAAATTATTTTACCATCAGGTCTAATAATGAACTTTATTGGATAGAAATAATATGTCTTAGTGCCAATATACACCAGATTCAAGATATAAAAATTGTCATCGCCAGACAATCAATTTGTCAACAAAACCAGTTTCATCTGGCCGCCTACTGACGGGCCATCTTGACCAGACGCCGCGTCTGGTCTTCTAGCCGTCTCGTTGTCCCGGCAAATGACGCAATCACGTCGGTTGACAAATACCTCGAATCAACACACACACACACACAAGTCCGCAAGCCGCCCAGACGCGCGGTTGCAAATGGCTTTACGTGGTTCCCGTCACTCATCATTGAAGTCGAACAATTACTTGAGCTGCACGACGCTCGGGTCCCCGAAGTGTCCGTCATTGTCGGCCGCGTCCATAACTTCGCGGATAAGTTTGTTCAAATACCACAGCGCAAATAAGAAGATACAACATTCTGGATACCGGGAAAATAATGTTAGGTAAACACGGAGGTGCGGAATGGAATGGAATGGAAAGTAAGGCGTTAATTTATTGGTCACGTTTGTAATGTTGGTAATTAAATGGACGGGTGACTAGTGTTTTACGTGAGTTTGCATTGATGAGTGATAAGCAAACAGGTGATAATTTATTGAGCCATGTGACACAATACATGCATGAATAAAAGTAAAATGTGTATATAATTAAAACCAGTTGTGGGTTTGAGACGGGAGTAGCTGACAATCATAATTATTTCCTTCTGCGATTATGATATATAGCGGCCTTGTCGTCAAAAGAGAGGTATTATATTCTCGAGACACATTATTTGTCAGCGAGTAGCTTTCTTTGATCCCGGCGTTGGCAGCCGCAAGAGTGTCAAGCAAAGGCGCCACCTATAGCGCCACCCCCCGCCCGAGGACCTCTTACAAGTGCAACCGAACAACACGGCACAACGGATTGCAAAACAACAATTCAAACGAATTGCAATTGAAAGAAAGTCAAGAAGAAATGTAAGTGCGGGCGGTAAGGAATGAAAATACGTAAAGTTTTAATTCACTTTGAAAGTTTGTCCTCTATTTCTTCTTCTCAACAGTTTCCCCCCTCCACGAACGAAAGCAAAAAAATAGACGAAGATGGCAATTACTTTACAACTCAACTGAAAGTTCGGATCTTTACCTCCTTGTTATGGATAATGCCATTCTGTTACATTTCTTATTATCTTTCTTCTCTTCCTATTGTTACACGCATGCTCCACGCACGAGATAAAATCCGATCGCGCCAATGGAGCCGATCTTCAAAGTTCTGATCGTTTTCCTCAAGCACTGATTCAAGAGAAGCTGGGTAGAAATGATGGAAGCTAATTCTGATCCCATGCAATTGACCTCTTCAAAAGTAAACTTTCACGAAATCTGTTCCGAGAGTGATCTTTACGAAAAGATAAGAAGAAGATGAGTTGTTGGATCTGGCAAGAATTCACGTGGCATGTCATCCAAGAAGCACGAGACGCCGTTCGTCTCGCTCGAAATGTGAACAGCTTTAAATAACGCTGCAGGTTTACTTTGCAAGTCAAGAGCGAAGATATTTATGTGCTGCACCTCGGCGACGGTAGCCCAAGTCCGGGCAAAGATGAAACATACAAGCCACAGAACTCACCACCAATAAAACACAGCCAGACATGTTAGACCAGGCAGCGGCATTCATCAACATTTCAAATCAATTTACGATGCATATTGCATCTCAGTCGATTGGCAGCTGGCAACTTGGAACGTTACTCGATAAAGAGGGGGGGGGGGGGGGGGGGGGGGTCGGTAAATTTGTTCCAAGAGCTGATTTTTTGGCAAGTTACTCTGCCAGAGGATTAGGAAACGGTCCACCTGTATTCGAAAGACATTCGAAAGTGCCGAAGATTGAAGGAACGAAGCGAAAGAGTCATTCAAAATTTTATAACACCGAAGCTACTTTTGACCTGACATGCCATTCAATGGGTAATTTTAAAGAATTGCCTGTGTCCATAGAGATATGAGATTTAAAAATACGTGTTTTATGATTGAATCAATCAGAAAAAAATACTGAAAATAAACGAAGCGAAAACCAAACACTGCCTGCGGGAACAAAGAATACAAGTTTTAGGTATATATTGAAATATTTGTTCCATATTTATTCTTTCATAAAAACTAAATGAAATATAATGCTTCAGATTACTCTATTCAACTCGAATGCGACTTCTCAAAGGACCTTCAATCCCAGAGTTTCACAGAAGCATATTTATGAAATGAATCACGCTTCATTATTGATGCTTGTATTAATTCGATACTACGCTGTGATGCGATCGTTACCATACTGTTGGCACTGGGCTCTTGTTAATAATGTTAATTTCAAAAGAGAATTCATGCAATTAGTCGCATTGAAATGAAAGAATATCTCAGTAGAGAAATGTCAAGTATGATATACAACACGTTATTCATTAGAATATTTGTAAAGGACGCCATTAGACGAGTAGAGAGACGCAATGGCGATCGCGTTCTAGGCTTCTTTTTGCGCATTCAATTTGCGACTATAGTTCGCGTTCATTTACATAATGAGAAGCACGGAGAGCTACACGCTGTGATGATGCAAAACATATTACGAAATTGGATATTTAAATTAGACGAACATCCTCTAGTTTCGAAATTTCCATGGGTTATAAAATATTAAAATTATAAATAGATTGAAATTATTATCTTTTTGTACACCGCAGTTAAATCGCCTTGCGTTAATGGCGTTTTGAAATTGACCATTTCCCCCCTCGAATCTTTCTATGTAAATATTATGATTTATTTTTATAGTTAAAAATAAAAATCATTTTAGATTGGGCCCGCGCGAGGAAAGATCAGTCCGCGTATAAAATCGAGTTATAAAACAAGATAAGATTCAAAGAGCCGAGCATGATTTGCATGCGAAAGCCCGCGTCACGTGGTTTACTACTCGCTGCTGGAACGGCGCGAAAGACAGCTTGAGAAAAAGAGTTTTTCGGCAACGCCCAGCTCGAGTCTCCCGCCGATGAAGATCGAACCCACCAGTGTAATGGCAATGATTAGTTTTACCTCGGGCCCTGGCATTATAGTGGCGTGATGACAGAGGGGGGTGGCGCTCCAGGGGGGGAGGCGTCTAATGGCAGTACTCACTCAGTCAAGAAGAAAATACACACGACGTGTATGAAAAGAAGATTTGAACGTCGATTTCCGGCGTTGTCAGTCGTATCTTAAAGTGTCTTCCACTTCCTTTCGACGCTCCTTTTTACTCCCTTCAGGCTCGAACTATTATACAGCGAAGAAGTTATTTTTATAAAAATGATGATGAAAGTAGACAGCTATTGTTACCTCTTTTCTAGTCAGGAAATGACTCCAATCTCAAAGAAATATGTGCGATAGCTACAAGCGAAACCGATGCGGATTGAGAGCACCGATCAAATATAATCATCAGAAATAAATCGTGATTTCAACCTCAAACAACTGAATTGTTACGTCATGCCACAGTTGCGTTCGCATCTCCACCGGAGGACGACGTGTAGGCAACCCGCAACACAGACGTGTCGTGCGGGTTGCCTACCATCAACGCATAAACATCAGCCAGAGTAATAAAGACTACATGAGACACGGTTATTTTAAATAAGCCCGCGTTGAGCCATCCGCGGGGCATCATATACAAGATCTACAAGGAGGGTAGCAAAAGCCATGCAGTCTAAATGCAAGACAAAATATATCCGGAGGAGCGTTCATGAATTTATCACGATCCAACTTCATCACATTGTTACATGGACTTGTTCTTCTCCGGTGGCCCATAACTTCGATTACTACATTATATATTGTTAAGAGTTCCTTCTTCACGCAATGGAGTAGAAATAACATTCTGATCTATAGAACTCGCGTCTCATCCACGACGGATAGAAAATAAAAACGAATTTCAAGGGGAATAACGAGCAAAGAAGACAGAAAGAAAAGTACACTTGAATCGAGCGAACTTGTCTGAAGACAACATGCAGTAAGCCGACAACGGATGGAATAAGACGGATCGACGGATCCGAACGAGACAGGCGTTACGTCCAGTGATTCCGAATCCCGATTAGCCGGACGTTAATAATGGCCACTTATCAAAATCCCTTCTGTGCCGCGACACGTAAACACATCTCAATGAAGCGTCCCATTCAATGACATCAAGACGTCGCTTGGCAACCATTTCCTGCGCCGCAGCATCTGGCCAACATCCAAAACATCAGTTCTGACATAAAATATCTCTTCGTCAGGCGCTGCTTTATGATCTTATTGTCGACCTACGACCACTTGAGAGGATCTGTCGATATATGCCGCTAATAGGTGTGATCATTAGATCTCTATGTTTAGAACTCGAACGACGATAGAAATAATTACAGGAGCAAAACCCTCCCTTGAGAGAAGAAGCCCCCTCCCCCGCCCCGCGGGCTCCCTGTGTTCGCCTCTAATGAAAGAGTCAACTCGCTCAAATTATAGAGGAGAACAAACTGTAACGTAAGTCTTTCACTCATTTGTTATAACAAAATTAAAACCGAATGTGCTTCAGGGACAGTCGTCTTGGAATGGGCGCTAAAGACATCGTATTTTGAGGAATTCTCCAAAGATGTTTTGGGAGGGGAGAGTTCAGACATCCCGTCGTGTAAAAGAGTCTCATAAAACATGCTATTCACATTAAAACTAATAACAATAATTAGCGTGATTATACCGAGCCTGCATATAGTAAGGATTATTTGGCAAAAAAGCACTTATTGGCTAGAAATGCGGTCCTAGAGAATAGAATTCAATTCGTGTTTTCAAACTTTCAAATATCACGATATAATCAAGTTAAAGTGATAACATAAATCCAGTAATCAGCAGTGTAAAATACGATAACAGAAGAGGGAAAATTCTCTTCCACGATGTCCTTTAGGAAATTCCCGTCTGTATAACAAGTAGTCGCAACCCCATTTTCTGGATGAATAAAGGATAACTCTGGGATAGCTGAAATAATTACACCGTGGCCCAATGCTTGTTTGAAGTTTGAATGGCGATGGCTCTAAGCCAGCCCAGTTGGCTCGAACAATGGAGGACTAAACTGAGTCGAAAGCTTCGAATCATAGATCAAAACTTTTACTCCATAGTCGCATAAAGTGGGTATTAGAGTAAGTTATTTACTGTACTTACATAACTGGCCTAACTATAAGCTAATTAAGCCGAAACAGACTAATTGCATTACGCCATTAAGAGTAAATGGAACGCATGCAGACTTCTAAACTGGATTTTATTATTTTTCATTCACATATTATTGAATTTCTAAATCACTACTTAAAAACTACCCAGACTTAATGTCTCACACTGGAGATATTTACGTATTAAAACGATAAGTAAGGTAATATTCAAGAATAATAACGTTTAAAGGACATAAATGAGGTCGTAATGCAAAGTTTACGCCATTATTTAGCTCAGTGCATTTGAATTATGAGTGAGAAGCAATAATTTGTGACACTTTTGTGTGATAACATAAAAATAATTTATTTTAAAACGCACGACGTCGGCTGTCCTCTTCAAATGCTATCGAGAGGTAACTTCATGAAATAGTTTTAAGTGGGTAGTCCTGAATCTTCACGGTCATTTTTTAGTACTCGATTTAGTAGCAAGTTGAATAAGAGCTTTCTGTCAGCTTCTTTGGCAGAATTGCAAGATGCCTCATAATTTCAATCGAAAAACACCTGCATTTACACGTCCGTTCGCTGCAATTGAGTGTGTTTACCGCAAACCACCATTAGCGTTTCTCAAGTTGAAATAAAATCAAGTAAAGACGGTTTCTTTGTTTAATAATAGAGAGCGCGTGTTGTAACCTTTTGGCACGGATATGGCGTACGCTAAAGAAATTACTAGTGAAATTTGCAAATTTCTACGTAACTCGTTGTTATAATAATTGGCGAGCATTTCGAATGATTTGATATAATTCGAATGATCGAATGATTGGATCAGTAGCAGTAAAATAAGTTAATCGAATATGACAATCAGTCATCACAAAGCCAGTGATGACACATACCTATTACGATGCCAAGCAACAAATAAGTACCAAAGTTCGAACAGCGAAGCTAAAAAATTTTAGTCAATCCAGAAATATTATAACACCGAATTTCCTCTACAAAGCAGAAAAGACACAAACGAATAGATGCGATATTTGAGTCACACAACAGGCCTATAAGCTTCTATATTTGAGCACATTAATAATGAAGGGTATTATCTTCACCACAGACATTGTGCAGTTCACTTGCAAAGAGTTGAGAACTTAAGTATTCTTGTGTACTCGATTTATTATTTATTAGTTGTATGCTTGTTCATATCCAGAGATGTTATTGATTTATGTTTTTACATTTGATTATATTTCTCTTTCTTTGTATAAATAAAGAATAACTAATATAAAAAACATGATACCTAGATACTACTCCTGACTTAGCACCTCCAACTGCATATGTGTACAAACTACAACACACACTTCTTCATATAGCAACACGAGTGCGAATGTGATCATTGTTTTTGTAATAATTATCGCCGCTGCGTTATTGCTTCACAAATATTTGTTAATTTATTTTTCACTGGTTCTCTGGCTTTACAAGTAAATGTGCAATTAGATTCAAACATGTAATGCAGTACATTATACCCCAGGGGTAGTTTCATGGATAAACATTAACAATTCTACCATTTGAAACAATAGAAAAAAATATTATACATAAACATACATGCATAGAAATTATAGTACATATTATATTATTAATGTTGTACTGTAATATATAATGCAATTAAACAGGACAACAATGATTATGTTCTCAATTTGTAATATGGTATAATTATGAACAAAACAATCTAAAAAAATCCCAAATATTCCCTAATCGGTCACAAAGTGGAAATTGTTAGAACAGAACAGATCTCTAAACCAATAAACACACATCTCTGTGTGCTAAGACTCAAGCACAGATTCAAGAGTGTTTTTTTGTCTTTGACTGCAGCCACAACTCAATTGGATCAGCATGTCAGCAAAGCGTGTGTTTCCTTAGAGTGCTGACTGCTGACTCCAAACACTAACTCACCTCAGAGTCCGACGAGAAATTAATCTAGCAGAGTGAAAAACACAATGTGTCTAGCGCAACTTGGATTCGAACCAGGAGCTTTCGGTTTAAATGGCATCCACATAAACTGACCTTTCCAACGTATCTATTTATTGCCAAACTAAAGATGCTTTTATACATATTGTAAGATCATGCAGTCGCTTTAAATCTCAACTGCAATTCATTAGGTGGAAGTTAAAAGCGTGCAATCAAATCACTTCTTTTGGTTATAATCCAAAAACAATTACTCCTCTATAATTGATCCGTAAATCCGGAGATAAATTAATCCAACCTTCCAATTTGTTAAATCTACCTCCTGCGGAGATACTTGATGTGTGGGTTCGATTCCCGGGGGGGGGTCCGCCCACGTGGTCTCTCTCAACTTCAGATTAATCATCGGTATGTTCAATAAATCCATAAACAAAAGTACCTAAATATACGTAACTGACCGAGGCTTTAATACTACGACTTGTATAATTGTTGCATGTTCAGATGGAAAAAGATATGTATTTTAGTTGAACTATTTGTAACAATAACACCACCAAAGGTATGCTTTTCATTTAACGATAACTTAAAATTTGGTTGTCATTACAAAAATTGATTATAATTCATCATTAATTGCGTGTGATTTATGATAAAATCAAAAATGATTTCAGCATAAAATTTAACGCCAGACTTGGCTAACAGATCAAGAAATGTAGTGTAGCCCCAGAATATGTTGTACAATTAACATTATAATTTAACAATAACATTAACAATAACATTTTAGAACCATGGTATGTTTAAATGCTCATGGGCATAGCCATGTGTATGTACATTTTATCGTTGCAAATAAAAACAAATTAAAACAAATAAATACTTTTAAAATTTTGGATATCTCACTCTACTATGTAGGTATATCGATCAATCATGACCATAAAAATAATACGTGTATGTCATCAATGCTCGCTTATGAACGAACCCAATCATTGACTTCAATCTTTTAGAGTGATAAATTGATCACTCTCTTACTGAATGATTCAACCTTTACCTTCAGTAAACCGTACCTATAAATAGAGAACAACTACATCCAACAATTAAATGCTCTCTAATACTATATTAATTAACAAATTAACAACTGAAAACAACATGCCTTACGACTTAATTACACCACTATAAATAATGAAGACAGCACGCACTAGTGTCTCTATCTTGTTTTCTAGCGATGAGCCAGAAAACTCAACGCTTCCTCACTTCACCCCAACACCACCGCTCAAACCTCTTGCTTTTTCATCGGTGACACTTCAAAGATATGCCATTTCTATCGAGAATTTTATCTCTCGGTGGCTCGGTAGATAATGAGAAACCGCCACGGGGGGAGGATATAAAGATGGCCGTGTATCTAGGGGGTTCCGACCTAAGAAGGCTGTGGTCACATCAATCTTCCCCCTTTGAACAAGAATTCTTGGACATCAGATTGATTGGATTGCAGACGTACTGATGAGTTCGCTTCTTTGATCGTTGAACTTTGATAAGCCAGGTCGATGGGATATTAATAATTTCTTATACGTGAGATAGAGAGAGAGGGCATGCAAATGGGGTTAGAGGACGTCTTGAGGGTTGGTAGTCGGTCTTGGAGTCGGGATTAATGGTCATGTTGATTGCTTATCAGTTATCATGTCATCCCGGAGCGGACGGGACGTGGACTTGACGCACGAATCCAATTAACCGACGGAAATCGTTTTCAGAGACATTTTGAATGGATTATTGGCGGTGACGGAACATGAGTGGTTCGTCGTGGCATGCCCAAGGTGAAGTGCTGCCAAATGAATTGACAGAATAAAAATTGTGTGTAATTTGGCATTACTGCTCAGAATCGTGTTAAAGTTTATTAACTTACATCATAATGATGTAAAAATAACATATTAACATCAATTTAAAATTAATTAAGTGTTAGTTTCGCTTTGAGATGGTGACTGTGAAATTATGAGGATATTTAATCAAAAGATTTCCGAGAAAATGATATTTTGTAATTGTGATTTGAGTTTGGCCCGGGCACCTCACCCAATTCCGCGTACAATGACGCAGTTGAGCTGATTAAAACCACTAGCGGGCCGATTCCCTACCTCCGGTAAATACGATAAAATTTCCGATTAAGATAATCGGTGATACTATCAGCATTGTTTAAAACAAAGTATTTTTTTAAAAAGGTCTGCTACTTTGTTTGGTGTTACGTTTCATGATAAAGTTCTATGTCAAGATCGTGAATCCAGACAGCGCCACTCTACTATCATGACACATGATTGGTAATAGCGTATACATCAATGATGCCAAATACGATTTGCATCCTACTGATAACTCATTTTTCATGCAACGTTGCCATGTTATGTACGAACATGATCAGATATATCAGCAAACTGACAACATGGCACCTCCATGGAAACCCATTGATTTATCAACTGCAGTATAACTACCTCATTTATTCCGTTGCGTCATTAATTGTGCTAATTTATACAACGATTGAAGATGATTGCACCAATTGATTGCTATTAAAGCTCAAACCAAACAATGTACGCTCCACCCTTCCTTCCGCTTCACTTTACATAAGAGAAGCTTATGAAAAGAATATCATGTCTATGCAGCAAATTAATCAAACAATACAAGGGAATTATATACTCGTGGTAGAAAAACATGCGAATCTGCACAATGATACAATGCCGTATACGGCAAGTAATGAGGATATAAATATTGTAGATAGAAGTAACATATAGCATTAATAAATCATGACAATCAATTACTATACATTCACGGGATATAATTCCAACGCAAAGTGCAATTTGTCGTTGGGAACTAAATGATCTTGGGAGTCGTAAAGATGTATTTGGTTGAAGAAATAAGCAGGCCACTGGCGCTTGGAAATAATAGATTGTTGCATTTGCTCGTTGGCGTGGTGAAAACTCATTCCTCACGGCCCCGGTGTCCTGGGTCCAACTCCACGGATGAGCCATAGTAATCCTCCACTGCGGATCCTTCCCATACATCAGACCCGAAAGTAGACGTGTATACAAAGTGAGGACATAATTTCTACTTTTCAAGAAGAAAAATGAAAAATGTACGCATTCAAATGCCAAGAAAACTTTTGTGTAATGCCGTTCGAAATGTGTGTGAATATCATTTTGAGCTTACTATATGTTATTCGGGTATGATGTTTTCTTTTCTGTTGCTCTCTGACATGAAGTATTACGTAACATGAATTACTGCATACTATACATACGTGGTTTAGTTTAACGTGATCCAAACTAAATTAAAACATAGTTACCTGAAACAGTGTAAAAGTTTGCAACTATTCTTGCATGAATTGCCGCGTTCAAGTTTCAGTGTTCATGAAGTAGCACGGCAATTGTGTAAAAAGACACGCTGAGAACCCATATCGGAAAACATAAAACGAGCACGGAGATCAAATGAGAAAATCATTTTCTTCCCTGAATAGCTTGCGAAACGAGATTTCACAAATTCTTTTCCATTCTCGTGTCATCTTTTACGATTACCCATCATCCCTTTTTCGGGGTGAAATTCGACAGTTGTAAAATGCGCGCAAGTCTGCCGAAAACCATCACATGGTGTTGTAAACTTGAATTAATGTAATTATCCCAACGCACATTATGTTCAGTAGATAAAACGAAGCGTCGGTGAAGCGTCGCGACGCCTACTGAATAGTGACGTCATAAACTGTTCGCTACGTCACTACCGAGATGTGCGAAATGATAACGATGAATTCAATTCCAGCTCGAACAAAGCTTGATATCACTACCGTATCAAAACTTGTTTTATTCTCTCAACCTATTGATATGAAAATATCTGATTGCGGTATAAAAATCTCCCGGTTTTATTTCTCTTGCTCCCACGGCAGACGAAGGTTGATTTGTTTTACGCCCCTTGGGTATAGAGAGCGTGTCAGAGAAGAGATTTTAAACCGATTTTAATAAATATCTGTTTCAACTTGATATTTTATAAAATAAGGATATTGTCCGGCTAAGGACTGCTCAATCTAGTAATAACAGAAGTTGTTATGGTTTATAAGTTTTCTTTTGTCCAAAAGAGACATGTCACACCTTTTCTATGTCGGACGAACAAAAGGTATTAATCCGTTCCAGTTTGTGACATTATAGATTGAGTAATTTAACACAGTACAATAGCATTATTTGATATACAAATTACAAATATTGATTAAAAAATATATCTGTTAAATACACTCTTTTACTGCTTAGTCGTTATTGTCATAAACTCAACTATAAACCGAAGATTCAAATAAAAGATATTAAAATAAGTAATTTGTTCCTTGTTCTTGAGAAAAAGCATGAAACGGCGCAAGACACGGTAGGAATACAATAAGAGAACAATATCAAGAGAATAATATTTTTCATATCTAAATATAACACAGTAAAGGTTGCTAACATCGCCGTCGGGAGCGCTGAGCGCACGGCTGGCGAAACTCGGTAAAGAAGTTGATGTCCTGAGAGAGAGAAGGGAACTGCATGCTATTCCTCTATGTATGACAACAATGAAATCGTCCTGAGGCAACCAGCAAGTGGGGGTAGAGGGGGGAGGGTGCACGGAATTTGTATCTCGTCTCATTTTTCATTATCTCTGTGTATAGCGACGACGTCTACCTTCCCCGAGAGACCATCTCTAAGCTCGGCAGCGTCCACCAGCGTCGCGACGTCCTTTCCGCCCGACGTCGTGCGTCTCTCGCTAGAGTAAACATAATATCAGACCCGGGCCGGACCGACGCCCAATGTTCTGCATTCTTTCTTTAGATGAAACTCGTCCAGTGGTGGCTGAGAATGATGCGGGCTTTTCCGCGGACTTTCCTTCGTTTCCGACTCCAATCCCGTCTCAAAAACCTCAACAATTTCGACGATTTGATATTTCGGTATTACTTTTTTTACCTAACAAATTGGAAACGTAGCTTTGTGGGGAATTAAAAGAAAAACACTGGACAAATTGATACAAAAGGAAAATTAAAAATGATGTGGCTTATGCTGTCTTGAAATAGGATAAAAAAGCAAGTCCTCTGATGCATAATCCCAATGCTTGTTTAAACTTTATAATATAACATTTGCTTTACAATCTTAATAATTTTGAAGTCAAAGTCTAACTTTCATTTTCATAAGAATCTTTCTTTAGAAAAAGTTTTCGTTAATTTAATTTCTAGACCCAATCTCTGAAGGAAGAAGTGAAATAAAAGAAAATTCCACTTCCATTCGTTACACACCCCATTCCCCTTCCCTCCTACGCTGATATAACGTGGACAGCTGAATTATTGTCACTGCCAGGATCATGACATTTATCTAAACTGGAAGAAAGTTTTTTAAGTTCCTAACAATTGCACACAGTATATTCTTCAGTCGTACAAGTTTTTGACGAGCGATGGCTGTCAATACACAGAAGAAATTCAATTCAGTATTTTCCTTTCTAGCTTTGTACACATTTCTAAAGATTAGCCGGGCTCGACTTGAACATCTGGCAACGTTGTACTTGCTACTTCTCTTCTATAAGGCTTCTGGAGCACCTTCCCTCGCTGCTACCTTCACTTCACATCACACGAAACCAACTCCATGCAACGCAGCAACTTGGAAAGTGCTGGCAGCCATATGAAAAGAAAACCTAGCAAATGTACGTAGATCCTATACGCGAGCTTTGCCAGCCAGCCTACACAAAGATGCTTTGAGGATCGCTTTCTCATAAGCAAGTCTTCAGTTAACACAACTTCATTCAAATACAATAAGTCAATACCCGCCTCACAGAAACTTATTCGAAGATTATAATGGTTGGAGGCTAACAAAGGAGAATCTCTAGATCGATACTTTCGATTTCAGTGAGAAAATTACCAGATGATGGGTGAGGATGTTCCAGTAAACCTGGCGCTCGCGGCATATGGAGGGCGTAATCCTATTGACCAAACATCTCGGCGCGAAATCCTACAAGAAGCTTTTATTCAAAGCCAGCGATACATCCACGAGTTATTTATAAACATGCTCAAAGTTTCGTAATTAATTCTCAAATTTTTTCTCGTTCGAATCTGTTACTACGTCATTGGCATTAATATTCATGCGCGTGAAGATGAGAGACACCTGTTTACTGAGAAAAGTTCGCCCGTCAAAATCTCCATTCGGTGGTCTAATACTTGGCGAGAATCACAATGAGGACGCCGTCAAAGCGGATCACGACGTATGACGTCGTGGACACATATGCAGGCGTCATCAGACGCAGATTCAAACGGTTTTTAAGAGTCACACAGACACGAGGACGCCGTCAAAGAGGATCTAAAAAGATGGCGGGCGTCATCAGTCAAATTCAAAAGGTTTTTAAGAGTTTCACAGATATGAGGACGCCGTCAAAGAGGATCTGAACGGACGTCGACGTGGACATACATGCAGGCGTCATCAGAGTAAGATTTAATCGCTGTTAAAGAGTCCCACAAGGAGGACGTCGTCAAAGAGAATCCCGATGACGACGTGGATGTAGATGCAGGCGTCGTCAGAGAGTTTTCGACGTTTTCGAGTTCCTCAGCCATGCGGACGCCGTCGAACAGGTTCCACGCCGACTAACGCACGTCGTCAAAGACCCTGCGTCAGCGTCGGCATCGCCAAAGCGCCGTTTGAAGGGTTCTACAGATCAATGAATGTCGTAAAAGAGATGCCCACAATAGTGGCGCTATAAAGGGGTTGACCGGACATGTGGACGTCGTCAAATGATTTGGCTGCCTTGACGCATTCTTGTCGGGAGCTCTAAAGACGTTTAATAGGCTTGTGGACGCCGTCGTGGAGTTGCACCTTCGTTTTGACATCGTCAAGGAGTCGCACTCCGTGTGACATGGGCATTTGGACGTCGTCAAAGCGTCGTGTGCAATTTCCCTGGCTTGAGTCTGGCGTCATTGAACTGCATTTCTTTGCAGCGACAAAGAACTCGTTGTTCGGATTTCATAAATCAACGGTTCCGCGTCTACTCGTTGCCATCACGTGACCTATGCGTGCGCACGTCACGGTCCGAGAGACGTGACGCCGGTGCTCACGAAACAACGCCGCTCTCATCACGTCGATATACATATTATCAACTCGATCATCGCCCACGTGGTGGCCGCCCGTCGGAGCCGGCATAATGGCCATCTCATTGCTCGTTCGGAACATACAGAGAGAGGCAGAGAGACGGCGGCCTACGCAAAGATGACAAGATTCCCCACTTAAAATTAAGCGCCACCAGGTGGTGGGACAAAAACACGCCGGGCTTAGGCACAGACGCGAGCGTCGGGACGCCTCAATGCACATTGAGTCGCACAGGTAACGTGAAATCGACCAGGCTTCCAGCGCGAGACCCGACTAACAATCATTCTCACATGATAGATCATCGCTTGCTTTCGTGCATCGCTTCCAAAACATGAAAAAGTCATTCAGACCTTCAGCTATACGAAGAACTCTACGTTTATGTGTTACACGGTGCCAACTGAGGTACGGAGCGAGATGGAATCTAATAGAATTGCTATGCATCAAGATATATCGTGCAGTTCTTAAAGTTAAATATAAATGTCGTGCCATGACTGAACTATATTTGATGTGACTAAATATTTCATATCTGACCCAGTTCATAGCGCAGGATTTCGGACCGCGCTGTGCAGTTCTTTCTCCCGGAGATCATCGCGACGACGGAGTTGCTATGGCGACGCTCTAAGCCTTCATTACTACCGCTTAAAAGTGCTGGAGCACGTGCTTTAATCAACTGCGATCGCAAACTAATTTCAAAGTGTTTAAATTAAGCTCAACTTATTTACCGCCTTGGCTTGATCCTACCAGCGCAATCAACCCGGTTTATTGCTCGATTTCCATTGAATCACTAGAGGAAAAAAAGAATTTTTATTTTAATTTTAAAACTCAGCTCTCTTTTTTATATATTCTGGGTTTCCATCGTTTATCGACAAGACTTAAGCCGAAAATAATAGCGTGGCGCTTCGCATACCTGTCCGATATATGAGAGCGCATTGGAATGGAAAATTGAAATTCCGTATATACCATTTCTAATCGCTAATCGGCCGGGGATTGGACGGATTGATATGAAAACAATCTGCGTTGTTCGTCGTCTCATGTAGAGAAGGCGTTGGTTTCGACGATGTTGTAAATTGACTCCATGGGAATTATTCCGGCCCGCGATTTGCTCCGTCAGTTGTAATACTCACCACGCCACTCAATAACACTACGATTCAAGTGCAACGTATGCATCTGCGAATCACAATGCAAGTCTTACCTGTAAACAGAGAAAGAAGATCATTAGAGTCATGGCGTGTCAATCGTTACGACGAATAGAATATGACAGGCATTGAGGTGTGACGGTATGCAAATACTAGCCGAAGTACGGGCTTGAAAACGTCTGGCGATTTATCGAGGAATGAAAAGTTGACTGGGGAAATGTTGAATAAATTATTAGAAGCTTTCTCAAACGCACTCGGCAATTATGTTACAAGTTTTCATATTTTAATAAGACGCCATTATTACTTGTAAAAAGTTACAAGTTAAAATTTCCTTTCAGTTTTGATTGAGCATTGAAGAAACATTTCCGATTAAGTTTTAAAGAAATATAAAAGAAAGCGTAAAAGTTAAAACTTTTCATACAAAAATGAGCTGAACTTTGCCTTTGGACCAACAAAAATCAATTACAAGTTCAAGTATTAAAGTAATGGCACAATAATTTCTAGAAATTAAATCTGCAATGCAGACTTTTTGAACACGTTGCATTAAATTAGTGAATAAAAACATTTGGTTCGGCTTTGGAACAATTACAGGACTTATATGTTAAACAACCTACATGAGATGAAAATCAATGTTCTGAATTAATGATACTTGGGAATAATGAGAGAAGTTCACAGTTGCAATTAGATCAAGATGCAAACTGCAAAGATGTCATTACATTTCCCTAAGACAATTTCAATCACTTATTTCTGTCTCTGTAGCAACTCTCCATAGCATTTTCAACGTAGCCACAAGGCCTTCAAAATCCAGCTTGCAAGTCATTGGAATAAATTACTCCGACAAATATTTCGTATATTATTTCAGTCTACCTTTCCTAACACGGCAAACAAATTCTTCCGCCTGCCTAAACTCTGCGCCCCTATCAGACATTTTCACACCGCCCGCATCTAAACTCAAAAGAGCTGCTGGAGGCGACGAAACGTCTTCATCGCCCTCCTCACACATCGCGTATTCAATGATTTCCGATAGCAAGCCGCGTGGATTACAAGTCTGACTGACACGTGTGAAGAAGACTTAAGACTGCAAGAGGAAAGGGCACATCCCTTGCTATGCGGGTCCCAGGGATGACGGGAACACAATTGCGAAGTGGTCGACGCAATTCCCACTCCACCCTCTCAACCCCCCACGCATTAGACTTACATTCGATTCACGAGGCGCCAGTTTTTTAAATTGAAAAAGTCTTCCAAAATGAAATTGGAAGTTATATTGTGCTCCATACACGCTATAGAGATTTTAAATTGGTTACATGGAGTGGATGTATACCTTATTAATGCACGAAATGACAGTTATAGCCGTAAAAAGCTGAAAATCATTATTGCGAACGTGGCCTACCAATTAGCGAAATGCTTTTATAAAAATGTTAACAAAAAGAGTAGGTAGAACGATATTGTAATCGGCGGAAAACGAAACGAGCAAAAGGCATCACGGTGTTTGGAAGCTGGCCCCCGGTTGAGGAACCACAAAACCCAAAACCTAATTACAGTTCACGCGGAAAACTGTTCAAATTGAAGACATGGCGGGAAAACGACGCCCGCCTCTCTAGATAATCGTTTTAATGCGTTCAAACAGCATTCTTCAAGACGCCAGCTAATAACAAACGCCACAAGATTATGTCAAGTTTATCGGCCGGTAAAGTAGTAAGTTGTAAAACATAACCCCTCACCCTCGAAACATATTTACGCGTTGGCTGGTTGGTGTGTGTAGAAGAGAGAGTATAATGCGAATTTACGTGCGCTAGAGAGTTTTAGATGTTTCTTCAGTACCTTCACTTTAAAAGCTCTTATATACCACGGCCCACCACCCAGTTTCCCTGCCCCTGATCCCCACCCCCTCTCTCACCTCACCCTCATACCCACGGCCCGTGCCACTCATCCCACAAATTGAACCAATTTAAGATGAAACTGCGTACAGTTGAGGGGTGGGGGTGGTAGGGCGTCGGGACGCTTATTGTTGGATGCGACGCAACTCGACGCTTCCCCGCCACCCCCACCCCCTCTTTGACTTATTACGGTTTTTGTAGCACATTCTTACACGGGTCTCGAGAGTGGTGGACCACACCCTTAACGTGGTTTGACGGATACCTCATATTATAGTAATTTAGGATTAGACATAGAGGTGGAAAGAAGAGCCGAGTTTATTGTTCCAGCGGAGACGACGTTAATCTATGTTTCTCTTGGACAATTAATGAAGAAAGACGCTCAAGGGCTACACCCACATGCAAATTATCTCACAAGTGAATGTGGCTTTGCTGATCCATCGCAAGTTGTTTTTTAACCAAGAGTAAGATCTGGAGCCGATTCTTTAATTTTATCTCAACCAATACGGCGTTTTCACTCAAAGAACTGAAAAGAGCACATACGAATAAATTTCGGGGGTTTTGGGACATTATCTCTTTCAAATACCGTTCTAGGAGGGTAGGGACACACAATTTTGTATTAAGTACGGCGTGTTTTATAAGCATAAAATATTTTTTTAAATACATCACTGTACTTTTCAATACAAATTCTTGTTTCGCATGTAGGAAATACACACAAAATGTTATACATTTGCATAAAATTAGTGCAATTCTAAAATGTTTTATTTTCAAACAACTAGTTTAAGGAAACGTTGTGTTTGAAGTTGTGAATTAAAAGTAGCGGGGCCTTTGAATATGTCTCTGATTCAGACCTATGTTTAAACCACTTTTCGATTAAAAGAATGTTATTTTCATAATGCATGCATGTTTCCTAGAAGTTGGTTTCCTGTTTGCGATGATTTCGTTGGATCGTCGTGGCGCGCCGGCGGACGAGATTTGAATTATGAATGATGACATTTTCTGTCCCCGCTGCGTGACACTGGCCGCCCAATTAAACCGAATCATGAACAATAATAAATAATTGCCCTTGGTTGCTTCTTCGCCGTGGAAGACTCGGAGGTCTGTGAAGAAGTCGAGCACGTGGTGGATCTCTTCGATCATGTTTCGTCACCCCACAAACAGTATCTTTCAACTTCCACAGTTTAAACTAGCTAGATTAAGGATTAAAAATTCGAACGTTTCCACTTTCTAACAGTTTTCAAAAAATAGAACGTTTCTGAAATTATTAACAATAAATAACGTTTCTGATAAGTTTTCAAAATACATATCTTTTTTGATTTTCAAAATACATAACGCTTTCGAAAACAAATATTCCAATATTCCAAAACATAAGAATGTTCACCAACAGCAGTTTTGGAAATATGAAGTAGGTATAAGAAACCGTTTAGAACACAGTGTATGTATATTTTAAAATTCTACTCTACTGAAGATGACTGAAGGAACAAATTGTGTTTCTGTTTATACGAGACATTTAGACCAGAGCTCGGGCTGCATATTGCATAATATTCTGATTCGCGTATTATTTGAGTATGTGGTGTTTGCACTGGTGCCGTGTGCAAAACATCTTCTTGAAACAATGCCCGCCGTCTGCATCTCACAACACCCATACATGGACAAAGACCAGGTAAAGTTAGGTACACCAAGGCTGTTTGTTCGACTTCAAACTGGCCGATTCAAGCGAACAAAGCGACCAACTTCATTCCACTCGCTGAGAATTCCGTTCTTATTGAAACTAGCAATACGTTACATATTTTTTTGAATACATCAGAAATTGAGTATAGAATGGGATTCTGCTTCTGATATTTTTGAGTTATTATTAACGATTTGTAGTGGTATTTATTTGTATTTTTATTAAGTCCCAACCTCAACAAACAAGCAGTAAACAGCAAAACAAACATTTTTGAATATTGTCATTTATGTTTGTATATTTGATTATTTACATGTGTTTTATCCTCAAAAAGATGCGAAAATATTTCAGGTATCTGTATAAATAAACACACACCCGGAAATAGATTTTCCTTTCATACATAAAAATTATAATACTAGTAATCTGTGGAGCGGTCGCTCCACCCAGCCAAGTCGTACTATACACTCACAGTCACTCAACATACCGTAAATGCCTAATAAACTGAGGAGCAGACCAAACACTTTTACTGTAAGCAACAACATGGCATTTTCGGCCTACTGGATCTTAAAATTGGAAAATCTCACATTGTTGTGAAATGTCTTAATTTCGAGCTATGGCCCACCCCACTACATATACCAAATTTGGGAACAATAGGTTATGCCATTTGCGCGCTAGAGGACCGAGAAAACAGTGAAATTACACCACTTTCTGATTCTGAAGATGATGATTCTGATGATATCAGGAAACCCTGTTGACAGCGCCACAGCCTAAACGGCTAAACCGATCGACCTGAAACTTTTACCACATATGCACTTTTGGCGTCTGATGATACCTTGCCTCTTGTGATTTTTTGTGCCGCCATTTTTAAACCGGAAGTGACGTCATAACTCAAAAACGTCTGGACCGATTAGAACGAAATTAGCGCCATTCGATTTAGATGGTCATCTATATGAAGTATCAATAAAAAAAATATTATTTTCTTATTTTCTAAACCGGAAGTGACGTCATAAATACGCAATATTTAACTTATTTCAACAAATTATACTTAAAATACGTACATAATTAACTTACATTGTAACATAGACACTACAATTTATATATTCAAGGTAGCAGTGTTCTCGGCCGCCATTCCTGAAACCGGAAGTGACGTCATATATCTAAAACGCCTGTACCGATTGCAACTGAACTAGCTCCTGCGTATTCATTCTGCTATTTATTTGAAAAATCAATTGTGAAAAATGAATAAATAAATTAATGGTACCGGAAATGGCGGCAGGAACCACTAAATGAAACCGGAAGTGACGTCATATATTACAAACGGCATGACCGATTTTACGGAAATATAGGGATTAGGAATTCAGATGGTCGTTCATGAAGGTATCAACTAGATAAAACTAGATTGTTTTCTTATTACCTATACCGGAATTCGGCCGCTATTTCAAAACCGGAAGTGACGTCATGTATCGAAAACGGCTGGATCGATTATAACGAAACTTAAGCTATTCTTCTTGGATAATCATTTTCATCTTATACCAAACGCAACTTTTCATAGTAACCAAATCGGTTGAGGCGTATTTTTTTAAAGAAATTAGTCCCTGCTCGGACATGTGCTACAAGCTGTATGAATAAACTAACAAAAGAAGTGATATCCCAGAAAAAACACTCCGTGTAAAAATACCAGCCAAGTCTCTTTAACTATAAAAAAAAATAGAAGAAATCTAAAAATTCAGCACTGAAAAGGAGTGATATCAAAAAAGGAGCCAAGTCAACGAATTTTCCAAATTTTAATCGTACCATTGAAATAAAAATATCAACCCCCGAGAAATACTTAAAAAAAGGACTTGGCGCATCGTTTTTTTAAAGACATTTTTCTATTCTTAAGCTTATGCCACTCACATACTACGTAGTTCAGAAATGCCTAGAAAAATTGGGACAAAACTTTCAAATTAAATATTGAACATTCTGTAAAATATTTTAAATTTAAATATAAGTACGCAAAGAAACATAGCATTGTCTTACAAGCAATAAATACAGAACAGTTGTGTTTGTGATTGGTAGGTACCTATAGTTTTGTGGGTACATCAACATACCTACTACAGCATTATACTTTGAACCTTCTCGCCGTGTAATTAATTGCTATTAATTAACATTTAATACCAAAAAAATTCATAAATTACATAACGTATTACTTGAGATAAAAATCTAGTCAGTAATTATTTGAGCAGCATGGCTCAGTGCACTAGTCACTTATACAAATCTCATTGACGGCCTTCTTGTAATGAGCGCTTTCGCTATTTCCCTCAGTCACGATATTGAGAAGTTTGATTGATTAATATGACCCTAGAAATAGTGGCAATAACGAATAGACTAGGCCGCTTCCGTTTATTCGTTATTCGTTTATCCGTTTATTTCCTCTGAATATTGACAAAATACCAAAACTGCCAGTAGGTAAGAGTACTAGTTATATTAAAACGTAGTATGATTCGTCGATAATGAATGTGATATACTCAGGAAAATATACTTGTAGAGTTCTTCCTATACTTTTAGGATAGAAAAGTGTCTTTAAAAAAACGATGCGCCAAGTCCTTTTTTTAAGTATTTCTCGGGGGTTGATATTTTTATTTCAATGGTACGATTAAAATTTGGAAAATTCGTTGACTTGGCTCCTTTTTTGATATCACTCCTTTTCAGTGCTGAATTTTTAGATTTCTTCTATTTTTTTTATAGTTAAAGAGACTTGGCTGGTATTTTTACACGGAGTGTTTTTTCTGTTTTATTCTACTGTAATGTTATACAGGCCCAGATGTTTGCAGAAGGCCTTGAACGCTCGCAAAGTTTGCGTGTACCAAGTGTCTGGTAACTCTAAAGACCACGAGTGCAGTTGATGAAAACAAAGAATTCACATCACCTGTCACATGTTCTCGCCCAACAGACAGGTGTCATCTCTTCATTATCTCGTCCCAAGATGCAGCCATGCACTAATGATGCAACCTCTTGCACCGGATATGTCATGCACTCGCACCGAGAAAAACGCCAGAGAACATTGTTGCAGATGTGCAGCAATGAGAGTGCATTAAAAGAATTGTGCAACGCTGAGAAGAATGTGCGGTTTCGTTGATTTAGCTGGCCTTCACAGCTGTCTCTGGCATTAAATTAAATCAGAGTGAAACAAAAAGTTCAATGAATAAAATCTCGCTGCTGAATATTCACTTTTCAAAACATCTGAATGGGAGGTGGAATGAAAAGCGTTCAAAGGTTATATTTTAGAATTTCTAATACCTCCAATTCGTTTCTTTATACTCACTCCCCTCTTTCACATTGGAATTGTGTGAAGTTTTCTATTTCCACTCTACTCTCCTTATTTTGTATACCTCTCTTATGCCACCTTTACTTTGACCAAACACTGCAACGTCATTGATCCCAACATTCCCGGGATTATTTTCTCAGATCAAACAAAACAGATGGATATTGAATTTTCTGCATTATTGGAAAATAGAGTCAGATTCATACTATAGAAAAACCAAAAGCCATGTACATTTGGATGGAAATGTAAGACGCAAATTGCCACAAGGCTCAACGATAACATGTTTTCTTGTCATGTAGCTCAGCATTAATTGAATTGAACACGTAATTACCCAGGCTCGCATCTCAGCATAACAGAATCCAAACTCTGCACAGCTTCCCTGCATCAACTTATCTCGTATACATTTTAAATAAATTGCTTTTTTACATGTTTTATTTATAATCTTTTTCGAATAGATTGCAAAAATTAACATTCTACCCGTCTTCACAATGTACAAGATTAATTGCAGAGCATGATCATAAGCTTTGACACAATTTCCCAAGGAAAGAAAAACGTTGATTAATTTTCTTCCACTTCGGAGCGAACTCTTTCCTTTGCGAGTATGAAGTGAAACGGCAACTTTGAAGCGACATAACCAAGTTGTTCTCTTATTCTGAATTACACATACACTGCAGCGCAATCGCAACAGTAATGAAAAATAACTCGGAAAGACGGGAGACGGATGCCAGTTCATGTCATATGTTTTAGCAACGTTATGGAAATTTCTTATTAAAATTCCCGAAGCGCCACCACAGTCGGAAAGATGAATTCTTGTAAAATAATTGAATGTATTTATATAAACATATTATTTTGAATGTAAAGAATGTCCGCAGAATATAAACAACATACTTAGAAACATATTAAAACAGAAAACAATCTAATAAGAAACGCGCTTTCCTGGATTAATACAAATACAAAGCCAAACGTAGACGAGGTTACAAAATCGACCATAAAAACCATAATTACGGCAAAAAATCATCCATTTATAAATAGAAGCATTTGATTGATTACGAGGACCCAACAAAGTATCAACATTATCCAAAGAAAAATGAGACGAGTAAAATAGCCAAATAGAATCGCTCTACTGGCTTAATGAATCCATCCAACGATAAGCAAATGAGTACTTGTAATTAAGGGCGTTCGCTTCAGCTGCATTGTTTCAGAACCCGCCGAGTTAAATGCGGTGGAACAGGATTGCATTCAATATACAGTCACAACGTCACATCACAGATACACGTCTTTGTTACAAAATGACGCTCATTATTAATCATAAAACATATGAAACCCTGTTCCCTTTGCGGTGCTTTCGCGAGCTGAAGGGGGGGGGGGGGGATTTCAACCCCCTCCCCCTCGTTTCTCTTTAAACCTGCCCCAAGAGAGAACTACAGACATTTCAACCATGTTTTTAAGCATGATACCAACTGTAATCAGCTACATTTAATACGTTTGAGGATTAAAAACAACGCTAATTCCGTTGAGCGTTAACTATACGCGTTTGTCGAAGATTTGTTAATTTCTCCATGGAAATAGTAATGTAGAAATTAACTACTTAGTCATTCACAATACTATTTGACATGTAACTGAATATGAATGCTAACTCCAAGATTTATTAACAAGATATACCCGATGTGTTTTGATATGGGAGCGCTATTAGAGGTAGGATAATTTGAAATTAGTTCAGTAAGTCTCTTTAAGTTTTAGTTTGCAGATTACACGGTTTCCTGCCTGAACTGCGCACGGCATTTAGGTACAAATCAAGATTCGTAACTACTATTAACAGTTCATAAGGAAACATATCTTTATTATTGTTGGAAGAGTAATTAAGTTCATAACACATTACACGGTATTCGATTTCATACTTAATCTAGAGTCATGAAATATTTATGAAAAACAACTATGTCGAGATTAGAGAATTAGGTAGAGTCGTTAAATCACTGAAGAGTTAAATTATGTAGCAAATAAAAAAAATAAAGTGAATCATTGAATACTATTTTTAAGGCCGGTTTTTCAATGCCTTGTTGATTAACAAACAAACTGTTAAATTGGTAATTCCAGATAGGTAATTGGTTGTTTACAGTAAATAATAGTCATTTAACTAACAGTTATTTAAGCTATAAGAGTTAATCCTCTGAAACAAAACTCTTGACAAATCAGACCAAGTAAAATAAAAGGCTTGATAGTCCATTGGATCTTAGAAAAATTAGCCTTACTGAGAGAAGATTTCAGGACATTTTCACTCCCATTTTCACTCTTATCTACGTCAAAACATAAATCTCACAAGATTCATCAGATGTACTCGACACAACTCGGTACTCGGTAGCAAATAACGAAATATATTCTGAAGAACCGAAGCCCCATGAAAAGTGCTATACCCAACTCGGTAGCAAATCACGACTATATCTTCTCACGAGCCAAAACCACATCCGATGCACTGTAATCAACTCGGTAGCAAATGACGACTATATCTTCTCACGAGCCAACCCCACATCCGATGCACTATACTCAACTCGGTAGCAACACGACTATATCTTCTCACGAGCCAACCCCACATCCGATGCACTATACCCAACTCGGTAGCAACACGACTATATCTTCTCACGAGCCAACCCCACATCCGATCACTACACCCAACTCGGTAGCAACACGACTATATCTTCTCACGAGCCAACCCCACATCCGATGCACTATACAACTCGGTAGCAACACGACTTATATTCTTACGAGCCAAACCCACACCCGATGAACTATACCCAACTCGGTAGCATATCACGACTATATCTTCTCACGAGCCAACCCCACATCCGATGCACTATACCCAACTCGGTAGCATATCACAACTAACTTGACTGTCGTCTGAAACACAATTAGTGTACGGTCTGCGGTGAGCCGTCGTGCGATTAGCATACTGGTCCGAGTGACTGATTCGTGGTGTAAATAGCAATGATTCAACACCGCATAACACAACAATACAATGCGCAGAGATATTCGGACGTGAATTATGACTTTTATTATGCGTCGTGCGAACAACGACACCTATTATTATGGCATTGCCGTGATCAATTGTATGTCCTACGAACATCAAAGCGCGGTGGGATTGTAGGCGTCGCACGTACGGCGAAATACTAAATGCAAGGCTGTGGAAGACTCGCATTTCCGGTTGCATTTGTCTCTCGTTTTTAATCTGTTTGATGCAATTATTATGATAATAACAAATATTGCGCTTCTCAACTTGGTTCTATAGCAATACATCTTTGAGTTCAATTATTTTTATATGAATAATGCAGGCTATATAAACAGTTTTATGTACTTATCAAAACATATATTTTTTAAAAATAACACAATATCATAAAGAATGAATAGAGATGTTTATGAAATTTTCATACCGAATAAATAGTTTGAACAATTCTAACTTTATTTTCACATTACTTCACTTCAACAGTATTATTTACCTAATCCTCCACAGGCTGAACCAAACTTTAACTATAACAAGGTAAAAATATTGAATTCATCGACAGGGGAAGGAATTTATATCATTTCTCGGAATCAATCGCGATGAGAGTACCCACGTCATTATTTCTTCGATTTAGAAAAGTGATTACTTTCTTCTTCGTTGCGTTCCTTCTGCTGACATCATTATTGGATCATTAATAATGATTAGTCTACACAAAATACGAGTGCTTTGCTGATTCAATAGCGAACAACAAATCGTGTTGACTTGATGTAAGACGGCACATCGGATAGACGATTTCTGTGAGGTGATTTTTAGTATAGGAAGGCCATAAATACAGACGTATACAATTTTGGATGTGTTGTGAATTCTTGGTGGGTACGTTTCTACCATTTTCACTCTACTAGTTCTTTTCCTAATAGTACAATTTCTGTAGCCCTAGAAAAAAAATTATTTTCTACGACATCAAGAAAATTTTAATAATCGTTCAAGGCCCGATCTACGTTACTTTGATTTTGTGAACATCTCAAAAAATTACCGCATATTTAATTAAACTGTGTACCTATTACAAAATAATAAAAGTTAGAATTTTAGGGTGCCCAACTCTCTTTCAGTAGCAAATACACTACATAAGTTGCATATCATATTAAACAGAGCAAACGCAGAGACAAAAATCTTGGAAACTGCAAACCCGCATAATAAATGAATCTTTTGGGCAGGCATAAACAAAATTTGTATTGCTATAAAACAGCGTCAAGTACGTATAAGTCACAGTTAAATAATTGAAATTAAACAAGGCAATTAAAAAGTTGTCCCATTCAATTAAAAAAGTACAAGTTATATTAAAAAATATGTATTTCAAAACAGACATGCGGGACGATACAAACGGAAAATATCGGCCTAACGAGCAATTTGCATTCAATATTATCGTCAGCGTAGTTTAAAATAAAGTTAGATTGGATAATATATGAAAAACAACACTCTTTTTAAATTATTTTCCTTGTTTAGCTCGTTTTTCCTTATGTCATCGTGCTGATAAATGATGAATAAACGTCAACTATTGTTGTGGTGCTCACACGTCGCCGCATTATGGTTTTAGTTGAAGAGTTGAGCGACAAACGATGTTGCCAGATGTGACAATCCAGCATGCTGCTTAGTGCTTCCGTCCTTCATACTAACAAATTATTACCTAAATACTCCCAAAATGTAGAGCCATTATTAATGTACGATAACTATTAATTATCAGCCAAACATTCAGCAGTCAGAGACATACTGTTGCAATTCGATACGTTTCAGACGAGACGAAAAAGAAAACGATGGAGGTCGTTTGCACTTAAGGGTGTGAAACTATTGGTGGTGACGTTTTGCATTTCTCGGCAAAGAGTATCTCTACTAAATGCTTGGAATATTTCATTATTATTTATTTTAATAAAAGACCACACAGTTTTTTCCCGTGTGTTTTAAATTGTCCTCAGATACCAATATTGCATTTAAAACTATATAAAATCAATGTAGCAATTAATTACAAGTACCAAAACAAAACTATAGTGTAAACTGATTTCAAGGATTCTTAACAGTTTCATAAGAAGCGATTCAGGTTCATAGCAAACCTTAAATTAGTCAAGTTTCTACTATTTGTTATACTTATAAGATAAACATTTTAAAATTCCACCGATCATATGTCATGACCAAGTCAAATAGTCTTGACAAAGGTGAAAAAGGTGCGTTATGTCTTCATGCCAATTGTGTATGTATTCAGAAATACATTTTTAATGGAGTCATATTATTCTGATCTCTATTCAAATCACGTAATGCAGTCAGAACAATGCATCACTACAATCATACGTTGTCAAGAATTTTACCATAAGTAATTCTAAGTCTGTCGGTGAGTTCAGATATTTGACGATTAGGTATACTTAATTTTTGTTACCGTTTCTATAGCTGATAAAACATTAAAATACACGTGAACTTTTTGACAAACTCGTAATAAAATGGTAAATACAATATTTCGTTTAGTCTTCACTAATCTTTCTAAGGTAATGAGTTTTCATTAAAAAAATTAAAAAACTCGCAATTCTCCTCATTTTGCTTTTCTATGAAAATGCGTTACCTGAGGAAGTTTAGTGAGTTTCACTAAAGTTCGTATGAATATTTATATTTTCTCAATGTATCCAAACTAAAGAACTGAATTACATAACGTTTAATCGTTATTGGCCGTAAGGAATCACATCTTATTTAACATACATTACTGAACACGAGCTTGTCATAACGGGAGTATGGTAAAAAAAACGCGTCTTCCATTTAGCTCCGTCTGCATTCACTCCACGTGCATCGAATGTACCATTGTGCTCCACCATCTTGCCTCTAGTTAGTGACTCTCTACGTGGAAACATGACCATGGCAAACCAGTGCAAGTACAACACCCACATTGAGTCACACAACACAGTCCGAGACAGATAGCCGAGAGAACCGGCCACCTTCTTTCCGCAGGTCAACGCCGTGGTGCATAGACCAATAGATTTACAATAGGCTCTCAAATGAATCTCGGGTGTTTTGTTTTGAAGATTGTGTTAGGGGCCAAATTATCATTAGTTTAATCTTCAGTTTAGTTCAGCTCCACTTCGGGAAATGTGGTGTATTACCATTATACTGAGGCATAGATTAAATAAACTGCAGTCAATGTACTGTAGTCTGAGAATGTAAACTGAGGAAATAAGCTCCAGAATTAAATTGCTGTATACCTATATAATGGTATACACCAAGTTTTCTGAAGTGGAGTTTAAGGCTAACTATAGCTTAAACTAATGGTAATGCCGGCCCTTAGAGGGATGATTGTTATCTAGAGATTTCTACGGTCGAGTACGCTCTCCAAAGTTAGATGCCAAGTGTTCACCGATAAAATACGCTCGATCATTAAGCGTTTTATAGCTCTAGCGCGTTTTTACTTCCCACAGTGCCATAAACTTGCTGCAACAACAAAAACACAGGAAGCAAATTTCAATCTAGCGTTTTCCCCTTGCAATAAACACTAAAATGCACTTGTTAGTGTGGTCAGCAACGTGTTCATTTTCCCAATGGTTCCCCAACACATCATTCAAATTTAGTGCAAAGCGCGTTTGTTTTATTTGCATGACTTTCAATGAAAACATGGAACAAACAGGGATCCAATAAATTTACCTTGTACCGGAACTAGCCCACCGGAAGCCCTTGAGATTGTTCAATCGCGTTTTAATGATTCAATTGCGTCAACTTCAATCAGTCCAGGATTGAGTGGATTTAGTTTGACATCGAATGAAGACAAATTGACGCTTGCACTCTGCAATACGCTGGTATATAATTGAAAAACAAACATAACAAAATATATTGCTATTGGATAAATAATGAGGTATGACATTTCGATTGAAATGACCTGGGTGATTCTGATGCAGCATTGCAGACGAGAAAAACGAATCCAGCAAATTGCTGAGGTCCGTATAAAATGTGTCCAATGTAGATAGAATGGAACGTCGTATTTGTATTGTGTGCATGAAGCCACATAGAAGATGGTCGTTGAACATTATCAATCCAGGCCATCGATTGTACCTCTCGAGTGTGCTGACTGCAGAAAACATGCTATGTACCTACTTATGCAGGACGAGAGCTTCGAGGGGATTACTCGTATTTATGTAACAATGGTGTACAGAGAGAGGGAGGATTTCCGGAAAAAGATCCGGGCGAAACGAAACTATCTTCAAACGTCCGATATTCTGGTGAGCATTGATGCATGAGTTTTCTGGTGGTTTTCTGGAGCACTGGCTCCACAGAGCGTTATGAATTTTCAATGTGCTCCGAAGTCAGAAGAGTATTTTTAAAATAATCATATTGATTTTTAAACATCGAAAAACAATCTTAAAAACCCGTTTCCTTCGTTTTTAAGTTAAAATTTGACACTTCGAAAAGTCATAACGGCTTTTGAACCTCTCAAAAGAGTCTCGTCCATGAATCCAAAATCTGATAAGCAATTTATCATCAAGTTTGAAAATGCCAATTAATCAGTCACCCAACATTATCCGAAAAAGCTATTCTCTCTAAACGACTCTCTATTAATTAATGAATTAACCATTAAGCTCATCTTGCTGAAGCTCCCTCCTTGTTTGAACCCCCATCACTCTCTACCGGATGCTGCCAGTTCAATCGTGCATAAAAAAAACTAATCTATGCAAATCAATCAACCCGAACTTGCCAATTCACAAAGAGTAGCTCCATCACAAATCCAACGTTTCATACCGAAAACTGAGCTCCACTGGGAACAAAATGTTAAAAAAAAGAATACAGTAACTCCATAGAATGAACTCATTAAAATGTACGGACAATTATTATGTGATGTGAGAGACTGACTGGTGACCTTGGCGGCGAATCATTCCTGACATCATACTATTAGACCTTGACAGAGAAAGAGAAACCTACACAGCTCTACAAAGCGCGGGAGTTTTTTCCTTGAAGGCACCATGGAGTTTTATATGGTACTTCTTGAACATACAAACTAAGATCAAACATCGCCTGCAGCGTAATGCATAATAATTCGAGCTACGAAGAAGTTCCCGTTCCTGCTTTCATCAATTCGAATTCACAACTCGGCTCGTCTCGTCGTCTAGAGAACTGAGAGAGATCCATTCCACTTATTTGACTAATTGTTTTTGAATGTAATTGCTTTTTTCAGTTCCTCTTCACAGTGTTCAACAAAATAATAAAATTGTAGTTTCATTTCGTGTCTATCAAATAATTGAGTTCTTGAGGTTGGTTTGAATTGAATTTTATAAAATATATTCATTTTAACTTTTCAGCAAACTCTTTAAAAATAAGTTATTAAAATTTGGTTCCCAACATATAGAATCTACATAATTATGCATTAATATCGTGTTTTTTTCTGTAATAAACATTATATAACAGAAAGCTTAATTACTTCATAAATGTGTAGAACAAAATATCATTTGAGTGGAGAATTTTGCGAGTGATACCAATTACCTCTTCGTCTAATTTTTCTAATATTTTCACAGTGTGATACTAATTTCTCAAGCTCATATCACGTAAATATGTCCTGCCAGTACTTTGCCCTTATGTGATTCACTAAGGTCGATATTAGTACTGAAGTCACCGGAAAATCACCAAAAGGACCTATAGGGTGCTGGACCAAATTCCGTGACTGTACACCCTTGAACAGCAAATCTTGATACGCTGTCTCTGTATAATGTAATGATACATTCGCTCCAACATCAAGTCTCGGTATGAAATAACATGTCAGAAATCCACCAGCGAACTTCGGAGAAGATATGTACGCGAAATTCGTGGGCCACAGAATGTCATAATAGTGCGTATAATAAACGCAAGTCGGAGACGCAAACGCACAAGAGCGACGGAAGACGACGAGAACTTGACTTTCGGCTCGCTGGAACGACGAAATTGCATTCACTGTCAAAACAATCCGCCGCCTACACCGCGAGCTCGTGTCTGCGAATAGATAAGCCCCAAGTAGGAGGTTCTCTGACAACTTCAACTCCTGCCACGGCGCTGTGAATAGTAAATCTCCTGCCACGATGAAGTCTTAACAGATATATTGTTTCCATCAGGCGAAATTTCATTAGTGGGATCCTTCGCTTCTTCATCATGCCAAAATATTTTAGGTAGCTGATTATATTTACAAGGAGTGCTATCATAATCAATCATAAAGTAATTATATAACCGAAACCTGGCACCTGTATCGTATTTGATGCCATATACCACAATGGGACATGAAAATAGTACCGCAGGAGACCTTACTGGGCCCATTCCTCTTCATTATGTACGTAACAGATATTTGTCATGTCACGAAGAAGTCACGCATATCTACATAATACATAGAATTATCCCAATTATTCTGCAACTACGAGTTCCTCCTGGAATTTATTGCCTTATCTTCGAGAAAAAAAAACTCCTACTTACTGATTAATATTGTTTTGACTTCATTGATCAAACTGACTTGATGTGTTTTTCCTCGGAACTTCGCAGGCTATTATTACAATTGCAATGAATTATTGATCACATTGCTGCCAGACAAGGTGCTTGATAGCAATCTAACAGATAAAATTGCCAATTAATATTACAATATAGCCAATGATATATGTTAAAATCAGAAGTTATGTGGTAAACTACAGGGTACTAGCTACTTGATCTACAAGTCATATAATCTGCCCCTAGGAAGACATTTACATTTTCACGAGCCTCTCTTCTGTAGAGGATTGGCACAGGAACAGTTTTATTGCTGTCAAGTGCAAATTTATTATCTGTTTACTGACTTAAAACAATTCCGAGTTCACCTACAATCGATATTGAATACTATAAACATACACGATATTTATTTCACAACTGAAAAACATTATTCTAGTCAAATGCAGCAGTGCAGTGTTAATTAACAAACCATGTTTTTTAAATTGGTTTGTGTTTTCGATGAATGTTAAATGGAATCTGCCAATGGCGTTTGGTCTAACATGGTCGATCGTTATGACATAATCTATGGGTCTGTGGTCGTTGGCGGGGGATGGGGGTTGGGGGGATAATACAGACACCCACGCTCAGGCTGCGGGGAGAAGGGTTCAGGCAAAGGTGTGACAGCAGCCTGAGTTGTCATCGTGGTAGTACACCGTGTGGAAAATGTCTCTATTGAATTATGTCACGTGATGTGCTTAATGGATTTGTTCCGATTGGTGAGATAAAATCGACAACACGACATATTGCGAAGCGAGTGTTACATTATAACTCATGTTGTCAGAATACTTGGGTACTTCTTGCTGTATATAAGCTCATACCAATTATTTGTGCACTGAGGATTTTTTCCCCGGCGTAAATATTACTGTTTACAGAAGAGAAACAATTTAATTTTATATCCGTATTTTTATTTTTCACTGAAAAACTTTAATTACGCTTTGTACAAGAGTAGGTACTATTAAACTTAATAAGACAATTGTGTTTTTACCTCCGGCAGTAGTACTTACGGACCAGACGGAAAAATATATATTTTAATTAAATGCTTCTTTAAAAAAAGTAAGCAGCATACCTACACATTGAATAAAAAAATTGTTTCTTGTCACAGTTTCGCCATGACAATCCCCTGTCATATTGTATAGAATATTTCAATACATTCGTATTAATTTGCCTCGATAAAAAACCCTATTCTGCCATCTTTTCTATACACCCACAATTCTAGTTTCTACTACAAGTGCATTCACAGCACCACACTTTGATTAGTAATTGGCCATGCTCAATAGATAAGCTGTGGCTCACTCCCCTTCCCCTCCCCCTCCCCCCCCCATTCCCCTGGGGGGTCCGCGGTCACTTGAAGTACATCCTCATGCATTGCAACAATAGCAAGTAAATGAAGCAATGATGCTCTCTTGATTGCACCCGAGGACATTTTATTCTACACTAGCGCTCGTGTAAGGTTGTCCAGACGACAATAAAGCATCCAGGAACGTGACCTCTCCCCTACAGCCGCCCTGTCGCCTCTCCGCCACCGCGACCCTATTGCTGATTAGCTATACACCTTCTGCAGTGCAAGAAGGAATACCAAATGACCGCTCTTTTGAGAGTACCTGGATAAAATAATTACTTTGTAATAAGATTTCGCCGAATTGTAACAGGATTATGGACATGAAAATAGAATTCTCGTGATAATTTGGCGTGCTGAAATCTTTTGAGATGATGTTCTATTACGAGTCGGCTGTACTCCAAAGTAAATATTGAAATCATCATAACATTTAAACCATAAAAATTAATTTTCTGTTAGAGTGCTCTGGACTCGCTCTTCTGAAGATCTTCTAACAGCAGACCTTCCTGCATGGATCTCAGTCGAGAGGCAAATGATGGGAGGGTGCCCTACAAAGAGGCTCGCGGCGCCTTCATCCTAGAATCCATTCTTACATATTCTTCATCATCTCTCTTTCATCATCATAATTATTTATCCATCGCCATAAGTATAGTTGCAGAACAGTGACACACTATAATAAAGAAAATAAAACATAGAAGCTTTAGGTTTTCTTTGAGAATGGTCAACTTCCTCTCTCAAATTTTCGTTGAGTTTCACCAGAAAAGTTGTATAGGAAGGTGTTAATTTTTCTGAGATTTGCTCAAGCTTAGGTACACTAATTATTTTTCACGGTGTATTATGCAAATAGTTCTAAAGGTATAACGATGTTTTAAAAATATTACTTAACTTTACAAAGTAAAGTCAGAGCTCTTCATAGTGCCCGATATAAGAAAATCCAGTCTGCAAACAGTGAAGTTAGTTTCAAACTGAAATCATCCTCGCCACTCGAGACTGCATAATAACTACGTAATTAATCTCCAAGTCGGTCGCGAAGTTCACAATAAGAGGGGTAAAGAAACATTAGATGCTGAAGGTACCTATATACCTTGAAACTCCCCCCGGATTTAAACTCACGAGGTAACTCTTGAGGTATAGAAGCAACCGCACAGTGCAAGTTCCCCATCTCGGATGCTATATGCAAGATTAGAACGGGTAAAAAAAGAATCTGCTGAGAAAACCGGTCCGGAGTTCGTGCCTCGTCGAGGGCAGTGTAGAGTCGAGGAGACGAAGAAAAAGAGCGAGATAAAGTAGATAACTACTTATTGTCGGTGTAAAGATGAGAGGTTCGTCGAACTCCGGGTGTCTTTTGTGTCGAAGTTGAGACGTGATTCAGTTTGTCGAGATCGCAAGGACTATATTTATGAATTTGGTACACGATTAAGTAATTGTACCTGACGCCGGTTTCAATTTGAGTCGAAATTTTTCTTACGATTCATTCTACTCACTCAAAGCAGCGAAGAAGCTGCTTTTTCGAGATATTGCGTGAATTTATTGAAATTTATAACACAAAAGATAATTTAGTACTGTTAAATTACATGTTGAATTAATACCGCAGTGAAGTCTAAATAGGAACGATGCCAACTCAAAAGTGATCCTATAATCTTGGAAACCCACAATCCGACAGTGCCTGTCTCGAATTCAAACACATCGAAAGAACAAATATTCATTATACTGAATTAGAACATTTCAAAAATTAACTTATTCCGTGTTTACATTAAAGATCGAGTATGGATAAACATTTAACAAACAACAATGAAGATAGAGTAAAGATAATCATTATTAATAAACGTATAATTATATGTTGGGAAGTACAGGAGGTATATCAAAACTTTCATATTTATCCAAAGTCTGTTTTTAAAAGTAAATTACGAACTCTAAAGATGGGATTCATTAAAAAACATAATCCCCTCCCACACCCATGTGTTACACCCAGATGATTCACCAAAGTCATACACTAGTTCGAAACATCCCGCATTTTCTCGAGATGTGATTGGCTTTCGGAATAGTTCGATAATATTTGCGAGGTCGACGTAGCGCCGAGTGGTTTCCAGAGGCGCCGGTACGCGACGCCACCGTACGGGAGGGGCGCCGAATATTCCGTCCCTCGCAATTCCCGTTGACGTATAGCCGAAGTTGAACCACATAATGCCAACGAAAAACGTGAATGAATTGCCAATCGGATGAAGACGTATTGTGTAAACGGCAACGCGTCGGATGTCGTATTGTACTTAGAAGATTGAAATCGTTCCTGACCTAGGAGAAACTCTCTTAGCTTAGATATTTTGTCACCGTTTGGTTGGGATTTGGCGTGAAACCATGGGTTTATTTATAATCGTCTTCTTATATACAGAACAGAGAAAATAGAAGTTGTATGATATACACAAGGCGGCATTAAAATTTGGATTCGTAATTGCAACTGTAACTTCAAAGTCCAAAAATTATTAAAGTGTTGAGGGAAAAGTTTATTGATATTTTGTTATGCGTATATATTTTTGAATTTAATTTCACATTTCTAGCATGCAAATAATTTCAGGGGCTTGTTAAAAGGCGTGTACTGCAGTTTAACATGCATTTTACACTTATTTATTATTTTATGGGTACTTAAATGCGCTCGGTGGTATGTGAAGTTGCGTCACTGCAGTGACAAGAGCCCGTAACGTTATTTCAGTAACATATAAGTCGTTTTAGAATTTGCAGCGAGTGTTGCGAATCGACAACCTCGACATAGAGTTGAGGTTTGTTTCGAGGAGCTACTGGAAGAGTGAGAAACAAACGCCGAGGAACACAGAAATGCGGACTCCACAGAGCAGTCACATGGTACTCGCATGGCGACGTGATAAGAGCTGATATCACTATTATGTAAGATAAAACTTTGACATTAATTATCGGACTTATGTTATGGATTTTAAGAATTTAACAACTACGCCTAGTGGGAAAGATGTGGGGATCATAAGTAGCCTAATGATCTCGCTAATGATAATGAAATTTGCATATTCAGTCGAGAGTATTTTCAAAAAATTTTCATGTGTAGATTTGATTATGATCGTGGTCCAGTGGTTTTAAGATCAATCTTTAGTATTATTCTTTACTATTATTATTACGTACCATGAGTTTTTCTCATATATTATGATATGTTTGATGTTCCTTCCTCTGTATATGATTTATTCTGTGTTTGTTTTAGATTAGTTAGTATCAATAATAGGATTTAGATTATTGGTTCTTTCGATTGTGTATTTTTAGTTATATTACGTAATGTTATTATTTACCAATTTATATTTTTGTGTATAATACCATGGACAAGCACCTCTAAGGTGTTTCGTGGTCAAGTGACGGTGTTTCTGTGTATATTTCACGTGTATTTCTAAATAAAAAACTTTAAAAAAATGTTTCGAATGATTGCATAATCAACAAATTAAAATATAGCAACAAACAACTAAGGGAAAATAGAGTACTAATTGAGAATCATAATTTGAAGAATATAAGTAAAACTTGACGTCGTTTAAGTCACGTTATGATATGGAATTATGTTATGATATGATATGGAAGTGATATGAAAACAGCATCTTAAATCTCGATGTTACTCCCCCGATCCGCCACTGTGTGTATGTGTGTTTCTCACAACCAAGTATCTGTAAAACACTGACGAATATAAATCAAGCTCAGTATTTACTATCGTCACTGTGCACACAGTTTTATGCCATACAATAGGCACTCTCATAACTTATATTCTCTTGATTACGGGTGAACTTTACGCCGATTTCATAATACAATATGTACTTAATGCAGAGGAAAAAGTGCAATAAAATGTCAAGATTAGAGCTATAGTCGAGATTCCGTTCTGTGCGAATATGCCAGTTGGTTGGCATATTGCTCTCTGCAACAAGATCAATAAACTCAATATTTTATTAATGTATTATCTATATTTAAGTGTCATTGAATTATGTTCATGAATTAATTATTTCTCGATAGTGCAGTCTATAACGACGTCATTAATTTAGTGAAGTGAAGCTTGCATGTTTTTAGTCATCTTCTAAAGACTTACTTTTGAGACAATAATTGCGATGAAATATTCTTCTCCTAACTATCGATGTACAAAGGAAGAACACAGAAATAGGGAAAAAAATGCTTTTTCAATCTTTTTATATATTTTATGCATCGGCTTTTATCTCAAAGGTAATTTCTCTTCCGTGAGATTATAATCGGAACAAATTGTTGAAAAAATGAAATATCATTACATGCTATCGGATAAACAGTTGTATCATGGACAAGATCAACGAGGCGAAGCAAAATGCCATAAGAAACATAGAAACGTAATGTTATATAAAATGTTGTAATGTGACCTTTCAAAAGCAACATATGTTGAACGTACGAAATAAATAATCGGAGGAAGAAACACTTTAGGACTAAAGACTACAATAACTTTTCAAAGTTATTGTACCTAAGCTTTATGAAGATGGTTTAGGCAACGAAAGTAAGAAGGTAGACTGGCAGTCCTTATTAGCGTCCTCTCAAAAGACTCGTCTCTTTCTGTCCAACAATTAAAATAATTGCGGACACCAATAAATTCGTCTGTATACAATGTATTCGACATAAGCAGGTCAACAAGGTATAGATATTTTTGACACTATGGCCAAACGAAACATGAAAAGAATGAATAACTCCACAAAACTGACATTTTAAAAGCCTCATAAAAGAAGCCCTAACTCTTCCTGCGTCGTGTCAATAAGTCCAATGATTTAGTGAACACTTTGTTATCACTAACGACTACCTACAGTCCATAGGTCTTCTGATATTATTGTAGAAGTTCAGTCAGCGCACGTTTTGCATACGAGACATATCGCCAAGGAGGACATGCACTGTATTATGCACTATTAAACTGCATAACTGAGGAAACATCCAGTTAACCCACATTGAACGAAACTAAGATATCATGCATCCCGTCCCCTCCAGCTGCCGACAGTCGTTATCTCTCAACACAGGAGCAGGGATGAAGATTAATCACTAATCAGGATTGATGGATGCTACATTATTTCTCATTATATCACGAAGAAGTGTGTCAAATAAAGACATGGTATAAAAGATCACAACAAGCGGGAACTTTCAAGGTGTGTAAATATGCCAAGCCAAGTCAACAAAAGAAGAGTTTTAAGATAATCAGTTATTGACGAAATAAAAAAGATGGTGTAAAAATATCTCGTGATATTCCACATTACCATGCACTGTTTTCTTTGGCAGTCGCGTAACGATTTTCTACGATGATTTAGTAATGCGAGTAATGGCTTGCGCTTCGGCCCTTAGTGGTAAAACGTTCGTGCACGGCGTGACAGGCGATGTTTTGACAAGAAAATCAATGGCTTTATTTCTTTTTAGTGTAACAAAAATTGTGTTTTTTCTATCATATTTCGGTTCCCCCCGGAGTTACGTTTTTCTCTTCGAGAAGTTTTATTCCATCTATAATATAAATTGGTCGGGTGCTTTAGTGAAATCATCTTATCCACTGAGTAAAGTATATTTTCCGCGGAGCAGCATGAAAAGCTGATACCGTGTCGGTGGGGAAAAGTGCGTGGCGTGCATCGTCTGGAAATCACGCGTGAATTCACGTGATCCACGCATGTATGATCACGCATGTTTGCAGGTGGATTGAGTCACGTCAAGTTCCACGAGGGACGTTGATCGAAATCCGAGTGAGAATTCGGTCAACTGGCGTTGTTGAGGAGAAGCACAGTTTTGATGTTGATTTCATTCAGTCGCTTTGATGCGATATACGAATATTCACTATATTTAGAACACGAAAAGGTGTTTTCTTCTTGGAAAAAAACAAGATAACTCATTTTTATGACGACGATAATTTTATTAAAGTGTACTTCAAATGACATCGTACATAATCATGGTAAAGCTCGCAATGTGATTCGATCTAACTGTACCACAAAAGAAAATCTTCAGACAACTTGAATGACCGCAATCATGTCAGTAATGTTTCTGAAAATTACTGCTGCGATTTCATGAAACAATAACTTCAGCTGAACGTGAGAAAAGGACTACGCAATTGGCTCTCCTTAATTTAATTACATCTATTCCGCACAAAGATTCCGTCGGGTGCGTTGTCCTCGACGGACACCTAATGCGAACATTAGCGACAGGAAATGTTTCAACGGCTCATCATCCGCAAAGAAAGAAAACACCAATTTTCTGTAATTCTTCTCTAAATCCTATCATCACAATGATATATCCATTCAGGTAGGCAGCCATTACCCAACGTAAATTCACTATCTAACTACCCATGTCCGCCGCCATCTGCTCATGGCAAACCGTGTTGTGTTGTTCAATGTTTATTGGTCAATAAATCAGTGTGTAGTTGCGGCTCATAAGTTCGTCGCATGCCGAGGCGAGGCGTCGCGACGCCGCCGTCAGTTAATGAGTTTCCTCGCGACCGCGCTATTCACGAGAGAATCCCAGAGCACCGAGTTTACTGTCGACTACTAATACAATCACAACGTCGAGTTACCCATTTCTACTTTGTCGTTGGGATTTGCATCATTTCACAATGATGACCGACGGGCGTGTGGGAAATGAGCTTTTGTGCAGCGGAAGAGTAAACATAATCGAACTCGACAAGCTAGATGCAACAATGTTACTGACAATAAAGAAACACGTTGCCTGAAGAAGTAATATCTTCAAGAACTCCATTGAGTCGACTATCTTGAGTAGACGATGAATCAAGATATTATTAAAAGCATTGATGTGGAACAGACATCTTGTCATGAGCATTACTTGTTCCATTACTTTAAACCCGCGATCAGGTTCAATAAATGCATTGTTATAAAATACATTTCCAATAATAACAATTTTCTCGATGATATTCTTCATTACATATCGAACGGCGGACAATAAGCATCCGTCATGTATCGGATTATGGATCTATTGACTGGCCTGGGAGCAGTTTGATTAAGGTGAGTGTATTTGCCGTGACCCTCGGGACGTGGGGGGAGGGGCACGGAGCGTCACGCCAAGGACGCGAACGCTCACGGGCACAGCTGATCCACGACGGTGATCGATACACACCCCAAACACACACCCTTTACACCCTCCCGTGCACCGGCTTTCTATTGCTTTTCCATCTTACGCGTCGAGTGAGTCTAAAAGACATAGATGTTCGTGTTCTCGGACATGACAGTGCAATCCATCACGGATCTTCTTACAATTCGCTGAATTCATTTTATTTTCCGTTCGCCTCTTTTTATCTGTCTTCCTGCGGGCCATTTTCATTTGCTCGTAAATGCTGTGTGCTGATCAGAACGTTCTAATCCGTAAATCAATTTGTCGTACTGTTTTCACGATACTTTATACGTGTTTTCATTCCGTACGATTGTTTTTATCCCCACGGCAGTTTCGCACATATTTCATCCTTCGCCGTTTGTAAAATCAAACAAATCATTCGAAATTTACTCGTATATTTCCGACGCTTTTTGATAATAAATTGTGATCTCCCTCCGAGCACGCGTGTCTTTGATTGGATCCATCCCTCTTCTGCCACCAAGTTATATCGTCGTCCCTCTTCTGCCACCAAGTTATATCGTCGTCCCTCCGCTGCCACCAACATGTAGTCCTCGTCGTCTACCTCCATCTGGATCTCAGCATCTGTCTTGTATCTAAATCCGAATCGGCTCAGATGTCTAAACACGTCCAGCTTATTAAAATGATTTGGATATCGCGACTGAAGGCTGACGTTCTCGGACGAATGGAAGTGTGATTCGGAATGCACGGACCCTGGCAACGGTGGCACTGAAAATAACCCGACCCAACAGAGATGCAAATACGCTGCACCGGAATCGCACTCTATTTCGAATGATTACCACGAGGCCATTGTCCTAATTAAAAGATCATAGGAGCGCGGAGAACACTTTTGTCCGTACAATTGAATCGAATCTATAGAAAACAAATTGAAACGAGAATAGCACTGCTGTTTATTTGACATTTAAATAAAAGGTTATCCACAGTGTGGTAAAAACAGTTACATTAATGACATCCTAGAATTCACCAAGAACTGTTATTTTACCAAGTAATAAATACGCTCAAGTTTCATACCTTTAATTTCACCAGCCTTACTATTTGAGTAGTGCTCTTTTATTCCACCTCCATTCTCTCCTCAATCTGTGAACGAAGTAAATTGACATTTCTCACACCTTTTGCCGCCTGAATCCAACACGAAACGCCACGTGTGTTCAGCTAGTTTAATTTCCTGTGCCTCCATCCCTCATCCCCTAACCGGCATCTCGTCAACTTCCTTCGCCCCCCCCCCCCCTCCCCCTACCGACGCCACCCCCGCAGCACACTAACAGTGTAACACTCCCCGAGCGACCAATTTCCTGACCATCCCCACTGCAGCGTGTCATGCATAGAGACCAACACACACAGCAGACTAAATCTACTCAAGTGAATACATAAATAAAATAAAAATAATAAACACTTCTCCCATATCTTCTATATCCACTCTAGTTGATAGGTTGTAAGCCGTTCGGTATAAATCAGGTTAGATGCAGTTATTCGGTGAAGGAAGTGGTAATGCATTTACACTACCGAGACAGATACAAAGGGAGGGTTTTACGCTATGTCATAATAAGCTGACAGGTTATTCATTTTACATACAGGAAAATATAATATGTTTTTCGCAGACACATAGCTCCAGGGACTTTAACAAATATTGACTTTGCTTTGGAATCAAAGCAATGTCATAATTTGAAACAATATATTCCCAAACGTATTGCTAATACAAAAGTATAACTGATAACATTGGGTTTTATAAATCACAACAAATAATTTTCGAATCTCTACAAGCTCTAATAGATTGTAAAAGAGTCAGTGGCCCTTTAAAATCACAGCATCAACTAAGCAACTACCTAATGTTTATAAAATAGAAAATAGATACTCTCTGTGATGTGCATGGAATCCGTAGTCCTTTTTAAAAAGGGCAAATATTTCAGACGAATTAATTCCTCGCCACAGAATGTTCTCCTCTTCTATCACTACTTTTGCCATCCTTGTCGTCCTCAATGTCCACCTGTATACGTCAGTAAGTTTCAACAATGGAGTTTGATTCGGTCCTGGCGCATGTGGCTGCGCGTCGACTGTGCCACAAGCACAGTACTCGACTGTGGGGACGTTAATTCAATAAGTCGCAGCTGCCGCCCGAGTTTATTTAGAAATCTTTTCTTCGCGTCACTCCTGCCTGTTAGGGAGCGTCAAATCAGCGGAGAATCTTGGATTTAGTAAAGCTTCTGCCCAGGAAAGAAAACTCTCTTCAGCCGCAGTGAGAACGACCTGTCGTTGAGTGGAAACTTGGGACAGGAGTGGAAACGACAACTTCAACTTTGACGTTAGAGATCATTGTGGTCGATGGGAATAACAACAACAACAACACAGGATCAGTTTGAAAATGTAATGGGACAATTGTGCTCATAAATGACTCCATTTACAATTTGATTTCGCATAAAAAAGAGTCGGTATGGCGCCGACTAATCGGGTGTTTGGCTCCAGTTCCTGAATCTACATTGATATATAACAGAGGGCCAATGAAACTATAGTTTCCATTTGGCGAAAAACGTAAAACCAATTGGCTGGCGCTAATAGCCTCAATTGATGGCGCCAACGTTATATAAATAATTCGTTTTCGTTTAACGGAGAATACTTTTAAAGTCAATCAATATTTTGATGGTCGTGCAAAATTGAGCAAATTGAACTGTGAAATAAAGTGGTATTTCAAAAAACAGCTTCTGAACAATGTGACCAAAGAGACAATTCGACTACTAAAATTCATCAGAAATAATGGCATGGGGTCCAACATTTGAGAGTTGAAAAGAAAGCATTTCAATTTTGAAACATCCAACCATCCGTCCGAGTAAGACAACCCAACAGAAACTCAATTTCGCATGTAAAGCAAGACGAAATATTTATAAACTCTCGTTTAAATAAAAAAATAAAAAAATGCGTCGAGAAATGATGAGCCAATAATCTCTCTCGTACGTCGACGGCCGGCGTCGGACGTCACCCGTTGGCGTCACGACGCGCCTTGCGTGCGCCGCGACGCCGAGTGCGAACAAGAGGAACACAACGCGTTATTTATAGCGTCTCTGTCTGATCACATGACTTCTCTCTCTCTCTCTCTCTCTCTCTCTCTCTCTCTCTCTCTCTCTCTCTCTCTCTCTCTCTCTCTCTCTCTCTCTCTCGCACTCAGCATCCCCAGAATACTTGATAATATTCGGAACAATTAAAGAGGACAAGGTCTTGTTTAATTTGTAATTAACCCTCATATCATACGTTTTTTATGTCAAGATTTAGTCGAACAATAAAGTTCCTAAATGGAGCCTGCTGCCTAATGTAACATTCAATTCTTCATCATAAAAATATAATATAAAGCCAGAGACGATAAACTCTGATACGGGATCAATAAAGTCGAGCTTACATGAATCCCCTCTCTCCCGAACGAAAGTACAAGCGCGGATTATTACGTTCCATGACCACGTGCGCATAAAGAGGAACTTATCGTCTTTATTACCCCGAGAGTCTATATCTTATTAATATAAAACTACGGTTTATGTAGTTGCATTTACTTTCAATAGGAGGGAAGTGTTCTTATTTCCGCAAGTTCAAGTCGGTTTCTGGAGTCTGTCCAAAAAGAAGAGTTATAGCACGTGGAAAAGTGTGGATCAATAAAAAAAAAATCCACAAAAAAGCGTGTGGAGAGGAACCAGGGAGAAAAAAACTGATGGGAAGACATCTTCTTTCTGGCAAACGTTCTTGAAATTCAAAGATCGCGTCCTCTCTTACCCACCTGTTCAATTAACATCGCATTTCATCACAGAGGGAGCGAGATAGAACAAGGGTATCGAGAGCGTCAACAAAACGTCATAGCGACTTTTATCACTCGCTACATTGTTAAACGCGACGTGCAAACATAAAAACTAACCACGAATTCATGGCGAAACATTTCCAAGCCGGCAACAAATCGATCAGGTCGAGGAGAGCGAAGTGTTATCACAGGCGAGTGTGTGAGAGCAGAGCAATAATACGTGCGAGTGAGCGAGAGGAAAGAAGTCGAAAACGCCGAGCGTATAGTGTTCTGTTCACGCTATCAGTGCCCCCAGAAAGGTAAATACGCGGCGCTCTTCTCTATCTAATCTCCTAACAACTCGACAAAGCAGCATGATTTCTTCTATCGTAGACCTCCAGTTCGAGAGAGAGTGGGAATATTGTGAGAAAGCAATCTTAGAATGCTTTTTACGATCCCGATGCAAGTTGTGAGCTCCTCTGTAGGGAATCTGGCGGAACTTTGACACAACTGATAATATATAATCGCGATTTCCTGTCGAAAAAATCGTAGCACGACTCGAGTCTATGCAGCAATGTACCGAGATGATATCACTCTTGGGCGTTAAGGTGCAAGATGTGTGTTATTAAATATAAATATGACCCTTATTGATTTCACACTTATGCCTATTGAAAAGTGCCGGTCTGGACGTGAAGTGTTCGAATTCCGACGATCATTCCATCCAGGAGGAATCATTACAGAAACCCCTCTTGTTCTCTGAAGTGTGTAATCAACATCATCTTATCTGCAAAGCCTCGGCATTGATCGGTGGCCAAAGACACGTGCTCTGACGTCACGACAGTGCGCAGTTAAGACAAGATAACAATTCGTCGGCCAGGTCTCATATACAGTTGAAGTCACTTGACCTTTATGATTATTACGCTCTAAGGGTGAATTCCTAGCAATTGTGTATAGAAATGTCGACCTTAATGACGAACGACATTATTTAGTACTTGTTTCCATGAGTGTACACGGGTTACTGGATAAAGGTTCACCGAAGAGAAGAATGAATTATTCGATCAAAGAGATAATCCATTTGTCTGACTCCGTTTACTCCTATTGGTACATTACTTTGATACCTGTGGTGAGAAGGATTGCAGGTCAAATCAAGTAACCGATCAATCTTAATTGTGAACACTTAACGTTAATCTAATCCCATAAAAAACACTCCGTGTAAAAATACCAGCCAAGTCTCTTCAACTAAAAAAAAAATAGAAGAAATCTAAAAATTCAGCACTGAAAAGTAGTGATATCAAAAAAAGGCCAAGTCAAAACTTTTAAAAATTACTTGGCGCATCGTGCATATAAATAGTATAGAAGTAGGTCGGTAATCAAATATACTCATCTATACATAAAATATATCTATAATCCCATAGAAAAACGATGCGCCAAGTAATTTTTAAAAGTTTTGACTTGGCCTTTTTTTGATATCACTACTTTTCAGTGCTGAATTTTTAGATTTCTTCTTTTTTTTTTTTTTTAGTTGAAGAGACTTGGCTGGTATTTTTACACGGAGTGTTTTTTATGGGATATCATTCCTTTTTTCAGTTTATTCTTACAATTTGTAGCATATATTGTGGAACCAAAGACTATAATTCCTTTAAAAAAATACGCCTTTTTGATTTGGTTGCTAAGAAAGTTGTGCTTGTTACTATGTATATGCCATAAATGATATGCTATAAAGTATAGCGCAAGTTTCGTTCCAATTGGTCCAGCCGTTCTCGAGTTATGGCATCACTTCCGGTTTTCAAAATGGCGGCTGACTTCACTGCCACCTAAAATTTGTGTCTTTAAATGCTATGTAACATTATAAGCCTTCTGAATATGTAGTTATTGTTATAAGAGATGATTTCATTCAAATTTGGCATTTTTATGACGTCATTTCCGGTTTCGGTAAAAATACATTTCTATTTTGACTGTTGATATTTCATTGAGAAGACCATCCGAATCGTTTGGCGCTAGTTTCGTCCCAATTGGTCCATCAGTTTTTAAGATATGACGTCACTTCCGGTTTCAAAATGGTGGCACAAAAAATTCGTAAGGACAAGGTATCATCAGACGCCAAAAGTGCATATATGGTAAAAATTTCAGATCGATCGGCTCAGCCGTTTAGGCTGTGGCGCTGTCAACAGTGTTTCCTGATATCATCAGAATCATCATCTTCAGAATCAGAAAGTGGTGTAATTTTACATATTTCACGGCCCTCTAGCACGAAAATGACATACCCTATTGTTCCCAAATTCGGTATATGGGGTGGGGTGGGCCATAGCTCGAAATTAAGATATTTTGCAACAATGTGAGATTTTCCAATTTTAAGATCCAGTAGGCCGAAAATGCCATGTTGTTGCTTACAGTAAAAGTGGTTGGTCTGCTCCTCAGTTTATTAGGCATTTACGGTATGTTGAGTGAGTGTGAGTGTACGGTACGACTTGGCTGGGTGGAGCGACCGCTCCACTAGATCAACTAAAGAGCTTTTACGCCCACGGATTTTTTTTGAACTTAAAATCGATTCAGTGTATTTATGTTTATCTAGAAAATGCGTAGTATTAATTACTTCACTATCATACCGCAATAAATAAAGGAAATGATTAAATAATCTCACGTATTAGTTAAGGACAATGTAACAAATACGTTCGAAACTAGAATCCAACGTATTCAGTTCGACATTTAGGAACAGGCTGTTCCATCAACGTTGTCTGCATATCAAAATGTTTCATCGAAGAGTCCTTGACAAGTGCATGAGCATGAGCATGGGACGCGTTTTCTCAATTCGGTTCAATTGAAATGGAAGGCCGTTGAATTGCAATGGCCACCTCTCATTCTGACCGTTCATTTCTTGCGCTCGACAATTCGCAGTGCAGCGTCATCGCGTACGAACTAAAACCATATTTCACAGTCACCGGCACGGAAAAAATGCAATTAGGTTATTTACAAGTTCTTTACTTTTACGAGTCTCCGTGCGGGTGAAGATATTCCTAGCCTGTTTCTAATTTATTTTATCACGTTTTATATACGTGTGAATTAGCTGAAGTGTGTAAAAACAAGCAATTACATGAGAGAGGAATATAATAGCTCATCCAGGGCGATTCTTCAGGAAGCAGATGGTTAATGAGAAAAGACGTAAAAACGTCAAAAGGATTTGTCCCCAAACTTTTTCACGGGAGCTGGCCAATTTTCAAGAACACAACATTTTATAAAGAAAACAGACCGTTGTATAAGATTGAAGTGACAATTAATGATGACTGTATACCTAGTTGTATCGCGACATTTCGTTGCTTGTTTGTTTACCGGAAAAACACAACTAGAGTGTTGTGAGTAAGGAGTCACAAAACAGACATTTATTACCAATATAAAGAAGACTTGGACCAAAATTTGTGTGGTCACACCCACATTGAATGTTACAAAGTTAAAAAAGTATGTATGTATATTTTTATTGTCCTACAGAAATTTACTTCCGAAATAAATTTCATTTGTATTATGTGCCGGTCTTGTCCAACGATCGAGATGTTCCTAACTCATACCTAAATGAAGATAAGTGACCAGTAGTCAATTCCTATACCAAAAGCCCAGTATGAAGATGTTCGATGATGCCGGAAGCTGCGGCGCAAGTCTCGGAACGACTTCCAGACTTTCATCTTCTTCTGAGGCTCAAGTAGTCTACAAGAAGCACTCACTGACTTGGAGCAGTGATCCTGTGGCAAAGATTGTAGCAAACATTTTGCTTGTTTTTCCTCAGCATCAGTGCACGGCCGAAAGTAAACAGAAATAATCAGGAGAAGAAAAAAATCAACAACTCGAGATTCCAAGTCGTGAGCTTTCTTGAAATGAAAGTATTTTAGCTGTCAGTTTTCATAATTCAAATGTAAATAATGATGACTTCAGGGAAATTCATCATCTGGCTAATAACTCGGCATGGTACGGGGAGAATTAAAATATGGAAGTCTAATAAAGATATACATGTACAAGTAGGTAATTAAATTGAACTTGCATTTGTAATATTATCAACACAAGGTTCAAAATAAAGCAATTTTATTATGATTATATTTCCACACAAAAAGATGGCCAAGAAAATTGATGGCGCCGGTAGACGCCTATTCATTACCGTCTGGACGTCATTAAGAAACCAAAATTGGTAACTACCTAACCATTAATAAAAAACCTGGTTCCGATTGCTATCAAAAAATTACAGTCCTGGTAGCTATCATATGTGAGATTCTAACACGCGGTCCCAACTCGAAAAGCGACTGAAGTCGATGCATGATCAAGATAAGGCAACAACTTGAATATATTCTCTTCAATGTCCGGTAGCGAATTCCTTCTTCCTCCAACTCAATTATATGCTTGTCTGTCTGACCCAATCCACTATTCTTTAAATTCCCTGAATAAATAGACTACTCTACACGAAAAGCAATAAAAGTCTTTCTTGGATTGAAATACCTATAAGACACTTTAAAAAATAAATAAGATAAATATTGTGTTTCTTTGAGCCAGAGTTTAGCCTAATGGACTTTTGGTGAACGTAACTTTTAACAGATTGATTGAATCAATGTTATGAATCAAGATTCAAGATAAGACTTAATTTAAGAAATTAAAATAAAATAACAGAACAACTAAAATAAGTTAAAAATAATTACATTCAAATATATGCACAAAACAAGATTTTACTAGAAGAGTTCTCTCACACCATGTTCAATTTGTCTCAAGACAATTGTTCTTGAGAATTATTTCAAAAAATCAATCCGCGTAATAAAACCTTTAGGAGGCCGGTTTTTTCATTATGATCGCCTTTGATGATTTTGAGAATAGATTCATAGATAATTTATTTTGTAACTGAATCGAATCTCAGGATCATCCGGCTAACACGGCACCACCACCAAAAGTTTCACGGCACCACCTTTTGAAACGTGGTACACGGGCAATAACGAGGGATGCTTTGTCAAGTCATCATTTTGAAAGAGCTTTGACGAGATCCTCATTAACGTTCACTCAGTCTTGATGCTTTTCTATGGCAACCGCACTTGATTCAGAAAACGCTGCGAGCGTAGTGAAAGACGAGAAACGCGGTGCAGAAGTTCAAGACTATAATTCAGACGAATTCAGGATTTAAATTCATTCGGGAAGAAATTGCATTTCGGAGATTACGTTCTCTAGGCGATCATATTTAAAAAGATGGAGAATAAGAGATTATTTAATAAAGTGAAACTGGGAGTAAATACTTACTGGGATTACATAAATCTCAACTATATGTAAATATGCCGCATCCTGTATTTGAGGATCGGTCTTGGAGACTTTATGGCGGAATTTTTTACTCTTGGAAACAGTATATTAAGGTTCGTTGGTTTTTATATGATGATACTCCTTAAACATCAATTCAAGATGGCTGCAGTTCACTAACGATGCAAAGCAAGAAAACTATAAACAATGTTACCAATGTTGACTTTAAAAAAATCGGGTTGTGGCACAATATTAATTAAATTTTTAAAATAATCATCAACCAAACTGTACCTACATCAAATCAAGATCCTCGATTTTGGTGCAAACGGTTTTTAGTTTTAAAAAAAATAAAGATATTACCCAGGTATTGATTTTTTGCGATTGTGTGAATTTTTTCGTATTTTATTTTTTTGGTTCAAGTTCAACGATTTCGGGAGACCGGTTCCTCACCCTGGTTTCGCCCGAGTTAGATTCGAATTTAAAACACAATTAATTCAACATCTTTCCCTCAAAACTCGCTTCGAATAAAATTACATACGGAGGGAGTCATACAATTTAGTCGCGAAATAACCCGCATATTTAACGTTCCTACACGGAAATTGCCTCTGGGGTCTCCTGTCCCTCTATGTCCTTGAGAGAATGTCAGACATATCTTTTTATCCGCCTCCTACAATTCAGCTCCCGCCTGGACTCGACGCCGTGACTCTCCGGTGTTTATAGACGACTCGACAGCTCGAATGATCATGATTTACGAGAATGATCGAAGAAGGAACATTGCCAACTGCTCTCGAACGAGACAACCTCGAGTTGGATTCGAACCCGGTAGTTTTTACCTCCACCAGTACTCTCTGAGCCGAGTGATTCCGAGTCCTTGCCTCATTTGTCGCGATTCTCCGACTCCATCAGAGCCTGAAGTCTCTCCTGCCTCCGACCCGTAGCGTGACTGCGCAAGAACTTCATCTTTTATTCGAAACTTCTCTTTGTTTGATATACCATATAGAAAAAAAGCCAGACTACTTCACCGCAATCTTCATTATGCTACACATTTTCAAGAGTCCTGCACCGACAGAATATAAGCGTAGAAGCCTGAGAGAAGAGAATTTCAAAAGCGAAAATAATATATACACCATGTCTACGTTTAACTTATATCAAAGACTGGCCTCACTATACAGTCAATTAGGCCAAGGAATTTGTTCATCTATTATTAAGATTTTTTTTATATATACAACTATCTTTCTGTTACGAAATGACCTTCCCTTTGTCCACCCTTACATATCAATCTAAATTACAAACTAAGTAGATGTCAGATAAAGATTTAATTTCCTCAGTAACACGCGATTTCAATTGAAAACGTTTAAAAATGTAAATAGAAACCGCGATTGGGTTCCCTGGCATTATGTCACGGTAAGCTCGGCTTATCAAAATGGCTGCACTCCGACACTTCTGACATAGTACAACGACGGTGACAGTTATTCGCCAAGTTATCGGCAATGAGACAAGCGGATGCACATTGTCACGTTCGCTGATATTCCGGTGGAACTTGTGTTATGTACTGTTCAGACAAGGTGTATAATAGTCAACATGGAAGATAAAGATGTGACAGTTTATACATGCTGTGCCCCGTGCAGTTGCGACAGTGTATGCAAGAGGGAGGGGGGGGGGCTAATTTCGACATGGAAGCTGTTTGCAATAGGGATCGTATTCAAACAAAACCGGTATCCAGACTATTTCCAGCGTTTTCTTCGAATGGAAGTCAAATTTTCATGCGAACTGCTTGCACGACCACGACTATAGGTGTGTTGAATCATTATCTTCACTTGCATCATCATTGATTGAGTGGATCACATTCAATTAGTAATCCTGCACTTTATAATTGTATACATAAACAGAATAAGGAGCCGAGGTATCGTACGATTTGTAGGTACTTACGTTGGTTGAAAAATTAAAAATGTACTGTGTATGAAAATAGTCAAAATTAAATGGTGTTTTAAGTTTAATTCTGTTGAGGAAAGCTACTTTAATATTATAAAATCACCAACTTAGTAACTAAGTTTAGTAAGTTGGTTTAATTTCGACCCGTGCTCTGTTGTTCTAGTTTCTGAGTGTCAACTCTGTTAAGATTATAGGTACTACCAACTTATCTTGAACTATATTACAACATACACGATTACAATCCCGTGCTATGTTGCTCTAGTATTCGGTAACGAATGTTGGTAACTCTGCAAAGATGTAAGACCAACACAAACGTGCATACAACCTGCAGTTTCTTATTAGAAAGCATTCCTCCATCCATGTGCTTCGATCAAACACCCCTGAACAGCTGTCGAAAGCATGGCGGGCGACATTACATAAACACCTAACCTTCAAAACAAAACACAAGGAGTCTCTGCCAGAATCAGAGCCAGTGTTCACATCAGCCAATATCGTGCGAGAGCCATGTTCCAACTCACTGTTTTAATATTATATTATTATCACATTGAATAATTTATTTCGGGAACACGCTAACGTTAATGAAACCGCAAGTTTTCAAGCAGCGTAAAAAAACACTCGAGAAAGCGAAAAACAAAATGATTGATTGTAAAATGCCACGTCAGGAATCTGGACGGGATGGATTTGCTGGCCGGTTCGACGCTCGGTTGCGCACTCTCAACTAATCGGTGCAAACTGTGAAACGGTAGCCGCGTGCTCACTTCCAACAATACGCGTAATTACAGATGACTAATTGCACGCGAAGCTGCACTGAAGACAGTAATTAAATACCCATTAGCAGCCGCGAAAGAGACGTTTTAGAAATATTATTATGTTATTAAAAAAGTGACGGCAATAACTCGCCGCAGGTAATGTTTCCTCTTTCAACAGCTTCATCTTTATACACAATGCTAAATATAACACTCGACGTGCGCGTGTTAATCCAGTCCCCTAATCTTCCCCCCAAAACAACCCCACAGAAATCAGACAGCCAACATTTTGTACGAAGATGAAATCTTGCAAGTGCATCGCCCCCACACCAAACTCAACATGCTTCATCCCATTTGAACATCTAGAAAGATATTTCCTTGGTAGGTTGAATAGCCCGTGGGGAGATCACGCATTCCTTCTCTATTCCCTCCTTTCATGTTAAATCCAGGTTGCCATGGCAACTGGGATGCGGGGGTGTGTAGTCACATGATGCGCCAGGGGGGTGAGTTGGGCGGGGGGGGGTCTCAACCCTATCGGCGCCCTTGACCCATAAGGCCCCCCCTAACTCTATCTCGCTCTCTCTTCCCCTCTTCTATTCATCTGGTGCCAGAAGCGGTGGCGGGTGGGGGAGGGGGGGCGAGTGGGAAACAATGCAAAAATGCATCGCAATGACGGAAAGGGAAGCAGCATCCAGTCTCCTTACGCTTCAGAAGAGTCGGTTAAAAAACAGAAACGAAGAGAGAGAGAGAGAGAGAGAGAGAGAGAGAGAGAGAGAGAGAGAGAGAGAGAGAGAGAGAGAGAGAGAGAGAGAGAGAGAGAGAGAGAGAGAGAGAGAGAGAGAGAGAGGGAGAGAGAGAGAGAGAGAGATGCAATCTGCGGTTAAAAAAGTATGATGGAAGTTTTTAAATAAAAATAAATGGTTTTCGGCCATTTTGTAAACCTCGCGTGTCACTCTCCGTGACTGGACGGAAGCTGGATGCAGATGAACTCTTTGCGGTGAAGGCATCTGTATACGAGATCTGGAATTAATTACCGCGTGATCTATAACTCATCTTCTGAAACTGTTCCTCGTCACTGTTGATTCTGTCACAGGACCAATAACCCCCCTGACCCCCCCCCCCCCCACCCCGCTGCTAACACTTCCACACTGACGCGGGGTCATCAATCAGCCATCACTGACGGCTTGCAGCCAACCATCTTGCCTCTATCCATATGGAAATTAAGAGTATTGTAACTTGGAAGCACAGTGTTGAGTAAAAACGTCGATCTTGGTTAAGCTACTAATAAATAAGCTACGAAGAGATTTTTTTCCTCCTTTTTTTCCTTCATACATAATGCAAGGTATATGTTTAGAATACACAGCTCAAAGGTGTATGTAAATAAAGTATGTGGAATAATATTAAAAACAGCTGGCAGAGGGATTTCGGTGGAAAGATTCAGAAGTCAACTGATTTCAAGGATAATATTTTGTTTCGATATGAAAATGTTATTTCGGATGAGTCGAGATGATGCATCGAGTGCATTTCCTAGTTTAGATCCAGCACCGTAAATCATCTTTAGCGCATGCGCGTCTGAGGTTTCTATAAACGAAATCATCTAAGAAAGGACGAAATTGCTTTATTAATGTGCTAGAAATTCATCATTACAGAATAATAGCCACAAGGGTTCAGTAGGAGAATAATTCCACCACTGCATTGACATTTATATTATACTCACAACGCAGTGAGTATAAATGTCTATTACCACTGTATCCCATAAAGGAATTCGAACAGGAAACGTACTTTTATTCAATCAATACACACATTCTGATCCCCCCATAATTAGAATTTAGTCGAATCTGACAATCAAATGTCCAGATGTCCATTAAAATAACAAACACTCATCAAATTGAAATTGATTGACGAGTGGAGGAAACAGATAATTTTTTTGGAAAAACGTCAAAATCCTAATCTATGTTTCGTGAACAATTAGATGCACGTGCATGGTTCATTAATGAAAACTACAAAAAAAATCGAATTAATTTGAAAAAGTGAACCAATCCCAACCTCCACATACGAATGCCCGTGCGTTTGACTAACACCACACGCTCTCGATACAACATGCAGATTAGGTGAACACCCATGTCCGGCAAGTAGAATCGACCGGATGTTCCGGATCAAATGACATCAGGACACGACTTTGAAGGTGGAAATATAAATCGCCGGTAGCACTAGGCGTCAGACGACTGACCAGTCAAAAGTAAAGCCTTGCTCGAATTACTTTGCTATGCATCAATGTTAAAAAGAACGTGAAGAGGGGTGGGCTAATGTAAAGTATCTCTCTCCTTGACTCTGGCTTAGCCTTGGCCTCTAGCAACAGTTTTTCAATCTTCTCAATTCAGAATGGCAAAGCGAAAGAGATGAGAGGAACTTGCGGTAGACACAAGGACGCGTCTCGAGCGACATCAGCAGATTGACAATGATTTCGTGCAGAAATTGGCGTTTGTCGTGCGTTTAGACTTTCTTTGTAACAATGGAGGTGCTATTTGCGTTACTTGGATCTACGTCAGGAATGACAATGTTGCAAGAGAATAGAATTGTGTGACGTTGCGAAATAACGTGTATAGGAGACCTTACAGGTACGAACATTTTCTACGCCAAGTCAAAGTTACCGAATCTGTATTTTACTAAAGAATTGTGCTTTTTCTACTCGTGTTTACTTATATTAGACAACACAAAGCCAACGCACTAAAATAACTAGGCCCAAAAATTGGAATATCAACTACAACAGATGAATGTGAAAATTAATAGAAGTTCGCAAATTTTCAGGTAAAATTATGTTATGTCCTTTGTACCCAGATTATAAATAAAGGATTATTTATTGTGGTATGCATGCGCTTTTTTTATATAAAGTCGATTTTAAAGCTGCAGATAAGCCCGATTAGTTTTTAAAATTTCTAAAGCAGTATAAACGCATAAATATCCCAATATTGTGGTCAATACAAACCACATAAACCAACTGCGGTTTGTATTTCCCTTCTTCGTGGCATACATTAGTCAGCTTTTTGGATCCACCCTCACTGATTGCAAGCTATTTGTATAAATATAAAAATGTAGTTAGTATGCCTTGAATTGATTGCATTTCTCCAACTCTTCACTCCTCTGATGCAACGATCCCTCATCTTCCGTCATGTCTCCTCCTCACTGCTCGAGAAAAGCAAACCAAGACGGTCGATCCACGAGTGCGGTCTTGCCCACATCTCCCCAAGGTCACCACACGGAAGAAACCAACTATCATCATCATCATCATCATCATCATCGCCCCCCATCACGAGGGCGTTCTGCTTGACGCGGCATCACGTCGCCCGAGACGCGTCACGACGAGACAACGACGAGATGCATCTTCGGGTTCGGGTTCTGGTACACAGCTCCTTGAGCAGGAGGTTGCGATCAAACAACACTTTAGAGCGCGTCATGTTTTTGCACACGAGATATTTTAATGACATCTTGTACTCTAAAACACGACTTGTTCGACGGATAATGAGCAAACAATAGTAAAATATGTAATTTGTAATTTAGCCTGAGGGTCTTTATATTTTTAAAAAAAAAACGTAATTTCGTTTTCCAAATTATTTACTTTTTTATCAAATTGTGTATACACAGTATTTTTATTTTGTCTTGCATTCAATTAGGGCAATGATTATTAGAATATCAGTCCTACTCATCATCATCATCGCAAAATCGAAAATATGTATCGATTAAAAATAATCATCGTTCATGCATTGTGTTGTGAGTGAAGCTACTCTTTGAAAGTTACTCTTTGCCCAGCTGAGAACATTCTCGTATCATCGACAAAGAAAATCCTGCTAACTTCTTTTCTATGCAACCTCCAGCAAAGTTCATCGGAAGCATACGAAATAAGTAGATCAGAATCTATGCTCTGGTCTAGGCAGAAGCTCGGAGGTGCTTCAGAAAGTTCCTATGTCTATAGACACAACACCAGCAAATATGCATTCATCTTATGTAAATCCTCTTGAACTTTGCAAGCCAACCACACGAATGTTTTACATTTTACAACGCATTACCTTTGTGCGGGAACTTGGACTCCGGGACATTCTCCAAGAGATACGGACTGTTGAAAAGGAACGAAGATGGAAGGAAATAAAGAAAACGAGGTTCTCGTCTCGTGGAATTTTACTTGGGAATATAAGAGTAGAAAGAAATACGACGAGTACGTTTTCATCATGACAGTTTGTGAAATTTACTTTGTATGATCGATGAATGCCATAGGGACAGGCTCCAAGTAATGGGAACGCCGAGTGGTCAATGTCGGTCAGGAGATGTCTCCGGGCGCCACCCCACTGTCACTCCGGACTCTCACAGTCAGATGAAAAGAAAGTCAAAATGTATCAACTAGGATAAATAACAAAATGATGACAAAGATGAGATTAGTTTTTTGTAAATACGATTGTCGACGGTTGAACGAGCACGGAAATATGATTTTGAATGGAGAATATAATAGAGGATGACTATGGATACACTTGCAATAAACATCCATGCACTTAGAATATCAAAATGCGTGCTCTTTGGAAAAGCTCTTCCAATGAAGGAGTTTTGTTTTCCAATTTTGTCGAAGTCTATTCGCAATTGACCCGAGAGTCCTGTCAAAATAATTAAATTACCCAATAATCCAGATAGAACAACAAAAAAAGCACCCTTCATTTAATTCCCAAGTGTCAAAACGTCATAGGATACTTCCCCTACTCCATATTCACTCGATTACAATATCGGAATCCCAACCTGCCACCACACAGTCTGATCTACACATGCCCACGTGATCGTGGATGATAACCCCGAAGAAGAACATCGATCTCTTCGCCCGTTCATCTCACCTCGGTGACCCCACATGTCACGTGAGAGGCCCCCGTCGTCACGTGACGACGCCGTCGAGGCAATATCATGGGAATGCCGGAGCCGCGTCGTTAATGCGTCGATATCATCCGACGGCGTCTATCGGTCAACTAGTAAAACATGAACGAGTTGACCTCTTGACCTGATCTCTTAGTCAACCGGTGATGTGTTAATATTATCGTTGATGTGAGATGGACTCGACAATGAGCGTGGAGGCTGATGTTGGAGATCTTGCAGTGGATTTCAATAACCGCATCGTTAAACATTAGAGCTTCTATCTTTATCCCAAACAATTGGTTGCTTGTTTCCTGCATTTATCAAAGATCACTGTTTAAAAGCACAAAAAAAGATTTGCAAATAAAACTGTGGAGCCCGTTTTTTGAAGATAAATTATGTGTACAAATTGAAAATAACTACAGCGATTTTTTGTGTTTGAATTCTTTTTTGGGTTGATTTTTGGTGAATTGGATACAGTTGGAGGCTTTTTTCTCTCGCAGGTTATCTATTTTCAGTGTTGAATACGATCGGAAGATACCTAGTATACTTTGACACGCTCATATAAATTGGGAAAACACCAAACTTTGAAAGGAAACGAGTTGTGAGATGTCTCTCAAAGATCCGCTTTGGGTTGAGTTTTGTCTGAAAGGGTTGCCAGGATTACTATTTAGAGTCTGGGTTAGAAAAAGACGTTACAATTTTTCAAAAATAACTCCGGTGGGAAAGAGCAAAGTGGAGAGGAAGTGCAGCCCAAAGTCATCCAGGAGAAAAAGAGAATCGAGCAGCAGGAAATACGAGTGGACAGTTAGCGTCCGAACTATTTCAAGCGCACAGATACCATGCCTTAGAGTGAGGGTTCACTTGAGAAGCAAGCGAAGAAAACAGTTTCCCATAGAACGCGACATCTAAAATATATAAGTGGCAATGCTTCAAAATTCTCGTCGTCAATGTGCCAGTTATGTGTTCAGTCTACACTTTTCGTGGAGCCAAACTTTTTTTATTTATTTCTTTAGAGTAGATTTCATCCACATGTCCATCAATTTTATGAAGATTCATCACATAAAGTAATTCATACATTTGATGGACATAGAACAAAAGCACTAGGGAAAAAATTGTAAAATTGAACTCAAGAAAAGTGAAGATAAACTTTGAACATTTTTCAAGTTTTCGTGTTCGTCTAAAATGATCGAAAATGGTTCCTTGGATACCAAATGAACAACAAATGCCTCGTCAAACAGACAAATATGTCACCACTTTGAGTGCATCGTGTTTTATTCAAGTCAATCATTCCTGGATATGAAATAGTCGATAATTCCGCCAAGAATAGACAATTAAACTAGCTCAGTTCACCACGGTCAATAACGTCGATCGCAACATTGCCAAGCCGCGATAGATTATTATTATAGGCTTAGTGTACAGCACTCACGCGCTATGGAATGAAAATACCTCCACAGAGACTTGTGTTGTGTGTGTGTGTGTAGTAAACAAATCATAAGCCGGTGACATGTTTGCACATAATATAACATCGTGGTCGAAAATGTACTACAAGTTATAACGAACTGTAGTAAAAGCAGGTGTATGAATACTGTCAAGTGAGATGGTGTTTTTAGGCGACTGGCGAGAATTTCGAACAGAATGACTTGTGAACATTCCAAAAATTAGTGTTAGTGTCTATTGAAAACATGACATCAGTTATTTTCATCCTCCAATCTTGTTTTCGTTTGGCTAGTTTTGCTGCAGTGACATTTATGTACGTCACTCGGCGTAATCTCTAGTTATATTAGGCGAGTGCACAGAAGTGCACTTCATACGTAAAAATGCACGTTTTCCGATCGTAAAGCTAGCTAGATCTTTAGAATTATCTAGACCATAGCTCGCAGTCACGAAACAAGGAATTTATAGTGAATTTACCAGCGCGTATAAATTACTGATGTGAGCACCTATTAAAATTTCAATGCTACACATAAATGAGTGAACAAACAATGATATAAATTCTCAAGGCAACCACTCTGATAATAACTGTGCTAATTATATAATTATGACATTACGTCGTCTTCGATTAACAATAAAAGAGCTATTAAAACAGTTCTCCGAATTAAATATTCAGATAAAAATCACCTATGACTATTACGGTTTCTAACCCTACCCTTTTACCACGTAAACGTTATTTCAAATATTCATTCAAACAAAGCGATAAGGGTTGATGAGGGAGAAACGCTCAATTATTGTTATTAGAGATAATATTTTCTTGAAAGGATAATTCTCCATTGTATTACAATTCATTTTATTTCCTCGTGGCTTGGTTGTATTATTAAATTGTAATACAATTGTATATGGCTCAGTCGCCAGAGGTATAATCGTTATTACCATTTATTACTCCATTTTTTTGTCGTGGATTTTTTCTACTCAACTTCTGTTTCATTTTATAAATAATATAAATGTATATTCCATGTTAATATATTCATATTTTATCTGCCTGTACTTTTAGGTGCAGCAGCGTTGTTATAAGAAAGCTTTTACATAAATCATACTGGCGGTATAAACTGCATTATGCACTTTGCAACTTCACCGTAGTGAGTTCAGATTTTATTGAAATATCGTGATTTTAAGTAATATTACTTAGACTTTGCAAGTGCAATTATACTGGTTTAACAATGGAAATTATAGTACTGAATTAGAAGCCATTGTGCTGTACTTTAATGTAGATTGTCGATTATAAAATAAAACTTTATGAAATAGCAATCAGGTATCTGTACAAAATGAGAGAAAAGGATCATAATCCACACAGAAAGTCAATTTCATGGCAAGTAGTTATTACACTAGGAAAACGCTCAGTGTAACGCGTTGATGAGCGAGCACAGAACATGCAACATCCCCATAGTAACGATGCACGACACGGCACAAGACGATTTTCTCTGCAATTTTTCAATCTCCATAATACTCTGGATGAATAACAGATCCATTGTGTCGTGAAGTCTTACCTACATACCTTCTCCAGAAATCTCTTGTGACATCCCATACTAAACTCGTAAAATTACAATTAATACTTGACTGATTGGGCTTACAAAATGTAAAATTTAATATTAGTTGGTCTTGATCACCATGCAAAATTTGAACTTAATGTGAACATTTTTATTGTGGACCAATCAGAAGACATTATTTAAACTTAAACCAATTAGAGGATTTGGCCTTCGTACTGCAACCGATTTTATGCGCTAGCTCAAAAATGCTTTCATTTTACTTTACATTGTGGATAGCTTGGCTGCTCTAGAGGCCTTGTCTTGGAACAGAAGCTTCAAGAAGGCAGGGATGACAATTTAGTATACATTTTTCAAGATTATGGAATAAAATGACCTTAAAATGACAAAACTTTTGAAAATAACGACAGATTAGACTGAAAATTGGCAAAAATACCTAAAATGTTGGTACCAATGACCACGCGAAGTTTTAAGTTGATCGGTCAATCTGTTCTAGTTTAAATGTCAAAAATCACATGAAAAATGGTTTTAAATTTGAACCAATATGAGGATTTGGCTGAAACTTTTTATGATTGGGTACAATGTTGGTTGCAATGTTTTTGCTAAATTTCAAATTGATCAAAGCAACCAATCGAAAGATAATTTTTTTTAAATTTGAACCAATCACGGGAGCCCATTCAAAAACGATCCCAGGGATCGCATAGAGTACGTTAGTATGTGTACAAAATTTCAGATCGATTGCTTGAGCGGTTTGACCTGGGCTGTGACCACAAAAAAAAATACAAACAAAAAAACAAACAAACAAACAAACAAACACACAGAGAAAGTGCCATAAGAGTACCGTGGTGACGCTCGCTACGCTCGCTCAACAACATTTAGTTGTCAAAAAACTATTTAAAATGCTTGCTAAAAACTGATTCAACTTCTTGGCAACTTAAAACTTGTGGGCTTTTACAACATTCAAGTTGCCAAAAATCAATTTAAAAGTGTTCAATCTGAACATTTATGATAACTTAAAATTTGTGGTTTTTACACCATAGTTGTCAACACATTCATACAAATGCTCAATCTGATTTACCGTTTGAAAACTTAAAACTTGTAAAATGCGTGAACATTTCCCAAAAATTTTAGCCTTTTGCTTCGATTTTTTCCTATTCTGTCTTGGTACCTGCTAGTACCTATATACATTACAAGATAATTTACGAGTCTGGTTGAGAAATTGGGCAAGAACCTACAGGTAGGTAGGAATAAAAAACAAGCCTGGTAGATGAAAAACTATTATTATATAACCTGACTCATTTCTAAGTCGTGTGGCTGTAGAAGGTAGTCCAAAATAAGATGTGTGTTTGCGAAATGATATTTTGCAGATCCCTAAGACGACGGTAACACAATGATCATGTCATGTGCATTGTGTGAAAACGACGTGCGAATTGAAAGGAATATAACGGAGGGTTTCCTGTGATACTCAGCAGAGTTTGGACTGAGGGGGGAAAGATAGTCTGTTCTTTTCGTGAGAGAAACTTTTACACGAGCCAATTAGAACTGATAAGGACTTCATTCATAAATACAAATATAAGAGTTTGATGAAGATTATTGAGTTCAATATGGACCAACATCTATCATTCAAACTGTAACAAACAATCGTATCAACTCTTGACCTATTGTGGAATATTTGCGACAATGTAATAAGTACACTCAGCAAATCTGCAAAACGGTGTTGGGTAAATCTGAATCTTTGCGAATGTATCTACCAATTCAAGACGGTTTATATTGCGAGCTCTGAGAATATTGTATCACCGGGTTATCAATTAATATACCACGTTCAATATTATCTAACTAGTTTTAGCTTGTAGAACAATTACTAAATAAAAAGCTAGCACAGCATAATAGAAACACTAATAGATACCTGGAAAATCGAATTGCACGTGACATTTTTAAATATCGATTCGATATTTTCAAAGTTTTACTTGCAGCTCGATTATCATGATATTGTCACTATTTCAACAATAGATTTACTAATAATACCTGAACGATTGAACTGCCTATGATATTTTTTAAAATAATTTTGAATGTGGTCCTAATCGCGAACATTCGAAAACAGTTTGTACTTTTTACCCAACGAACCAGCTCCACACTAGTCTTGTAATATTCCACTGTGTGTGTACCCGACCAATCTTCTCAACTATTCCACTCATGGCTCATGTAAGTGTGGGCCAGAAGAAGATTCTTGTTAAAATAAAACCGATGCCCGGCCCGGCGTCGTCGTTCACCACTTCCTTACGCAGCAGAGAGCCCACGCTCACGCACGCAGCACGCATCGTGCGTGACACAGCGAACGTGATACACACAGCACCAGAGGTCGTGCTAGTATTAGGAAAATAGCAACTTTCAGGACGGGATCCTTTTTCGACAGTGAAACGAGCTTCAATAATGCCTTCAAGCTGCGGTTTGCATGCCGTTGGTAATAAAAACGATTGTCATAAAATAATAACCAGCTATCAATTATTCATTTTTAACCAGACATGTTTTCATTTACCTGGATAACTATCGAATTACAGTTTACATTTATTATACCTCGGGCATTGGAATTCGCGCATTCCGAATGAATAATGAGTTGATATAATTATGAAATTGATTTTGATGATATGACAAACTATTTCGTGGATTAGGGTCGGTTTACAAGTTACAAATAAATATATACAGTGGATAAATCAACTTTCCAGCTCTGTTATTGGCTGGAGTATGATGAACACATTCGTTTACGAGCCCTTACCCTAATAAAGCTTTGCTGTTATTGTTGTTCAGCAAATACGTCAAGTGAATGTTGCACGACATTTGCGAGAACCTCCAAAGAGTGAAGTAGTACCTTACAGCGAGCCTTGACATGTAATGTAAGTTGATAAAAACTTCCTGCGGAACAACTTGACTCTTGTTCGTGCGATAACGTATAAGATCACATTTTCGGCTAAAAGAAACGGCGATGTTTGTTCCGCCAAGTGGAAACTAAGAAACCTGAAGTACAATATCAAATTGAAATAACTCGGCGGCGACAATAACTGCTATTCCATGTGGTAGGACAAAGTTTCCATTCTGTATCGCGAGAGAGCAATTCTTCAAAAGTAGTGTAATGGGAATGTGAGATTGAAGCCCTAAAACCTCGAACCGACCAACCCTTGGTCTCGACTCTCGAAAGGGTTAGAATATATCTATAAGCAAGAAGTGGAGGAAAGGGAGACGAACGTAAACACAACAATACAACAAAAATGAATGTTGCTGGAATTTTACGAGCAAAAACTTTCTGAGAGACCAAAATTCTGTTCCCCCTAAATATATCCGCATAGCTTCGGATAGGGAGAAGGGGGGGGGGGGGTAGATAAATATAGAACACTCATCGAGATGATAAATTGGGACAGAATTGAATCCTTCTCGATACAATTCGAAATAAAGAAATACGAGTTTGATTGAAAGTCGCCGTTCAAGAGTGGACAAGGACCTTGGGTTATCGCTATTTGCGGCACGCATTACTGCCCGTGAGATATTTCTGATCGGGGGGTAAACCGAGCCAAACGAGCCCCTAAGGGGTGATTTTTGTACACAACGAGTGCTGGGGGCTGCAGTACGTGCCACCCCTGTTCGTGCTTCATATATATCATCAGACGGATTACATCCCCCTCCCCCTCCTCCACCACCCCGTTCCAGTTCCACCGGAAACACACCAGAAGAAGATACGACGAAGAGTTTTGCGTTAACCACGTTTGCGTAAAATCGTGGGCAAGTTTTTGGCCCCGATGTGCTAGTGGCATAAGCACGCAGGCAGAGCGCTAGTATAGTGTCGGGGCTGGCTGGCTATTGATTTTTGTGAGCCCAGCCTCTGCAAGGGGCTGCAGGGCGCGAGGGGTGCGAGCGAGAGGGTTGAAGGCTGCAGGGTGGAGGGCGAAGGAAGTGCGAGAGAGAACGCGATGGTGGTATAGGGAGGAAGGAGAGCGCGAAATGAAACACACTAACTCCACTCAGGCGCTAACCAAAGAAATCATATTATTATCCCGGACTATGGAGTACGCGAGATATTTTAAGCTCATCCCATCACCGTGAACAATCTATTCGATGCGGTTTTTCAGCTTCACACAAATTCGTGTCGATGTTAAGCTATTGCGTCATCGTCCTCATCGGAAAAACAACACGGCGTGCCCGAGGGTCGAACTCGGTGCCATTTCCTCGGTGGTCATCAAATCTCGATATTGCATCATTAACGCACCATGTGTATCGTCAATTTGTGTGGCACTGTCAAACATTCCTCCACCCCACTCCCACCCCCAAATCCCCCATTCCTCGCTTCAACACCCTTGAAATGTACTCAACCCTAATGCGCCCTGCGATTCTGTATAATCCATTCCTCAACGATCCAACTCCTTAATTATCATTTCCAATCAATTATATAATCATTTGTGTAACAAATATTAAAATAATATTTTAATTTCACACCTAAGTTGTCCACTCGTTAGGTATACAATTATTACAAATGATAAGATAATTCTAAAGGAGACTTAACAAAATGGAAACATCGCCCCTAATGGTTTACCAAGAGGGAGGGGGGCCTCTTTCAACACAACAATTAGCACCGCAAGCCAATGACGCGTCAAGGTCACGTGACGTGAGCGTCTTGCACGGAGATCGATCGACAGCGTCTTGTTCAGAGTGATAGTAACCAGGCCAAGGAACCAAGTGCCAAAACTGATCAGGCATGCAACAGCCGGGCCGATTAAAGCCTCCCCCAGGAGTCGAGCCCGGGAGCACCGAGTGGACAAGTGGATGAGACGGAGGACAATGAAGAGTGGTGACCGATTTCGTCGGGCACGTGACTGGCTACCCAATCAGAAACTACCTAGATGGAGGGCATCGCTAATCGCCCGTGCAGTGTCGACTAGACGGGCATTAGAGACAATTGCCCCTTGCTGATTCGTTCTTGCAGTCGCGAGAGGAGACGAAAATGAATGCATAATTCTTTATGAGGCGACAACAAACTCGAGCAGCCATTGAAGGTCAAAGTTCTTACGGGCATAGACGTGACAAGGAATAATTTATTCAGATGTCGAGAATAAAATTATAGTGAGATAAGTCGTACTCCAAAATAAACGAAGCAAAGAGTAAAGTCGACACCTGAAAACATTGTCCCATTGCCATCGTCAAATTACATTCATGAAAGTTAATTTTGAGACGGAAAGGTCTTGAAAAATATTCATCTCTAAGCCGGGTTAAAATAAAGAAAGAAGACGACTAAATGGAAGTTTATTTTTTCTTATATCCGAACTGTAGCGCGCACGAATGTTAAATAATGAAGAGAGTCGGCAGACAGCGCTGCTCCACACGGATATGGTCCAAGTTTTATGTTGAGAATGGTACAGGAAGAAAACGTGTCCAAACCGCGAGACTGCGAGCGAGCAGCGACGAAGACAAAGGAAGGCAAGGTAAGGCAGGCAGGCAGGATGAAGCCGAAGGAAGGACGAGGCCAGGTGCCGCCATGGGCTGAAGTGGAACTAGTCGAAAAACACCGGCCGGTCGGCAGACACGCATCGCCGGCCCCGAAACACGACCGTTCGCAAAAAAAGAATCAAGACGACGAATGCCTTGCTCTGTAATCCAAGCTAAATGCGCAAAAGAGCTCTAATAATCCGTAGCCAAATATCGAAATATTAGTCATTACTAATCCATAATTTGGAACATTTTACCATTGCAGTTCTAGTTTTACGGTAATGCATGTCAACGCGATTTTGAATATAGAATTCGCGCGTTTTTTATTTTCCAATGCCAAGTCCCACGTGGATTCATTTGAATTTTGGCTAATTTTCCATCTTCCGGTTGTATTGCGAAATATTGCCAAACATTACAAACTGCCGGTCATTAGCGAAGCAGAGATTTGCAAACCGTGCTAACGAGTAGTAAAATAAAACACACACAAACTTGTTGAAGAATGATTGATCGAACATTCGACAGAAACGTTCCATTATCTTCCACAAACACCACGTGGTCGATATTATTTGTTTGTTCTGGGCATGACGAGAAATCGGTGTAATTTCTCTAGAGTTCAGTTTATGATTCTTACCTGGGCTAGTTTGCCAGCTGAGCCCTCCAATGAACATCTTCCTGTAACACAAAAGAAGACCAAAATAATCATAAGTCTCATCAAAAATGTAGGGTGCATTCCAGAATGTCCGCCATGCTCAATGGAATTCTCCGGAATGGCATCTTATCTAAATGGATGTAAAATATTATCTAAGAAGATTACGTTCAAGGATGCTGTAATAATGACTAGCCACTTGAATTGATGGTTTAATAACAAAGTATTGATTGCATCCATTTTTACGTCTCCGAGATGAGGTTATTAAAAATGGGCGCCAAACCGGTGAATAGTTGCAGGTATCGCCGTCAGCGAGCTAGCGCTGTCAGCTGCGAACAACTCATGCACGACTTGACGACAAAGTTCGCGAGAATAAAACCGCGAAAATCTTATCGAATTGCACAAATCAGTTACATTGATATCTGCTCTAGAAAATAACGATGTCTGTCAAAAAATTAAATGTTTACTGTGATAAGATGGTATATAAATATTGGGTTCAATGCAGATTATGGAACAAGCTAAAGATTACGAGATAATCAATTGAATAAAGCTACTTTACTATACAAACTAAGGCCACATAAAATTGCGACATCCTGTCTAGTTGATCTATGCTCAATGGAGCAGCATTAAAAACACATTTGTTGGCCTATTAGTATTGATTCAATATAATTGAACGTATACTATACACACGTTAACGTAACAGGCCGGGTACAAAACAGACCAAACCAGGCATTGTCTTCACTGCATAATTACAATCTCGGTAGAACAATGCATGCCGGATTAGTCTGCCAGAGGGAGAGAGAGAGAGAGAGAGAGTGAGAAAGATAGAGCAGAGAAAAAGATTCACTCTTGGAACCGGCAAGTAGCGAGAGCGCCCATGCTTTCGGTTCATACCTCCCCTCTCTTTCTCTCCCTCATTGATAACGTGCACACACATGGGCAACGGCACGATAAACACTATAAATCAGTTCCAACGTGTCGACCACGCATTTACTGACCACCACAGATTAAAACTCTCGCACATAAACAAAGAGAATAGCAATAAAATTCAAGAGAACGTACCCTGGGTCATTGGGAACCTCCGCCGGTGATCCGCCCGCAACATTTTCTTGACTTTGAGACTCCATATTAAAATGAATTCTGATTCGTTTTTACTCAAACTACGACTAAAAACTAAGGAGAATAGAGAAACCCGGTTAGGAAATACGGCTCCTTTGGTTTTGTCGTACACACGGGCTCACTGGCAACACGACACTGAGAGGAGATGTGCTGCTACGCAAGGCGGAGTGGCAGGAGAGGAGGATGAAGAGAAGAGGGGAGGGTATACCATCCGGTGGAAGGAGAGAGAGAGAGAGAGAGAGAAAGAGCGAGAGAGAGGGGGCGACGGTGCGCGCGCACGCCGGGATAATGGAGGTGCCAAACAACGGCTGTGATTGGACACAATCCGTGCACTGCCGCGCGGTGCGGTTGTGACGCAATATGGAGCTAGTGCGCTGGCGCGGAGTCGCAGTGGATGAGGCCAGTGGAAAAGAAGACGGAGTCGCCATCTAGATCGACTTACGCGTATTTACAGGGGAGAAGAACTTTTTGCCGCTCAATATCTCAAAAAAGTAAAAAAATAAAAAGTAAAAATAAATAAAACTTAAATTTGTTGAACTATGGCAAGTACAAGTACTCAAGTAGTATAAGTACAAATGCGCACAAGTATGTTCCAATACCCTCTTTAAACTCCAAATTTAAAGAAAAATAACTACAATCTAATTAACATAATAAATAGGTACACTCGATTTTCATTTATCTTTAAACAAAACAACGCAACAGTGAGAGCTGAATAAGTAACATTCTCTAAACGCGTTCCTGAAAAAATCAATGAAATATCTCAAATAGAACCGAAGTTACAGCAGAAAGAATATTATCGATAAAGGTGTGAAAGGTGTGATAATAGAATCTCGCCTGTGTTTACATAAGTGTATTATTTCAGTGATTCATGTTGTGCGAAGACAAGATGTAGTTTATTGCTTACGTATCAGTTTTCCGGAGAATTGCCGCTGGCATTCATAACTCTTCTCGATCATGTTTCAAGGTCGGGGGTGACCGCCGCCTACTGTCTTACATTATCGCAATGACCTTGCCGAGTCTGGGTTTTCCCAGATGTCACATATGTCACCCATGTTGTGATGTCTGGCTATGCCTTCCTCAAGATTTAATCTGTTTGTGTCAAATATCAGTGAATTAGTACTACAACTTGATTATGACGTGAAACAAAGCCTGATAAAACGTTTCTTTCATAAAACACAGGCAGCGGACACAAATTGTAACATAAGTATTTACTACGACGTGAATTTATGAGCTGATCTGTTTACGCATTGTGTCAAATATCAATGAAATAGTATGTTTTGTTAGTCAATGGTAGTAGACATAATTTATATGAAACGAAATAAGAGCAGTGAATAAAAATACCTAAACACACACACTGTACACATAATATAGAAAATAGGTATTACTACGCATATGATTGACTATTTATGAGTGTTTGGTGATAGGATAGTAATGGAATTAAATCCTAGAACCTTGTTCTTGTACCTAAAAGGTAGAAGGGCGGAAGACCATTTCAATGATTCTGGATTTCTGGATTTATCTAATCATATTTGTAATGGCGGCAGTGCACTGGCATGAGTCATTGTGTACGAGAATATTTCAATATAAGTGCACATTGTTGACATCAGTAAAATGGCAATTGATAGAGCTTATTAGCTACATCATTCCAAAGCAAAAGTATGCAACGCAAACTCGAGAAAAATTACCCGCCCCTCAAACTCTGAGGTACAGATTTGTGTAAGCATTGCATATAGGTAAGCTACTGAGACGTAGCACCTTGACCTTTATATAGAGAATTAATAACACTTGATCTATAAAATTATATATAGTAAATACTCATACACACAACTCATACAGCGAGGAAGAAAATAATTTCATTCATAAAAATCATTCAATGCTCAGTGCTCCAAGAAATATGAAGGGAAAAGTAATATCACGGTTTTATTTTTTAACAGACTGGGTCGTCCCAAAAGTAAATAACAATTTTAATGCAAAATGCATGACCTAGTTTAGTATATCTTGAAATAGGTTATCTGTCCCTTACCCCTCCAATTTTTTCCTTCTTCAAAAGTAGAACCATAATATCGCGGCTCCAGGCCCGTCAGGATTTTATTTTTTGCAGGGGTTGAGGGGGGGGGGGGGGGGGGGGGCACAATGAACAATTCGGCTGTAAGGGGTGGAGAGTACCAGCATGACCTGCAGGACGCCTTTGGAGTCATGGGGCCCTAAAATGGTCACGTTTGTACTTTGTGGTTGGGATTAAAGTAGATATTTTTCTCTCTTTCTTGTATGTACTGTATTGTCATCGTTCATGTTATTATTTTATGTATTTTATTAAGTTGTAGTGTCTGGATAAAGTAACATCAATTATTTGGGGGGAACTGAACATTCTTATACTGTCTATCTTGAGCTGGAACATATTTTGCTTGCAATGCTGCTCTATTAATTTGTAGAATTCTGGAATCCAGTAAGCATTGTGCCCCTGTTTGTATTGTATGCACCTTCCTCTTCATTTTCAGAAAGAAAAAAACAGAGGTGTGGTGTGGTGTGGTATTATTTTCTTCGATTACAAACAATACGTAGTAAGAGAGTTGAGCGTTTACCTCATGTTTACAACACCCTATTTTACTTCACCCTATAATAGGGTTTGTGATCCTACTTCACTCACCGTGCAGCGTAACTTTTACAACTCTTGAGGAGAAAGTACAGAATAGAAAGAGGTGCCGCTTTTATGACTGGGTAAGAATGCTTTTCTTTTGATTGTTCCATTATATTTCGTAGGTAGCATTGAATTGACCTTGAAAGAGCGTATTGGTGTGATAAATAAAACCGCAGAACAAAATACTTACCGTAATTATCTCGGTAATTATTACGAGAAGTATAATAGGTAAAACTATGCAGGCAAAGTTTTTATTAGGCAACCCAACAAAAAAGTTAGTTTTTAACTGTTAGCATGGTCAGGTAATAGGTAACAGGTAGGTAATAGTATTTAGCCTAAAATGAAGTCAATTTAGGCATTTGTGTTCCAAATTAGTTTGTAAAAAAATCGATCTTCATCAATTAATATCTCAGCTCAAAACGTAGCCAATTTATAGGCATTTCCAATCCCGTTTCTAAAAAATATATATTCTCCACCTACCTACCTAGCTACCATATACTCCCACTATATTTTCAGGTGGATTCTTTTGGTCGACACCCACCTGACAAAGATTCATAATATGACGATCCTTCTTCTTCTCGTGAAAGAATTGGCACAGAAGAGTCCCCAATGGCGCAGACTCATGTATACCCGGAGCGGGGCGCAAGCACCTCGGGATGAATTTGTTCCATACTTATTTTATTTTACAGTTCTGCAACGAGGCTAATGACGACGGATGAATGAGTATCAAGAGATAAAAGCAGAGATGTAGGCAGAGATGATGAAGTAGGTATAAAAGGTAAAGGCGAAGGTTGGAAAGGAGGCGGTCGTAGCCTATAAGCATGGGCGCCCGCAGGGGGGGGGGGCAAGGGGGGCGCTTGCCCCCCCCTGGATGTCAGGAAATCATAAAAATTGTATGGGGTTTAACGTATAGTATCATTTTGTAACCAAAAGAACTAAAATAAAATTGATTTCACAGTGTAATAAATCAAAAAAATGCCCTGCAGGGTAGTTTTGAACATGTCCCCCACCACCCCAAAGTGCAATAATTAAAAAATATTGAATATTTCAACAAAATACACCTCAAAACGTCTCAAAATTGATTTCAAAGTGTCCAAAAACCAAAAAACGCCCTGCGGGGCAGGGTGGGAGGCGCGCCCCCCACACCACCCTTCAACCCGTGAAATATTGTTTTCCTTGACCTGCCCCCACCTGGAAGAAATCCTGCGGGCGCCCATGCCTATAAGTAAAGAATATTGCCTGAGCGGAACCAAGTGAAAGATAATACCGCATGCGAAAATGTTCTAAGCGAAATCAAGACAAATCTTCTGGGGCTGGATTCACGAAAGGTATTATCTGATAATACGTATATTATCTTTAAAGATAATACCAAAGATAGCACTTATTAGGAGATCTAATACTTTTTGTGAATCTGGCCCCTGATTTCCAATGTTAATTTAGCTGCATAATTGTACAGTGGCACAATTCAGCATGGTGAACAATTATCAACAAATTCAAGAATGCACCCAGGATCAAACTTCAATCATGAAATACAGTCGTGGGAATCGAACCCACTTTTAATGTTGTATTTTATGGTGAAATAATTCGATTGTTATTGTGCATTGCCCATGTCACACCGTAGACTCCGTGAGTAACTATTTGCGTCGATAAATCTAGAAATGTGACTGCATGTCTGTAAAGCGTGATCAAATCTCTGAATGAACCATGTGAAACATATGATTTTAACATCTTGATTGCTCCTGGTTTTAAGTTTTGAATTATGACAATAATTGTTTGTTTCTTTGTTTCTTTGTTTGTTTTTGCCTGCACTGCCCAGGTCACACATGGTTTAGCTATTAAGCGATCTGAAATTTTGCACACACACTAATGTCATAAAAACGGTCACTGCGAAGATTTTTTTAACAAGATCCTGCGATTCGTTGAAATTGCCGTTTGACCGACAACTTCAAATTTTCAATCGTCATAATTCATTTTGACCAATATAATATCAGCAAGCACTTTTGGACAATTTTCATGCTTATTGGTTATTTTTTTTAATTGTTTTATACATATATACATTTATACACTCAAAATTAAGCTGAAGCCCCACAAAGCCAAGTAATGGCTTGACTGCGGGGCAGAATCATATATTATAAAATATCACACAAAAAAAATCAAGAGTAACATTTTATTGTCATTTTATGATTGTTTTTAAATATTTTTGTCACATTTAGATTGACTTAAAGCGATTTCCAAGGTCAATTGTCCAATTGATCGTGAAAGACATTTGAAAACATAATAAATGTAGTTCTAGCAACTATAGGTATTCCACTCTAAAAATGTTAAAATTGGAATATTAAACAATTATTTTTCCTCCCATGGCCTATTTCCGGCATCCTCTTTGCCGGAAAAATATTCAGGCCGAGAGATGTTTTGGGAACCAGAGGCAAAATACAGATGTATCCTGCGCCATCATACAGCAATCGTTACAAATAAACCGGGAGTAACTAATAATGAAACACATGTTAATATAAAATACCAAATTATAAAATGTACGATCAAATATAGTGTAATGTTATTCCCATACCATTTTTGAAAGAATGTTTGTTGACATTAATTTAGGCGATTTCGCCATATTGACAAGCACTGCATACTGTAAATACCTACCTAGCTAATATCAAAGGCATAGAGACGGAAGGGCCCCTGGCAGATATAAATTGTTGCCCCCCCCCCCCCCCCCCCCCTCACCCCACCAATATCGCCGATCCCTTATTACGCACCTTTTCAGGGTTGATTTCTCGCATTTCTCTCAAAGTAGGTGACCTACCCAACATTTGCCTCGCGACCGAGCCGAGGGAAACCACAAAACAACTTTAGTCATAAAGGACGGCTTTTAGTAAAGTTCAATAGCGGAGCGTCAATGACTGAACAAAACTTTAGTTCAAAAGCTAAATGCACAATTCAAAAGACCCGACTACCTACGTGAACGAGATAAAATTCAGGAATTGAATTCGTTCTCGTTTTTACGTTCGATTCAATTATTCAATCCTTTAATTGAAACATTTTCAACTTTGTCAATCAAAAATTTTTTGGTCTTGGTAAGTTAAGCCCAAAAAATGAAAATAGAAAGTGGATATAGAACGTGAATAAAATTAGAAACTTACTTCAATCTTGCTCCCCCGTGGCCTGTATTTCGCAAGGTTATGTAGGTATGTCCTGTCAAATCCAATAGCATGCAGTCACAACTTCACTTGTTTTGATTATAACAAGAACAACACATAGGTTTCGTGATTCTGTCACATTTACACTTCATTCACTTTTACACACTTTTATGAGTCTTTTAGTGAACATTCGCCTGAAATGTCACTGGAAACACTTATGACAGTTTTGCTTTGTTTACATCGGCCATCTTGGACACCGGCCTGGTGGGTGTCAGTCAGTGTCAGTCAGCAGAACATTCAGTCAACGACCGTCATGTAGGAGGCAGTGAAATATGGAACGCCGCGCGACAATGAGTTGATGAGACGGTCGTCATACCCGCGGACACCCACGCGTAGTTTTCTTTGGAGAATTTAGCAATGACGATCGAATATGGATTACCATTCTTTCAAAAAACATTAGTTTTATGAAATACTACTATTCCAGAACACATCAGACTTCGAGCGGCAATTTTGAAATTTCGAATAATATTATAAATCCATAAATATAAACTACGAAAACTCAGAGTGTTTGGAGCGAACCTCTGATTTTGTTTGCTTGTTTTCCTGTTGATTCCGGGCCGGTGTGAATTACATAGGGTATTCACGTCACACCGTTTCCCGAGTTTAAATTTTGCACACAATATATTAGGACCAACTCAGCGGCTTGCAGACTGAAAATTTTTGGAAATCCGTTAATTCGTTCAAACTTACTCTATGGTTCAAGCTTAGACTAAGGTTCAAGTTAACAAAAAATATCTTCTGATTGGTTGATCCTGTCAATTTAAAATTTTGCAAGTTATCAAATTTTTCAAGGTTTCAGCTAAATCCTTTAATTGATTAAATTTTGAAAAAAAAACTCACGATTGGTCGAAAATCAAAATATTCCGATTATAAGTTCAAATTTGGGATAATTTACATTATTTGCATTATATTATCCCATTATTTACACATTTTCAACCTAATCGGTCAAGTATTAATATGTAGGTGTCAAATTAGATGTATAGGTATCGAAGAAAACTAAAAGTATAGTATACCTATGGTCGGTGACAGGCAAAGATGAACCCGCTCTAGCATGGGTCGCCCTATACCTCGAAATGCTATTATAGTGGGTTATATAATCTTTGCCTGTCACCGACCTGACCATACGTAATTCCCGGCACATGAATGAATATGTTATCTAATTCAAAAAAAAAAGTTGACCAACAATGGTCGAAAATTAACAATGAAACCGTTTAATTCTCTCATAGGAGCAATATTTTAGATGTTGTTGAGAGTTTTCGGATAATCTGTCATATAAATTTTTATGCTTGTTTTAAAATTTGTCAAATTTATTAAAAGAATGTATCACTGCTCATAGGCGTACGCAGGAGAAATCATTAGGGGGTGGGGGCAAGTCCCTGAATTGAGACAAAGGGGAGCTGGGGGTAACAGCACTCAGAAGACGCGGGTCCGGGGCGCGAATATTTTCTGGCAAAGACTTCGTAAATGGGAGAAATAATAGTTTTTATAAAATTCCAGTTTTAACATTTTTGAAGAGAAATAAATGGTTGATTCAACATGATTCAACTAGATTATGTTTTCAAATGTCATTCACGATAGTTCTGTGATGAAATTAGGGTCGACGTGATAACCCTCTAGCTAGAGGGTTATAGTCAATATAGTCAATATATAGAGGGTCAATATAGTAATGTTGACTATGTATGTAAAAAAATTAGCAAAAAACTAGGGTATTTGTCAAGGGTTGGGAAATGTCTGACAGTGTGGTCGAGAAAACTTGTATATAAAACTATAGTAGAACCTCATTTCACCTACTGCAACACAACCTTCTACAATATCACGCAGACCGATATGCAGCGACTACAAGCCTTACAGAATAGAGCCATGTGGATAATTTTAAAGGCACCGAGAACTACGCATATAATTGAAATGAGAAGTGAATTAGACATGCTTTCGATACGGCAAACTGTTAGGTTAAATGTGTTTCTTTTTATTCATAAAATTAAGTTAGGATTAGCACCTGAGTATTTAAAGGATAGAATAAACATTGTTAGTTGTATTCATGAACATCTCACAAGAGGCCAGTCAAACTTGTTTGTTCAAATGTCTAGATTTAAAACTGTTTTGTCGGATGGAGTGAGTGAATATAATAGATTAGATCATTGAGCGAGCGAAGCGAGCGTCTCCTTCTGGCTCTTTTGGCACGGACCTCTGTTTTTTTTTTTTTTTTTTTTTATTTTTCTGTTACTGACGATATACAGGTCAGAGTTTTTCTTCGATCGAGCTGAAATTTTGCACACATGTACGTAACATTTCTGATTGTTGCAGACCCTAATTTTTTTGAAATCCATTGATTGGTTCAAATTTTAAAAAAATTAACTTTCGATTGGTTGTTTTGATCAAATTGAAATTTTGACAAGTCATTACCCCCAACATTGTACCCAATCAAACAAAGTTTCAGCCAAATCCTCCCATTGGTTAAAATTTAAAACCATCTTTCCTGTGTTTTTAGAAATTTAAACTATAACCGATTAAACGATCAACTTATAACTTCGCATGATGGTTGGGACCAACATTATCTGCATTTTTGACAATTTTCATACTAATCTGTGCTTAAATCCAAACGTTATTGACATTTTACGGACTATTTGCGTGTTGGCTGTCAAATTCACGGCGACTTCGACTCTTCAGTTCAAGGCAAGAGTTAGAGCAGAAACTTTCAAACGCAAATGAAACTGATAATGACCGTTTAACAGTCGATCTGATATTGTGTAGACACACTTATATCATATGAGAGGTCTCAGGTATATTTTTTGAAGGAGATCCTGTGATTTTTGAAAATTAACACGGAACAGTTCAATCATAAAGGTTCAATCGATCAACTTAAAGCTTTGCATGGTTATTTGGACCAATATTTTAGGAATGTTTTGAGATTTCTATACAAATCTGTGGCGAAATTTTAGAATTATTGGCTTTTAATGACATTTTCGATAGACAGAATTTCGGTTCGAGGTGTTGCGCGTATCCGTGCTCGCTCATCAACGCGTTACTCAGATTCATTGGTTAAAATTTAAATAAATATCTCCTGATAGGCTGAAAAATGAAAACGGTCTTCGATAATTCTGATCAAACTCATATTTTGCATGATCATTAAGACCAATATTGTCTCTTATTTTACAAAATTTCATCCCAATCAGTTAAGAACGTATGAAGTTATTTACATTTTTAATATCTGTCAGTAATGAAGTATCGAAATGAATGTTTTCCAGTGCCAATTGAAAATTGATTCTGATTTGCTTTATGAACCAGGTGCTTAGATGCTATTTTAAAGTTTCGATGAAAAGCAGACACTTTTAAGTTGATATCATAATCAATTCAATATGGATGTATATGTTTTCTGTGCGTTGTGTACGCATTTCCGGTTCGAGAATTTGCACGTACCCGTGCTCGCTCATCAACGCGTTACACTGAGCGTCTGATCTAATCTATTATATTCACTCACTCCATCCGACAAAACAGTTTTAAATCTAGACATTTGAACAAACAAGTTTGACTGGCCTCTTGACGCTCAGTGTAACGCGTTGATGAGCGAGCACGGGTACGTGCAAATTCTCGAACGTCGGATGGAGTGAGTGAATATAATAGATTAGATCATAAATTAACTGAATGTAAAACTGTGGGTCAATTTAAAATGAAAATGATTGCATACTTGAAAAAGGAAGAGTGTAACATATAAAATAAATATTGTTAAGTGTATGTAACATAACATGTAATACTAAAATAGCGAAAGCTAAATAAATAATTATAAAACATAAAACATAGAGTAAAAAAAAATATATTTTTTAATTCGAAATACTCGTATAGAGTATACGTATTTACTGTTGATATATCCTTCATTTTACTGATGTAATAGGTGTCAGAACACAGTATGTATAACCTCGTATAACTACACTTCTAAATCAGAGTTATATTTGTATAAATAGGTAAGTTATTAGAGTTTTTGTCAGTCAATTTTCGTCCCATTTACAAAGTCTTTGCCAGAAAAATTCTCGCGTCCGTCGAGTAGCTCCGGAAAAAATTGTGATCTTCGACTTCGAGTGGATTTGATGCATTTTTATGAGTTTTGAAAATAGGATTGATTGCCATTTGATTTTCCAAATAATATTTTTGTAGAAATTAAAAGTGCTTGCTGTATGCTAAGAAGTGCGCGGCGCGCGCAGCGATCTAGGTAGACTTCTTACTGTTTGCAATGCTCGAGAAAAATTTCTACCAAGGTCCATCCCAGCAAACACAGAGTGTCAGATTTGTACCGGGCCGATGCCTACCAACGGCGCCGGTCCGGTGTCGCACGTTGACACTGGCCCGGTAAAATTGTGTCCGCCGGGCCGCCTCCTATTTGTTATCGGACAGCGGACACCAAGAAGTCACATATCCGCGTCCATTCCGTCACGAATATGACACTCACTAAAAGACTAGATGAGCGTACTACACTGGCCCGGCATCAAAACGATACGTTTCGAACACTATTCTGACACATTGCGGACAGAATTCTGATATCTTTCGGACGCCATTCTGATATCATATCGGACGCCATTCTGTTACATTTTGGACACCATTCCGTTACATATCGGATACAATGCGGATACCATTCCTGCATTGAATCCCGCCCCTTCCCCCACCCCCTTCCTACTAAATATTCATAATTTGATTATTTATTGGTAATTAATTAATTGATTAATTTTTTTAATTATCATTTCAGGGAAACGAAGGGAGGAAATAACTAATTTTGATTTAAACGAATTATTTATTTATTGGGTTTAGAATTGATTGACACAAATATACAAAAATTACGAACGTAAATTCAAGTCTGATGCGTTTCGCAGCCAAGGCACCAGCCGTAGACATCATCTTTCTTCATACAGTTGTGTAGGATCTTATTTCGCAGAGCAGCAACTAAAACACAAACAATTTTCATACAATCAATAAAAATTGAAAACTTGTCTTGATGATGAACGAACACTTTAACTAGTACCAACAATCAAGATAATCACAACTTAAAATACTTTCTTTCCCCCAATGCCCCCCGTGTTGATAGTTTTTAAATTAATCATCGTACATAAAACATTCATTCATTGTTCATAAAAATAAGTGAACGTAAGTGTGACATTTTACTTCTAATTTAACTAGGTAATATAGTTAATCGATTTTCAAAAATAAAAAACGAATACATTAATTGTCCTTAAATCTAGGTGATCGTGCACATCAATTTCTCAATTATTGATAATTTTGATACATCGTTTTTTAAGCGCAGGTTCTCTATCCCTTTCTATTGTCAATGGTCAAAGCAACCTTGGAGGGAAGCAAACAACTCCCCCTACCCTTCCCCCGCTCCCATCCTCTATAGACAAGCAAGGACACGATGACGGGGGGGGGGGGGGGGGGGGGGGGGTGAAATATGCTTGAAATATATGTTGAAATATGTTAATGCTTACTAATACTTTATTTTTAAGAGACGTAGAATTATTGTCCGGTTTTTAATTTTGAAGATGTTACATAATTTGAATGGTATTAAATTAAAATGGTATTAAAATTGGGTAGGACAAAATTTAATTAACATATTAATACCTTTAAATATGGAGATCTGTACAACTAAAATTATTTGTATGTTTCCGTAATGTAATTATACTACCCTCTTGTACAGAATCTGCTGCAAACAACTTAAATTATTTGGAAAGAGAGAGAATTGCGAGTCGAGGTACGCGTAATGCGGGACGTTTTTATATGCTGTTAGTTCATTTAGAGACACAGTTACATTATTGCACTACATGTTAAGAAATTGGTACTTACCCTGCAATTAACAATTGTCTTCTGGTGGGTAGCAGTTGATTAGCAGTGGTATCTTTGCTTCTTGTAGTGTAGCATCAAAAATCAAACTTGTAGTCAAGATAAAAACCGTTGGACTGCTTGAATGACCTCCCTCACCCACCCACCCCATCACGAAACCGAGCTCCCGAAGGCCGAACCGAAAAGACACGAACGTGTCTTTGCCCCTATCATTCGTTTTATTTTGAAATAACTAACACAAAACAATTAATTTAAATTTCATTGTGCGATTTTCTAAAATAACTGTTGATGTTTAATAAACTATATGAAATAATCTTTATATTTATATAGCTTCACCTTGATAATTGATGTGCTGAATAGTGCAATTAAAAGATAATTGATTCTTGATGTCCTTTTTGTGTCGGTTTTGCACTGGGCCAGCATCGTGCGGATACAACAAATTTTAAACTGATTTAAAACAAATATGAATGGGTAAAACTTCAATCAAAAGTTATAAAATGTATTAGAAATACAAAATCTACTCTATTTTGCAAAATCAGACTGTTTCGTTGCAATATGAGGCATATTTCTTGATTTTTGTTTCACTATTAAACTTTTCTAAATACTGCATGAAAATGCTATAGGCCGCCATGGCTTGTGTTGGCAAATTGAGAGTGTCATATTTGTGTCCAACGAGTGTCGGGCCGGCATCAGTACGACAGAGATGCGACGGCACGTGGAAAACATGTTCGAAACGCGCGCGCTCCCGTCGACATCGGTCCGGCACAATGTGGACACCGTGCCGACATATCCGCAGAGTGTCCGCCAGTAGACATCGGCCCGACACCGACATGGTGACACCGCGCGGACATATCTGAATAGTGTCAGGCAGTGCGGCACTGGCCCGATAGCAGAACACTGTCCGAGTGCTGATATATCCGCTTGTCAGTAGTGGGCCGGCATCAAATCGGTATCTACATGCGACGCACCATCGCCGTTGCCGACACTCCGTCATCGGTATGATACAGGTCCGGCATAAAACTGACAGTCGTGTGTTTGCTGGGATACATCTTAGCACAATTTTGAGGCACATTAAAAATACATTTTTAGGAAAAAAAAAACACGTTATAAAAAAATCATATTATGGAAGGTCTAGGCATTGTTTTGGTGGTATTTTCTTGAAAATATTGTGTTTTTTTGATACACCAAGTACTTGATTCCAGGGAATTGAGTAACTCCCATTTGCCCCGCAGGGCGATTTTTTTTGTTTTAACCGTTTTAAAACAAATTTCTGACACTATAAGGACCACATTTTATAATTATTTAGTTGAGGCGGACACATTTGGGGGGGTGGGGGAGCCTCCCTGCACGCCTATGCACTCCTATAACGCATTTGGTTAGAAATTTGGTTTCTATTTCCTCCAATGTCTAGTAATTATAGAGCAGCAACTTTCACACGAATATTACCTAATTCAAATGCAATATGAAGACTTGCTAATCAACGCGTTACACAGAGCGTTTTCCCAGTTATGTAACATTTTACTGTCATGTGGTTAAATGTGGGGAATATGTTGGTTTATGGAAAATGGCAAAATAATGTAAGGCAGCATTGAAAGGATACAAGTGTCAAATATATTTCATTATTAAAAAATAATCTTGGATTTCCACTGCAAAATATTAAATATTTTCAGTGGGGGAAAAAAAGTTTGGCAATAAGTTTTTTAAATTAAATATAATGAAATAAGCTCATGAATATGATACAAGAATTAAATTCTAGGTTGTTTTAATATATATTGATTCGTACTACACAAAATGCAACAAAAATATTTAATAAAGAAGTAAAACACACACTTTAATAGATACCTATAATGACAAAGCATTGATGCAAGCAATAAAAAATATATCAAATCATAAATTGCACATGAAATGCTTGTGGATTTATTGGACGTTATACAATATTGTACGATAATATTTTACAATGTCAAATCAACCAAACGAATTTATTCAGAATTTCCATTAAGTAATCTTTGATTGTGTGTGCCCAAAATTTGAGACAGACAAGTGCCAAAAAACAAAGCAAGAAACACAAAATGCAGTTTTGGGTTCGAAAATGCAAAATGCATTTTTTGGATATTGTAGTAATTTTTCTAACTCACAAATAATATCAATCAAGTTATGAATCATAAAAAAGTCATAATATTAACATGGTGAGAGATAGGACAAACATCCTTATCATAACTTGGGAGTTACGATGTGATAACTGTTTTGAGAATAGACCCCTAGGTTTGATTTTAGGTTTAGGACTTTTTTGATTGATTTGATATGGAATGAAACAAATAAAAATCATTGTTGCGAGTCGAAATAATATTCAAATATTCTCTAACACAATTAAAGCCTACAACGTTTGACTAAATTTTCATCTACAACCTCCTTTATAAATATATGTGCATTTCAACATGATTTGAAGATGTACCATACATATTCTAAGCCATGCATTGATCATTGCACAAATAGTGTTTAAATTACAAATCATATCATTTTCATTCAGGCAACCAACTGTTATAATGTCAATTTGTTAGTACACAGTACAAATTTCCCGACTTCATCGCTATAAAAATAAAAGAGAAATCAATCAAGAAATTCTAACCAATTTACACTTGGCAAACTAAATATGATCTGAGAACAAATTTGAATGACAGCTGGTCATGTTCCGTAACAATCATTGATTATTATTACAATTGCAATGATAGGTCACCTATTAGAGTGAGACAAGATCACTTGGACAGACTTCTAATGATGCAATCTAACATTTTTCAGTCAAGCAGATTTATCGAGCGATCATATTTAGTTGTGTAACTGCCAAGTGTACGTACATATTTATATTTAATAGGATTTTGCAGAAAGTCACTAAGGGCCAATCTTTCAATACTCTGCTAAATTTTAAACAGTTGATTAGAACTATATTGTTTTGGCGGCAACAACCAATGATATTCCTTCCATGATCACTATGTAAGTGTTAACTTATTTAACAGAGAATTGAATGCCGGCCCTAACTCACATTTTGTAAAAATTGAGTTGGAAACGTCATAAAAACCGCAATAGTCGATTATCTAATCTGACTCTGCTGACAATAATTTAAAAAAACGGTTTTAATTACATTGTAAGATTTCAGAGCGGAAACTATATAAAAGTAATTTCGTATCATTCTTTGAACTGCCTCCTAGTTGATTAATTAAGTGAGCGTCAAATGGCACTCTTCTGACACTTTCTCTGTTTGTTTGTATGTATTATTAGTAGGCAATGCCCAGCTCACACCCAACGAAGTGTACTACAACCAAGTATAGTTCTACAAAATGTGAGTTGATGACTCTCTGCAGCAAGCTCACAATTTCATACTGTTTATCACCCCACATCGTACAGCAGTATTAATTTAAATTAAAACTACAGGCCAGTAAGCAGCAGAACGGAATACATAGGACATAGGTATGCCGATGAACGATGATTATATTATTATCTACAAGCTCCCTACGTACTAGCCAAATACTTGATACAAAATAGAGTGAAGATCCCGACATTCTCTTGGCCTGCTTCAGCTGCAAATAGTACCTACATTTAGTTTTAAGTTCAGATGTTATTCGATGACAAATTTTGATGTGCGAGTATAAAAATTCAGTGAGTACAAGTAGGTAGCACTTTAATTAAAATTACATAATTTTTTACCTTCGAAGTATTTACATCCCTGCAAACTTGTAATAGTACCTACTACCCACCAAGCTACACTTGAAGTAATGTTTCATAAACATTACAGGTATTTTAAAAAAGTGAAGGTAATTATTAATTAATACATAGTACCTAGGTACCCAACCCATCAGTTTCACAAAAGCAATAGGTTTCTAAATATAGTTTCTTTGCAGACTTTGACAAGAAGGAAGGCCAAGTACCTATTACAATTGAATTTCTTACACTTAGTGCCACATGTAAGGTACCTAACATAATGAGAGTTTGGAGTTTTCTACATCATTCTACGCCCTCTTGGGAATTGTCACTGATATTGGCGGCCAGCAGTGCTGTCAGCGTGGCATGCGATGCCGACATCGTATCGGCAGGACTGAACGTCGTCACGAGTCCATGATGCGATGTCAGGATCGTGTTGATGTGATGTCCAGCGTTCAGTCTCAAGTACGATGCATCCAGAGAGTTCTGAGTAGCAACTTGCAACAGTTCCAACGCCTCCGACGGAGTAGGTGGATTGGAGTCGACGAGGATGGTAGGAGGAGGAGTCATCGCCGAGACACATTCCACGCCTGCGGTGTTTACCATTAGCAGGTTTCCTTCCGGCGTGCAGTATTCACCCGGTTCCAGTTTCACAACACTCGTCCGCATGTTCATAACAAAGGCACGTATCTTGTGCAGCATGAAATCCGGAGCTTCGAATCCCTTCAGTTCGTGTAGCAACAAGTTTGGATTATTTCGATACTCGTCGGCAAGTGCCAACTCTTGGATGTCTTCAAGTACCATAAGGTAAGCTTTGCCTCCCGTCGGGGGCATGAGGTTGTGACTCGACAACCATTCTTTATCTTCTTGGTCAGCTGAATACTTTAAAAGAGACGGATGTTTGATGTAAAGTCGTCCTCGAGTCTGACCAAAGCCAAGGACTTTATTTGCTCTCGCTCCCATTACGAACAGAGTATCTGAACAGATTCGAGATGGATCCCATTTTGGACCCTCGCAACGTATTGGATCTCCTCTCGAGTGTTTCGTTGGTGTCTGACCGAGCTGACTTGGTAATCGTGGCTTGCTCTTCTTCCTCCGCACCGACTGACTGGCTTCCGAGTCTGTATCGGATTCCTTCCTCTTCCTGAAGAGCGGACTTCGACTACTCGGTCTGCCAAAGCGATAGTCTCCTATGCTGCCAGTTTCTGAATCGCTTAACTCGTTGTATGGAGAGCTACCACGGGAATGAGATCCATTACAATACATCTGTTTAGCTTCTTCGAGAATTGTTCGACAAACATCGCGGATATGGTCTTCAGAAACACTGTTGATCCCCAGGTTGGTACGGATATTGTCCACAGCTGGCTGGAAGAAGTTCTGTGAACAAACAGAAATGCACATTAGACATAGGTACCTAGGAACATCAAATACTTGAAGCTTCATTGTTGCTGTAATGCTAAGCATCTTACATACCTCAAGATATCTTTTGATAATTACATCAATCTCCTTATTAATGGCGGACTGCAAGTTCTGGCGAAGGACGTCCAGTGATTTTGCCGTGCTTGTGATGCATCTACCTCTAACTCGATTCAGAGTTAGGTTTGGGCGATAGGATGAACGTAGACCTAACTGACTTGAAGCCAGGTTAGACAGGGTTACTTGTCTCATGTTGAAAGTATTTTTCTAAAAGGGATGGATAAAAGGCAAGTTAGTAATGATCGAGAATTTGTTAGTGGGTAAGGTAATCTTGAATGTACGCTCTTTTGGCTGCCTACCCATTCCGACAAGGAAGGAGATTCTGTGTTTGATGATGCTGATGACGGAGCAGCTAAATTGTGAATAGCTGCTGTTCGATCGTTTTCCATAACCACCGCTGACGTTCTTACAGGTGCCGGAGCATAATCCATGACCTCAGTTGACAGTTGTACAGCAGATTGGTCCTGTTGATCAGCAGGTGATTCACTGGGCCAAGTTTGCATACCTTGCTGGATAACCATTTTATTTACGTAGGTAGGTACTAGTTTGAATCTCTCGCACTGTAACAAAGAAATTTCATCAGGTGGATTGATTTTTTAAGTTCATGCTAATAGAGTAATTAAAACTTTAAAAAATTACAGTAAATTTCCCGCCACCTTTTTTAGAATTTATAAAGGCTGGATCATAACTGCTCAAACTACAGATCTAGCTAGAAAAAAAACATGAAAATACCTCTTCAAAACTAATATTAAACATTAAAGTAGCATACACACAAAGAGTAGTCAATGAACTTACATTGATACGTTTATTTTAAGTGAAAATAATGATAAGAAATCATAACAAACAAGACCACAAATCTACATTGACGGAAACCATGATGGTGGTGCAAGGAGACTAAAATGAAAGATATTTTTTAACTTTATATTCTTTGGAAATGGCTATGCGCACGCTATTTGTCATTTCCAACGGGGAGGTCTATCTTCACATAATTCCGGCGACAACATGGCCGCCATCAAAACCGAACATTGCCGAAGCCGAAAATATGATGACACCGCTCTCATCTGTCAGTGTCAATGGTTGAGGTTAGGTTAATGTGCGGATAAGTAGATAATTTTATTTCATAATAAAAGAACCAGCAATATATTATGAAATACCCACATTATGGAATAAATACAAGGTAAATTCTTCTATATTATTATTATTTAATATCACCTAGGCGTAGCCAATAAACTCTGGTAACTATCTGGTAACTACCTATGTTTACCTAAGGCTAAACATAATATCATCATGATAAAAGCACTGAACCACTGTAACTATACAATAATAACAAATTACCTCACATAAATTCGTAATTACTAATTATTACCTATGTAGGTAGTATCTACCTACTTGAGTACAAGCGACAGGTTGTGTTTGATAGAATTGACATAGATACCTACCTATTGATACTAGATAGAACGTTGAATGGAGTTCAGTAGGTCTCTATGGTTGAATAGATAAATTGATCCTAATATGTCATAAATTAGTAGAGACATTAATGATGAATACTAGTAGTCATATACCGTTACCGTCCTAGGTTTTACAATCCTTGGTTTTACGTAGGTAGTAGGTTCAACATATGTATTTTTACAGGTTTGCTGATGTAGGTAGCCTGCCTGACTAGTCAATTTCCGACATGACAATCTCCGGCCATCCTCCACATGTCAGCTACTGCACCAACACGATTACTGCACTTCATGGCTGTCTTACTTTTCTTGCTCCGTGATGGTAGGTTTAAATACTTTTGCTTAACTCTGCAATGGAAAGGCATTAATTGTTATTTAAAAAATATAATTACAATAACTTTTCACACAACTTTTTTTTTTTAAACTTTTAATTTTTGCATTTAGGTATGCTTCAATTTCAAATTATTTTATGCTGTAGTGTAGATAAGTACCTATCACCCTCACCCACAATTTAGTTCCTAAGTAAACTGAAGAATATTTGCAAAAAAAACTGTGCTGAATGAACAGTCTTTTAAAAGCACAATGATCATACCCCCGTAAAAAATAAACTAAGTAACCTACCTCTTGGTAATGGATATGGTATGCCGTAGTTGTTTTGTTGTGGTACAGGAACTAGAAGATTGTGTGTCTTGGAGAAGTAAAAGTCCCTCATTGGATTTAGGGGATGATTGTGTGACGTCCTTTATTATCATCTCCAGTCGTTGCGCTGCACTATCCAAAACAGTCTTATTTGGCATAGTATACGACAAATCCATCAGAATCTTCAGTTTCTCTCTAAGATGAACTTGTGCCTTTAAAACCTTTTCTTCTGATGGCAGGTTGTCTTCAGGAGTGCCGGACAAGTTGTCTTCAGGAGTGCCTGACAAGTCGTCGTCGGGAGTGGTTGACATGTCGTCATCAAGAGTTCCGGACAAGTTGTCTTCAGGAGTGCCTGACAAGTCATCGTCAGGAGTGCCCGACAAGTTGTCTTCGGGAGTGCCTGACATGTCTTCGTCAGGAGTGCCAGACATGTCGTCGTCAGGAGTGCCGGAGAAGTTGACGTTAGGAGTACCGGCCTCATTGTCTGTGAGGGTTGTTCGTCTTTCTGGAGTTCCAGCTATGATTAGTGTTTCTTCGTCAGAAAGTGAAGGTTCCGGAATTTCTTCTGCATCTTCACCAGAGGCTTCTATGCCGGGTATACAGCCAACAATACCTGAAAAAAAGTAAAAATATATCCATTGTCTTCCTGGCATGTTGTTAAAATTAGAAATGGATGAAAATTAAATGAATTGGAACTTGTATAGGATTCATTTTAATCCAAGATAATTGAAGTAGTTATTATTATTATTTATTTTCTATTATTATGTAAGTATAGGTAGTAAATGTATCTATAGTTCAGGATCATTAACTAACATTAAGTTCATTTCATAGTGTCACAAACGCCTCTGTGGACTTATCCAAAACAACCAGAACCAAAACATGATTTTGTTTTAGGCTTCAGTTAAAAAAAACGAAAACAGTCCACAATAGCCCCACACTAGTCCGGTGTTAGTGAAAGAGTGGCTTTCATGTTCAAGTCAAACAATGAATCTACATCTAAGCAATATTATTGGACTTCAAATGTAATTACTATGTTAAAACTATATCGGTCTAATGGGGACAGACTATAGGGGTCCAGTACCAGGAGGTAATGAAAGTACTAATTACCATAAAGCGCTACCAAAGATAATTACGACATTCATGTTAAAATCTGTCTGTGAGAATTTGCGGAAAAAATCTGAGTCCATGTCTAATAATAAATCTCACCCCTAGATTATAGGTACCTATCACTTAAGCCTAAGTATTAGTACATTTATTTAATAAAGAGTAGGTACTGAAAGTAGGACGTACCAGCAGAATATTGCATATCTACTAAGAAGTATGGATTGTTCTTGTATGTGTCAGGAAGACTTTCAAATGACCAATTTGGTTTGTAAATGAAAACTGCACACATGTGTTTGCACGGTAACTTCCATTTTTGAAAATCAAAACAGCTGCAAGATGGAGCATTGAAGTCAACTATGTAGTTGCTGTCTGTGGTGTTCTCACTCCGGACTGTAAATATCCCACATTCTGCTTCCTCCAGACTGTCAAATGATACAATCAAGTTCAATTTGTACTCTGTTTCAGCTGTTTTGAATCTTTTCCAGATGTGCTTGATGAAATTTATAGGCCTGTTATGAAGAAAGTTTGGAAGATTGCTGTTGAATGATTTATATTTTGGATCCATTTGGGCATTTGAGCATATGTACTTTTTGATTGAGTCAGGTAGAAACTGTTCAAGAATTACTCTGATCATTCCGGAAAGAGTTTTGTCAAATGAGTGGTGTAAGAATTTGTGTTTGAGGATTCGGTTTTGATTTTCTATGCCATTGTTTGTCGTTACTTTCCAAAGAAAATCCTGGGATTGCAGTGCTGGAACCCAGCGGTGTACATGAGGTATCCACTGCCGTGAGAAGTATTCCTGAGCCTTGATGTTTGATGTGAAGGCATCGCTGGTATTCCAAGCAGTGAGGCTGTCTTCATAATCTGTGATGTTGGTTGACTTTGCTATTGCTCGCCACAGTTGCTTGATGGTCATCTCACTGCCTGGAAGAACATTTCCACTTTTCTTCAGCCAGCGATTCCAAGCTTGCTCGCGGTGGAATGCGCACAAATACACTGTAGAATTGGGGAAAACATCTTCTACAGCATTGATCTCCGCCTCGGAGAAATCAGTCATGAAAAACTGAGGGTTCCATGAGGCATTCCATGAGGAAATCATGTTCAGTGCTTCTTTTATATTCTGAGCTGACTCGGTCTGAACCACAAATGAAGCCACTACTGTATATCCTACGTTGGTCTTGACTGCAATGAAAAAGAGTGGCAAACTGTACTTTGTGGTCTTGTATGTGGCGTCGAGCAAGGAAATATTATTTCCATATCTTGCCATTAGGTCTTGTTGCCACTTTGTTTGATGGCAAAATAAGAGTGGAAGTGTTCGACTAGGAGTAGATTCATCCTCGGTTTCATCAGCAGATTCATGATAGGGACGGAAAAATATATGGTCTAGAGGAGATTGTGTCTTCCAGGTCTTGATCATCTCTTCCAATGCCTCTTGATCAAATTTGTTCTTTTTTATTTGGAAGTTAGCCTTGTACATGTGATTAATTATGGTTTTATCAGTAGGAAAGTAGCACCGGTTTAAATAATGGGGAGGAGTTGAATTCTTGAACATGTTCAATACGCATTCTTCCAGCTGGATTTTGATACTGCGTATAGAGCACACATTTCTCTGTACGAGTTCTCTGATCTTTGCCTTTAGAACTGGATGAAGTTGTTGATTTAGGATTGACGATATTGTGGGATGTGAATGGATGCTTTCTTTGGATACATTAATATACACTCTTTCTTCTGTTTTAATCAGCTTTTTGTTGTCCATGTCTTCCTTAAGCTGCTTGATGAGCTGCAAAGTAATATAAAAATGTACTGTTTAAAAATAGTATTTTTACTTGTTTTGTGAATCTAGCCCCAAAGCGGTTCATTACTGAATAATGGAAAGTGATGTTACGATCCTTTCATTACCTACCTACCTAATATAACTATGTACTCTATAAACTGTACATTACATAAATTTCTTACTAGGGTCTTCTCGCGGCTCTTCTTGTTTTCTTTCATTTCATATCCAAGAAATACTTTAACAATTTTAATTGTCAATTTCGCAGGACAGCCAATCCGCTTTGTAGATTGAATCAATTGACGTCTTTTCTGACCAGATGGATGATCATCCTACATTGATACATTATTTACAGGTTGTTACATTGAATGTGAACTGTCAATTTTATTAATCATTATAGGAATTCATCTAGTTACATATTGATTATAAAAGTTTATCTGAAACATTTTTGTTTTTTAAAAACTGAAAAAATATTTTGTACCTACCAGATGAGGAGGATTGGCTGCTGTAGACTTATCAGAGGTTTTGTAGTTGGATCCTTGTGAACATTCCATGTCATAATATTTTATTACTTGAAAGGGTGACCCAAAAAATGGAATGTTGCAGTCGCCTCGATCGAAGGAGTACAGGAATCTTGTGGATTCTACAATATGTAGGGAGTATGAATGTAACAACGTACGTTATAAATAATGTATATAATTGACTTGTTACATAGGTTCATGTTATACACTTTGTGATTTGTGCATTTTGTATGAAATATAATAGGTAAATGTGAAAAATGGATTTGAAATAAAATTAAAAACAGAACAGCGATTGAAACTAGTCTGTTGTTATTAATGGATAACACCATTATGATTTATGAATGATGTTAACTAGGTACCTACTACATCAAATTTTGAGAAATGTAATCTGAATAAATCATACAATTCAAATCGCAAAACATGCATGCCAATAATAAGTATAAAAATGTGAGTACCACAAGTGTTGAATGGAAATACTCCACACGCTCAATTTCAAACTAAAACTGACAAGCTAGCAGATAGAAACCTTTCTTGACAATTCAATTCAGTCAATTCTTGACTGAAGTTGACAACTCAATAACAATTAGTAGGTAGGTACCTAATTGTTAAAAATTGATACAATTTTATTTAGGTAGGTACCTACATTGATACAAACTTGAAATTATTGTCGGCAGAATGATCATGGACTAGGTATGCCATGTAGGTAATTACATAGTTTCGTGAAAAATAGTAAGTACTACCTAACTGATTTATTCGTGGAGTAGGTAATTGATTCATGTTTGGAATTAAATTATGTTTGTGCTGAATGGCAGAAGCTTCTTGTTATACGGTGTTAGACTAGCCGCTACAGTATTTACCGAAGGTTTAAAGTTACATACTTTTAGATTTCATAGCTTTCTAAGTTTATGTTAGTACCAATAATCTTCTACAGGTATAGAGTTAGCAATTATTATAATGTTTGCAAGTACAAGTAGATACTAGTTATTATGAAAACCAAGCAATCAACCAACCTTTTTCCTCTCGTTGAATGCTATTTCTTACTACAAAAGAATATCCCAACTTTCGAAGGTCTTCATTAAAAGAATTGAACCTTTCTTCACCACCACCAAAAAACCCACTGTAGGAAGATTCATGGCTAGTGAAATTAGATAAATTAGCCAAGAGTCCAGGAATTCCTGTAGTAGACATGTTTTTTGACGTTTGCAGTTTCCGCGCCAAATGTCTGTAGTAGTCACGTGGTCACTCATTCGACAATGTTCGGTTTTGATAGCGGCCATGTTGTCGCCGGAATTATGTGAAGATAGACCTCCCCATTTCCAACGAACACCACCGCACACACCACTAGCACTACTTGCAAAAAGCAAATGGCGACCTACTTTGAGCGTTAACACGTCGTGTTTTGTAGAATTCGTTATTAATTATTATTATCTCGCGTTATAAAACAGTGCGTGTTTTTGAAGTTATATTCTTGATTTTTTGCGCTAGCAAAAGAGTATCTACGAACTATGGCCAAACTAGTTAAAGTATATCGAAATGACAACCCATTTGAGCTGAAAAGGAGGCAACTTCCACTCGTAGTTGATGAAAATATTGTTGTACGTATTCGTAAAGTTTTATATTTTTTGTACACTATCTACTGATTATTATGTTCTTTATTGATTTTACTTTTCACATCGTAATATATTAAGCCCTAACAAACATATCCAACACCAATCTATGTGGATCTAGGATACTCTGCTCACTGACAGCCCATTATCTGTGCCCCCTGGAACTAGCCAGGTTACACCCTTGGCATTCATTTTAATTCAGAATCATAACATTTTTTTCCCATTGTAGATGGTACTGGATTTGAATGACATGGACCTTGTGTGTGAAACACCAATGGTTCGTGGAAGAAACTTGGAGAACTTTCTACAGAAGTACGCTGTCCTCTCTGTAGCTGAAATGAAAAGAGCCTTCGAGGTATCATGCAAAGAGTTTTTGGCCATCCTGAGCCAAACAGTTCCATGTGTGGGTTGTCGTCGGAGGTTAGTTAAAATTACAATGTGTCCTATTAAGTTCATAAAAAAATTAAGTACTAGGCTTATTAAGTTTGCTTATTGCCGAATTACAATAATGTTGAATATCGCCATGAAGTCTGATCGGCCTTCCTGATGGAATGGAACTAGGAATATGTAGTATTGGTTCCTTCTTTTTATACTTTGACAGATGGACATTTTGACTTTGCAAGCGAATTTTATGAGGAAATGTTTAATTGTTGGCCGTTAACCACAGAGGTACTAGTTTAGTACAAAAAAGGTGGCACCTCATTCAATATGAGGTTCCTACACAATCACTATTGTTCTGAAGATACCTAGGAGGGTAGACCCCAACAGCTGGGTTGCGATTCTATTAGACTATTAGGTACTGAAGCAGTAAACAAATCCGCTAGCAATGAGATTTTGCCATAAACTTTATACCTACTTACATTGCTACTCCGCCAGCAACCGAAAATAATTGTAGTAGCAGCAGGACCTGGTTGAAAACGAATATTGTTGACCACCATTACCATAGCTAGCTATTGAAATCTTATTGAAGGGCAGGAAGATCACAGCTTTGAAGACATTACCTTTCATTGAGATGGTTGTGACATTGGATGAACCCAACCATCCATTATACTTAGGTATTCTAATAGGAATATCTTATCTTCCACCATCGCTAATGGTAAATTTCTAGGGACATACATTTATTGATGCATAGCTACTAGTACACCCACGGTCAGAATAATTGACTGTAAGCTACTAAGCTGGAGCTCAAATTACCGTCAATATTAGTTAAATAGAGAAATTAACTTTATCAAAAAAAGCACACATTTAGAACTTAAATATAAATAAAATAAATAAATATCACGACCCTGCTTCCAACTATTGTCGGGTCAGGGGGTGGGATGATCCCACCAATGTTCTAGAGCACACTTCTTCAATCTCTTCTTCCACTTCTTCAGTCTCCTCTCTTTCCACCAGTTCCCTCCATCTCTCTCTGTCTTCCCACCACTTCTCTGTTGTCATTACCCCCAACACCTCCTCTTTCTTCAGCGGCTGCCTCTATACCATTGATCCATTTAGTTCTCTAGGTCTTCTTGCCTTTCTTCTGCCACCTCTTGCTGCACGCTAGAACTTTAAAAAGATACATTTTGTCTGAAGATCTTGCTAATCTTGGCAAGATCTTGTATAATTCTCGTTGAGGTAGGAGTAGGACCTAGATTTTTTTAGATTTAGACTTATAAAATTACTAGGAAAACGCTCAGTGTAACGCGTTGATGAGCGAGCACAGAACATGCAACATCCCCATAGTAACGATGCACGACACGGCACAAGACGATTTTCTCTGCAATTTTTCAATCTCCATAATACTCTGGATGAATAACAGATCCATTGTGTCGTGAAGTCTTACCTACATACCTTCTCCTGAAATCTCTTGTGACATCCCATACTAAACTCGTAAAATTACAATTAATACTTGACTGATTGGGCTTACAATATGTAAAATTTAATATTAAGTTGGTCTTGATCACCATGCAAAATTTGAACTTAATGTGAACATTTTTATTGTCGACCAATCAGAAGACATTATTTAAACTTAAACCAATTAGAGGATTTGGCCTTCGTACTGCATCCGATTTTATGCGCTAGCTCAAAAATGCTTTCATTTTACTGTACATTGTGGATAGCTTGGCTGCTCTACAGGCCTTGCCTTGGAACAGAAGCTTAAAGAAGGCAGGGATGACAATTTAGTATAAATTTTTCAAGATTATGGAATAAAATGACCTTAAAATGACAAAACTTTTGAAAATAACGACAGATTAGACTGAAAATTGGCAAAAATATCTAAAATGTTGGTACCAATGACCACGCGAAGTTTCAAGTTGATCGGTCAATCTGTTCTAGTTTAAATGTCAAAAATCACATGAAAAATGGTTTTAAATTTGAACCAATAGGAGGATTTGGCTGAAACTTTTTATGATTGGGTACAATGTTGGTTGCAATGTTTTTGCTAAATTTCAAATTGATCGAAGCACCCAATCGAAAGATAATTTTTTTTAAATTTGAACCAATCACGGGAGCCCATTCAAAAACGATCCCAGGGACCGCATAGATTACGTTAGTATGTGTACAAAATTTCAGATCGATTGCTTGAGCGGTTTGACCTGGGCTGTGACCACAAAAAAAAACAAAAAAAAAAACAAACAAACAAACAAACAAACACACAGAGAAAGTGCCATAAGAGTACCGTGGTGACGCTCGCTCAATCAGGATCCTGAAGATTTTGGCAAGATTTTTCTGCAGGGAATTGCATAATTGAAAAATAAATCTATAGGCACCGAGAGTTCGCCACGAGTGAGAGAAATTAGCAACTTTTGTGGGAAGATCGTCAACTGTTTTATTTCTCATTGGCCGTGACCTAGCAACCGATCAGATGTCAACAAATGTACTCAAAATATTTCGGAATCAAACTAAGTCGCGCAAATTAATATTGTGATCAGATTCAGTGAAATTGTGAACACTTTATTATTAATATTTTGTAGGCGAATAAACATTAGATAAACATGTGTAAATTTTAAGAATTGATAATGCGTAATATGTGCAGCAACATAACATATAACTGCAGCGACTTGGACGCCTTGCCAAAAGGTAAGCTTCCTTCCCACAGATTAGGTGGCTCTGTCTGTACTTTTTACAGTGCCATCTGTTGTCTAAACACGCTGCCTATTGAGTAGGTAGCCTACTAGGTAATCCAAGTTTTTCCCTCGTGAATTAAAATTCCAAAGGTTCCTAACTCAATGATATATTTCATACCTAGGTACCTACTTAAATTAGAAAGGACAATGTAACATTTACTATTGTTCTGTTGCTGTTGTGCAGTGTGGAGAGGCTGTTCTACCAGTTGGAGAAGTCCGGACACAATGCACTTGACCCCATCATGGTCATGCCGGGAGGTATCTTGTCCATCCGAGACGATTATCTGCAACTGCCACAGGAGCTCTGCACTCTGCTACATGGTCACAGGTTAGCCATCAAGCAGCTCTTCTTGTCTTGCTTTCCTTCACATTTTTGCTCTTTTTCAAAGATATGATTGACCAGGCTTAAAGTTAAGAAGTCGCTGATAATATAACTCTCCTCTGAACAGAAAATAGTCTGGACATTAGACTATACATAGTAAGAAGGAACCTATAGTTTTATACGCAGACAAACTCATTCTTCTCACTTATAATGGTCCTGACCCTCGTAAAAACCTAAAAGTGTCAAAACATACAGCTGTGGAAAACTCTCTGCATCAGTTCTGCCGCAGAGCTAATAAACCATCAAATGTGTCTACTCTTTCACCCACTCAAGGTCCATTTTTCGGAACTAATCTTTATAACTCGTCTAGAGAGCTAAGAGCTATACATAAGGTTGTAAACGACCTCGAACAAGGGAAATGGTCGAGGATACAATGAGAACTAATGATTTTACAATACATTATAAACGAGAACAATGAGTGTGTCTGCATACAGAATCGACTATAATTGCCTAGTAGAAAACTTACAAAACATTGTCAAACAGAATTACTGGCCAACCATTAGTACACTGTTTTAACGAATCAAGTGTCAAATAGAGGAGGGGTCAACCACATCCATATCTTTCGTGGCAGTGTGATGGTTAAACACACATGGGCTAGAGAGTTCTGCCTTGCATTTGCTTGTATAGCTTCTTTTTTATGTTTGCTGGCTAGTAGGTATTATATTCATTATTCTGGAGAGTTCCAGTGCATTATTTTCATTGCTGTTAGCATAATTGGAGCATAGCATCACTTCTATGAGCTAGAAGATAGAGTAACTTAACACTCAAGATTAACTCTTAATCCTCTCTTCCAAAATTCACAAATTGAGAAGACCTAAATGTGTACAGTTTGCTCAATATGCGTGTGAAATCTATCACCATGTAGACATAGGTGGAGTAAATCCAAGGTCATATCGGAAAATACTGTTCTGTTAGTCTACGTCAAGTATAGATTGAATTTTTTATTTTTATTTAATAAAATCTTTATTTACACAGGTAGGTACACTCCCCCAAATAATAAACGGTACTTGGTACAAAACGTATTGGCTGCTGGGCCGGTTCCTTGACAATCAATCCTTGTTATTATCAATGAAATCAGAGCTCACCTAAAAGAGTTAGATAATGCGTTAGCACTGACTTCATGGGATGATGCCATCAAACCTTAATCAGTCAATTCATTTTCTTTCGAGTACCGTTTATTATTTGGGGGAGTGTACATGGATTTACAAAGAGCAGTTAGCATAAGTAATTAGCATACACACAGAAAAATTAATTATAGGAATACTTAGAAACTAATAAAGAAATCAGGGTCTTTTACTTCCAGGCATAATTTTTTTAAATTAAATTATTGATAAAAATTACTGGGTTTAGAAAAACAAGTGTTGAATTTCGGAAAAAAGTGTGAAAAAAAAACCGAAAGAATGAAAGTAAAGTAAAGATTGAATGAAATGTGCAAACTAGATGACCTTTCAGGAACCTTTCAGCACCTAAGAGAAAATACCAAAACAAAAATGCCAACAAAACGCTTTATACATAGGTTCAGATTTTTTTTTCTCTTTTCCTCTATGGTTATGGGTGGAGGAAGAAGTATAGTGCCAGGACAAAAAGCCAAAGTAGGCATGGAAAATAGGAATTCCAAACAGAAAATAGTTTTTCGCTGCTGCAAATTCCATAAGAAGCGTAAGTTTACTATAGATGAGAACTTGAGAAGCAAGTGTTCTCTTTTTTTAATTACGAAAGTTTTTGTCCCTGGACTAACCGAAAATCAGTCTTTCATTTCCACTGCTGGTTCTAGCAATTATTTTAGAGGTGATTCACCAAGTGGGACACTGACATTTCGCTGGAACCTGTTTTAGTGTTTTTATGTGTAGATGAGAATTTAATTTATTTTTATCTAAATCTATTACTTTTCTTATCTTCAGTGCTCGCCTGAGTGATCTAGTTGAAAGCCAGCCACGTTCCAAGAAGAGTCATCGCTGCAACCTCCACTCCCTGGATTCCCAGCGTTCTCGACCGACCACTACCTCATGGCAAGATGTGTGGAAATGCATGCAGGCCGAGTGTAAGGACGAAGTTCTTCTCATCGACAACTCAACGCTGCTCGTCACTCTGGAAACCTATCTACGTAAACACAGGTTCTGTGCCGAGTGCCGTACAAAGGTTATGAAAGCGTACACTCTATTGGTAGAAGATCCAAACCCTACGAAGGAGAAGGGTTATGTGCCAGGATTGTATGCTGGTATTAAACGCTGCTTACCAGATAAACATCTTCATCTTCCAAGGAAAACGGAATATATCGCTAAGCTTATATCTAGAGTGGAGCCGGAGTTGATGGGAGGTCGCAGAGAAAGGCATGCCAAGACCATCGAGATTGCGCAAGAGGAGGTGCTCACTTGTCTCGGCTTGTGCGTCCACGAGAGATTACATCGTATCCATCTGCGTCTCAAGGAGGAGGAGTGCACTTGCCTTGTCTTGGCGGCTGTCGCTGTCGAGGCATTGCGACGGAGCTTCGAGACTGCTGTCGAGACGAAACAAGGGGTCACAAGACTGGAGCTTCTCTACGAGCAAATTACCAAGGAGGAGCAAGTCAAGCTACACAAGAAGGAGAACAAGAAACAAAAGAGACGTAAGAAGAAGGAGAAGAAGGCAGAGCAGGATGGAGTCTATCAGGTATGAGCTAATTGTCTGCACCTATTTAAAGATTAGGTTAGGTAGTATTATTTGTACTAGATTTTAGTATTTTTATTTTCATATATGTACGTGGCACAACTAAAATTGATTGTGCAATAAATCTGATTAACTGAAAAATGTTATATCGCACCATCAGAAGTCAGTCCAAGCGATCTCCTTCTCTCACTCTTGTAGGTGACCTCACAGTTCAATGATAATAACAAGCTTTGATTGGTATGGAACATAACCAGCAGTCATTCAAATTTGTCCCCCGATCAATTTTTGTTGTGCCGAAAGTATGCAACTTTTTGGTAGGCATCAAAGTGGACCATTTTGTAAGGAGATGAAACGATAGCACTTCAGAACAGGATAGAGCCTAATATTTGTATTACACCGATAGTTGTACGTTGTCGCAGTATGGAGTATTGAATTAAGTATGGAGTTTGACATTGACGAATGTAGACAAAAATTTACTTATTACTGCTTTCTGCTACCTGGCTTTAGATAAAATTGGACACCAAGTTGGTGGTATAAATCAGAGAACTGGAAAAGAAATATGTAGAAAAAGTGAAAATTGTCGCCTTCTAGCTATCTCTTGATAATACTTATTACTGCTTAGTTTTAAATCTGCTCTCTTATTCTAGTGCGACTGTGAAGAAAACACCGAGGAATCTTCCCCCTGCAGCTGTTCCGAGGTAACTGCTCCGAAGATAGAGGTGCCACTTCAGTGTGATTGTGAAGACTATGAGACGGCCAAACCACTAACCTGTCCATCAAATGGTAAAGGTAATTATGTTGTAGTCGATAACTCCTCCAAGTCATGCAAGAAGCAAGCTCAAAGCAAGTCAGCTCCTGGGAGTGGAGTATTTCCCGTCAAGAATGGAAACAACATCCTACTGGCGAAGCCGTTGTCACCGTGTCAGTCATGCAAGAGTGCTCAAGACACAAATGCACAAGGTCACAACAAGAACCGCTTGCTGAACGCAGGGTGGTCCTCGAGCGAACATTCACAAGACTGCGGCTACTCGTCGGAGACTAACAACGGCTGCTGCGATTCCATCTCGGGGTCTTCCAGTCTCCACAGCTCCCCGGAAGGTTCGGAAATAGCCTGCTATGAAGGACTGTGTAACCATGACCAAAGCAATGACACTGGTGAACATCGATGCAGTCTGGAACCTTTAAACGTTAATAACAACACCAGAGCCGGTGGATTAACCCTTACTCTACAGCAAATGTTGGCCGATTCGTGTTCGTCTGATGACGACGGAGAGAGCTTTTTGTCTGCAGCAGAAGTTCAAGAATTCCAGTCGAACATGCTGCAGGTGACTGAGAAACGTCAAGAACTCCGTCTTAAGCTGAAGGAGCAGTTTAACAAGCTATGTGTCAAGCCTCAAGTTCCCTATTTCTCTCACTGTGCCTCAAACTAATAGATTAAAAAATTCAAGAAGAATTATTACAGTGGCGCGTAGTAGACCATGGATCTTCGAGCGTATTGGTAATCAATGTTGGTATGTTAAATTAGATAGCCAGACAGCAAGACTATTAGCGATTGAATTTCGATTATGGTTTATGTATCATTTAGATTTCTTTAACCGCCCCCCCCCTGGGAATTGTGATATTGTTAACTTGTTGTTTCGTAGTAGTTACCCTTGTTGCATTCCACAATTGTTTCATTGTTGTCATATCAGTTTAAGTGGCAACAATTATCCACATATTGTTGATGAAATGACCAACAATGAGAAAATGCGCTATCCATTGTAGTTGCCAGTAACTTGTCCTTTGCCCTGGCTGGCTCTAGACTTTGATAGTATTGTTACAATTCATCCATCCAAACTCCAGGAAAACTTAAATGTTAAGTCAAGTTAATTTAAATCCTTTCTTAAAATGTGTAGGTATCAATATTTATATTGGTGGTTTGATAATTTAATTATGCCAATTATTTGAAAAATATTAAATGACCTTTTTTATAACAATTTTCCAGTGCATGTATGAAATTTAAATAAGATGTAAGGCAAGACGTGCTAAAATTATTGTTCAGAAGTAGATTCCGCTACCGTACGACTACGTATATGTACTATTATAATGAATGTATCTCTCCACTCCCCTGAATACTGAATACTAGTGACATTTGGTAAGTAGGTATTCCATCTGTCTGTTGAACCCGGGTTGAGATTGCTATGAAAGTTATTGCTGTAGTATCAAATGAACGTTGACAATGTTAATTAAATGCTCTTTCACATATAGGTGAGGGTAGTCATAAAATAATATCTATCTAATAATTCAAATAAATAATTATATTATGCAATTATTAGATTATTTACCAAAATTTTGGAGTAGAGTCCAGCTTTCCTACTTCCTTTACTTTTTCACCTCTAGAGTATCTGTTAATGCAAGAGGCAGATGGAGAATTATTTTTTAATTTAAAATTAATTTGATGAAACTCAAATGAACCACACAGAAGATAAAAGTGGCAGCAAGACTTTGTTATTGCCATATTGTGGTTGTACGTATAAGAGTAGATGTATGTCTTGACGAGTTTCAAATGGAAATTTACATTTCACTTGCACCAAATCAACTTGGCACTTCTACTATTAGCATAAGTGCTAATAAATTTAAATTTAAATCATTTAAATTTAGTAAATCATTTATTTCACACATAAGCATTTTATCATTGAAGAGCTCCATTTCCATTTTACGCAATCATCTTTATAATCAATATTAGTTATAATATTACTAATATTAGCCATTTATTACTCTCAATTTCAATTTATTAATTATTTTACTATACTGTGTCCTAGGGGCAGTCATGACTTATGATGATAGTGTTTTGTTTATTAAATAAATGTTTTCTAGGAAAATGCTCATATCTGACCAAACACGATCCAAGATAATAATTTCTGATTTTCATTGCAACTTTGGGGCTGTGCATAAAGGACGTCGGGCTTCAGGGGGGAGGGGGGGTACACCAGTATGGGACACAGTGTGACAGGGTGGAGGGTATTGGAGGCAGTAGGACGTCAAGTTTTGATATAGATATTTTAGGGGGGGGGGGGGGGTCTCGAAAAGTGTGACACAGCAAGACAGGGGGGGGGGGGGGGGGGTGTCAAAATATCCCATTTTTAGCGTGACGTCCTTTATGCACAGCCTCTTTCCAAATTCCTTGTACTCTTAAAATATTGATTAACAGATCCAAGTGCCATGAACCTGGAATAATTCTATATATCTCTCAACACAGCCCTCGATTACTGATTAGGCTGAAAATGCGTTATATATGAGATAAAGTAGGTATGGATTCCTATGCAAATTTTGATTTTCAACAGGATTGTTTTCTGAAACTTTGTAAAATTTTATAGAATGTTGGTCTTGCAAAATTTTAAATTGATCAGATCAACCAATCAGAAGATATATATATTTTTTAAATTTGAACCAACCAAATTGGACGAAACATTTTCCAAGAAAATGTGGGTCTGCAAACGGTGGACAAGGTCCTCACTTGTTGCACAATTGCGGAAAAATTCGAGGAAAAACAGTGCATCCTGTATGTACCGGGATGGGCAGATACAGAACAGCCGTGCAAAAGAGCAAAAAGTTGACGCTCGACTACACTCAACTAGTGAAATCATTACGAAATACACATTAAATTTGAATACTGTAAACATGTACACAATTCAATGAAATGTAAAACATAAAGTAGTAAGTTATTTATTTAAATACTGAGTTATACATAACGAAGTATTAGTTCCCCCAAAGCCAAATGCATTCTTGAGAGCAGTTCTAGTCTGATTTTCACTCGTCTCCCACTGCTGTTTAACACCAGCCACAAAATTGAGGTCCATTCCTTCTGCAAGATTATTAACATTTAAAGTCGGTGGTATCCACCCAGTGAAACACGCCATTATGGTAAAAACGGCTTCTAGATTTCCGGCAGATCCCAACAAATGTCCATGAGCACCTTTTGTTGATGAAACGGCTAATCTTGATGAATGATCATTAAACAAAGTTTTAATTGCAGTTGTTTCTATGGCATCTCCTACAGGTGTTGACGTTGCATGGGCGTTGATGTATCCAATATCTTGAGGTCTAAGGTTTGCATTGTGGAGGGCTCGCGACATTGCTAAAATGGCACCGCTTCCGTCTTCTTTTGGAGCTGTCAAATGAGAAGCATCACCTGACAAGCCATAGCCGAGAATCTCTGCGTAAATACGAGCTTTTCTTGACAAAGCATGGTCGAGGTCTTCCAACACCAGAATCGCAGAACCCTCTCCCATCACGAATCCATCACGATCTATATCAAACGGCCTCGAAGCTTTCTGAGGGTCGGTGTTGAAAGACGTGCTCAAAGCTCGTAGGCGACAGAATGCGGCGATAGAGAGAGGACTGATGCATGCTTCTGCTCCACCGCACACCATAACGTCTGCATCCCCGTATTGTATGAAGCGGAATGCATCACCGATGGCATGAGCGCCAGTGGCACAGGCTGTCGATACCGAGTGGTTGGGACCGCGGAACCCATACTTCATGCTGATCTGTCCTGCAGCCATGTTGAGCAGAATGCGAGGTACAAAGAACGGGCTTACTCTGTTGTAACTCTTCTTTAATGCTTCAGCAGTTTCGCAGATGTCCACTAAATCGACCATTCCCATACCTACTGCAACCCCAGTCATAAGTTTGGACTTTTCATCATTGGGAAGCCAATTGGCATCTTTTAAAGCTTCACCAGCTGCTATCAAAGCAAACTGGGTGGCTGGAGCCATAGATCTCAAATCACTTTTCGTAAAATATTTTAATATGTCTAATTGACCAGGTTCAGTTCCTCGTTTCACCGTAGCTGCGATGTGACAGGGTAAGTTTCTGTATTCTTCGGGGAGAAGGGATATTCCACATTCTCCGTTCAGTAAGCTCTTCCAAGAATGCTGAAGGCCGCAGCCAAGAGGCGATACAACACCCATTCCGGTCACGACGACTCTCCGCTTACCACTAGATGACATTTGTCGGCGATGTTCGACGTACTTGAATGCTCGGTTTAGCCACTTCCTGGTATCTAAATAAACAACTCTCATCTGGAATTAAACAAACCATTGTTGATTGAAAATAAATATTCATACAAAAATAATGACAACCTACATAACCTAACATATTATCAAGGCAAGAATATTTTTGATATTATGCAACATAGCAATACCTTGAGATTTGTAGCTCTACAACATACAAAAATGATTTAACAACTTTTACCAATTTGGTAGGTAATGTCAAAAATTAGTAATTACTAATAGCATTATCATTCGAATGAAAACAAACTAATGACCTTCAGTGCAGCTGACCTGGATAAATACACTCCCTACTCCATAACAAAGTACCAACATGACAGACCGATACTTATGGATTTTGGCAATTGTTTAGATGAATATGGTAGGTACACATATCTATTAGTAATCTATTACTAGACCCCTCTCTTTTTAACTAGACCATACCTTTAATCCAAAAGTTCCTCTCCTTCTGTGACCTCTTTCAAATTTAGTAATTCCAACAAGCCGCTGCCTTTTGTTTCCGACCTCACTATTTCATCTACCTCTCGATAGTGACCGGGGTCAATCAAACAAACCTGGAATTGAAATAAAAATTACAGAAATTTTAAATATAAACACTAAAGAACCTCCACTCCATCTGTGCCAAAACTTACCAAATTCAATGTACCTCCATCCCACTCCTCGCTTTCAACGCTGCTTGCCAATTTAGCCACCTTTTCGCGAAGTTTTCTTGCTTCTTTTCCTGACAAAACTACCCTCAATCTCATTTGTGCACGTTCTAGAGGCATCGTAGTTTTTATCAGTGGAATTACATCAAGGGCTTGTTGTTTAGCATTTCGATTGGGCTTTACTGAGAAATGTACATCTTTCATTGCTTTTTCAATCATTGATACTGGGTATGGCCGCTTTGTTTCTGGATTTATGCATTTATCAGCCACAGTTGTTGCAATATCTTTCAACAATGCATCTTGTTGTGATTGTCTCTCTTTATCAGATACTTGAAGTTCACCCTTCGTTAATATTTCTTTGCAAATTTCTGTTTGGTCCTCTTTACCAAATGCTTTTAGCAGGTCTTCCTTCTTTGAAACCTGTCCCTTGGATACATTTGAGAAGACAGTGTGGGTCTGCAATACCTCATCGATATCCTTCTCACTGAAAAGTTATAATCAATATTAGGTCACAAATTATTCATAGGCTTCAGTATAAATCTTAATTATTTTCACAACAAAAGTCCTTACACCTAGCTTATGCTTACACGTTATTGCGCCATGAAACTACTTTGTTTCTGTAGCATGCAATTTCAAATCTCTTGCCAGCTTTCTTCATACGAACTACAGCCACATTTGTAAGCCGTATTTGATTTGTTGGTGTAAATATATTAGCCATTATAATATTTTATTCATTTACAATGCAGTAAAATATGAAAACTTAGAAAAACCACTACAACTGTCAGAACACTGACTGGTGAAGTGGTGAGTGGTGACTGCTAGAGTGACTGCAAGTCATTCAATAGACTTGCTACTGAAATATGACAACATCGCAATCACTCAGCTGTTTAAAACTAGAGGGCGGAGGATTTTGGGCGCTTGCGCAAGAGCGGTTGCTCTGAAAAGTAAAAAACCAAGATGGCTGCGGTTAAGGATGTTGTGATGCAAAATTGTATTTAAAATGAGTGTTTATTATCATCAAAAGGATATTTTCAATTTCTTCACAATGGACTAAGAAGAGTGTTTCAATATATTTATTTAGTGTCAGTGTAAAAGCATTAAAATGCCTCTGGTCACCGTGCAGAGATCTCCAAGTGTCAGTAGTTGCAGTTCTCCTCCGAGTTCGGTACGTAATATTATAATATTATTTTTAATTTATCCACTACAGATTTAAAATGGTATTTATTTATAGTATTTTGATGAGTGTGCTTTCGTTAAGAATTTATAATTATCATATTACTGTGGTTAGTTAATATGTTAAAAGAATGAACTTAGGATGAACGTGAATTCTGAATTTGGGACGTCAGTTTTTCCAGAAATTGACATGACCTGACCCAGCCCTTTTACTGAATCCTACCATATGTCGATCCCTTAGAACTCTATTCCCTGTATGAGGATTTGCCGTACAAAAACATGTGTACGAGTATTAAAAACACTGTCATTTTGACGGTTATTGGTGTGTTTTGTTGGAGAAATTTTACTAGAAGGTTGATAGCCTTCCGCATGTGTTTCGCGGCCCCTCCAAGAGACAGCGCTGCCTTCCCCCATTTTCTCTCCACTTGTCAGGTGAACGGCGGCAACCGTCTCCTTCGTTCACAACTTCAGTTTAAGTCTGTGACTGGTGGTGGTGGGTGATGATAGGCTTCGCCCACCCGAACTCCAGTAGTTAAGTCAGATCTTGTTGTCTTGTGCGTTCTCGAAGTGGGTGTCAATGGTGTCAAAGTGATTCATCAAACGGTATCGACGATGTTGTATATATTACCACCCCCGAGTGCTCCCAGTCCTCCATCCCCATGGACTACTATTATGTGCGCCGGGGGTAGTGGAGGGGGCAATACTAATTACAAGGGTGGTAACACTAAAGTGAAAACAGTGTCCCGGAGTGCATCTTGGGTGACAGTGAGCAATAATAATGGCAACAGTAAACGTCCGCCCCCAGTTACTCGAGCACACGTGCTCAAGAATCGCTCCAAGAGTCGAGTAAGTAAAATGTCTTCATCCCTACAAGAACTTAGTGGGAGGTTTAATATCTTTCAACTATTCCACTGTCTCTAGTTTTTCTCACTTTACGAAACACAAAGCTCGCTCGGCAACTGGCGGAGTAATTATGTAAATAAAAATAATCTTTGACATTCAACCATTTCTTTACCTTACAAGGCATCTCTTGCACTGCTGTCATCTTTGTCGCCATTTGTATTATCACTAGTACAGATTAGACATTTCACGCTACGATTTTTTAAAGAATTTTAAAAGTTATGCAAATTTGTTCAGTGGAGTTTCACATCATCCCTAGTTCATCTTTCATGGGAGAAAGAACATCAGAGATTTGAGAATCAGGAAGGAACGTCAGTGCGTCGAATGATTCGTTTGACAGATGATATTGAATGACAGTCTCTCTTGCCTCCCATATGATTGCGATTGCATTACCATATATCAACGAACTATGTCACAGTGATCGACCCATCTTCATTGTTTTCCTACTCAATGATATGCGGATGACTCTCTGTTACCGTTTGACTTAAAATAATCATGATGATCGATACAAAAAAAACGCCGTTACACTTTCCCGATTCGATGAGGCAGATCTAGAAATCCTCGACGGAAATGGTCCTGGGTCAGTGATGCTGACGATGAGCCAACACCTGACAAAGGTAGTCAAATACGCCTGATCCGAACAAAAAGAATCTCATCGGATTCTAATAAAACATCCGTGTCGTTGGCTCTATTCCATTGAATCATGTTGTAATCGATTTTAATAGATCTAGTAAGTTCAACGTTTAATACCAGTAGGAATGTCACTTTATCTTTTTTACGTACATTACCAATAAATCAATATCAGATAATATGTACTTCATTGAAGATTGAATCACGACCGATTGAGTTGATAAAATTTATTACTCAACAAGTTGCAGTATTAGCATTTTACACCAATCATAATATTGTCCTTTTTTAGCCGATCTGCAGTTTGACTGACCTAGTCATAACCTAGGCCAATGTTATTTTGTGCAGCTGTCACGTCGAGTGTATGAGTTTGTTTCGAGCCCCTGTTGTGCAATGTCGGCCAGATTGACTGGCTGTATTGATTACGATCAGGTGTGATGGATTGGAAATGTTTTCGCCTGAGTAATTGCCTCTCTTGTGCACTTCTACCTACCGTTATGATCGGTGACATTGTTGTCTCTTTATATCGAGCATTGTGTGCGCCGTGCGACATCCGCCCTGTTGTATGAAATATGCATTGATTTAGGTTACTAGGACTAATTAACGAGGTGTTTTCAGTGCTATAAATGGACACTGACTATGGTCAGGGCTTTTTGTTATTGAAAACACATTGTCACTTCTCTGGGCAGGATTCAAGATAAACGATATTCGGCTAATTTGCTAGCTTTTCTCAAAATTATCTTAAATTTTTGTAATCAAAATCAAGGAAATTAATTCAGTGGATTAGTTCTGGATTAGGTTTATGTTGGCAAAATTGCACCACTACCTAATCACAAAAAAATGTTGTACCTACCTATAGAATGTAAATGTTGTAAATGTTGTTTAGCATACCTAAATGTTGTAGGTATTATGCTTAGAAAGTACGGTTCCTAAATTTGTCTGTAAAACTATAAGTTCATCTATCTTCATTCCAAGAGACGGGGAATAGAATCTACATACAAGGATACATTTTGTTATGTTTTGAATTTGCTTACCTAGCCTACCTAAGTACTTATCAGTTTTACCGGAATTGAAAGTGGAATTTTCATACTTGAAACAAAACGCATAAATAGTAGGTATTTATCTTACCCCCATGAAATCAAATGGAATCCTCTTGCAGATTCCATCCCCTTTCTCCCTTGGTAAGCTAGTATTTCAAATTAACAAATCAATTTGTCTGGCATTTTGAACGTGAGTTGCCATTTAACAACATTTTAAAGGGGTTAACAGCTGTGTAATTCAGTTGTATTTCAATTGCTTCCACCAACTCAATAACCTACTCTACCGTCATAAATCGTTATTAAAAACCTACCTCAACGTGCAATAAAGGGGGTGTGTTCATTGATGGAAACATTTCGCGACCTTGAATGCGTTGAATGAGCGCACCCTCGGCAAATATAATCATTGCTAAACGACGAGCGATGCTGGTTCGTGATTTCTCTTAGCTATAAAAGTTATCGAGGAAAGTGTTGAAATGACTTCATATCAGAGCAAAACAAAAGAGCAAGGACGGGACAAGAGAAGAGTCGTGAAGGAGTTGAACTATTAACTTCTTGGAGATGGAAGATAAATGTTTTGTGGCGCTCAACAGTATGGTTATCAGCCTCAATCGATTATGTATCGTGTAAAAGCTAAGATTTTAGAATCGGTAAATAAAACTTAATGTAAAGGTACACCCGACAATTCATAAAACGGTATTTGAAAGAAATGGACTGTCTGAAAAAAATGTGATGACATCATCCGATGAAGTCTATGCTTACTAGTCATCTAACTCTAGTAGGTGAGCTCTGATTTCATTGATAATAACAAGGATTGATTGTCAAGGAACCTGACAAGAAACCAATCAGTTTCGTTCAAATACCGTTTTATGATTTGTTGGGTGTACCTACTACCTAACTAGTAAAGTAAAGGCTGCATTTCCATTTTTTTAATGTTATTATAACCTACTATCTCTGGTTGTGATAAAAGTATAACGAACTGGGTAATTCTTTGAAACTTTTGATTATGAACACGAACCATGGCTGAAGGAAGATTGGGGATCTCTTGACCTTCGGCATAAAGTTCAATCGAGGTTCAATGAAAATTCAACCGGTATAAATTGGTACTTTATTCCTAGTCTATAATCTACGTTATAACCTGAATTAAAATTAAACAGATATGGTAGTAAAGTAACAGCTTAGACTGGATCTTATTTAGGTATTAGGTATTGTCTTGCTTTAACTATACATTTGGGAATTAAAGCAATTAATGTATCCATTGTTTTGTGTCCTTATATGGTCCTTCTATACCCCTTATCTCTGCTTCCTTCAACACTATTCATGTCTGACGGAGTTGACAAAAATAGAGCTAGGTATTTAAACAAATCCTATTCTCAAAATGCGTTTCTGAGAGGGATTTTCATATCCAGACACTCCCGATAATATAGTTTCAAAGAATCACTCTTAATTAAACTAGGAATTAAACGCACCTAACTCATACTATGCAACAATTATAAATTGCTATTGAACAATTCGCATTGCGCAGTATTTGATGAGAAATCAATGATCACATCGTTGACGAATCCCGATGATCTAAACTTATAAATGCGACAGTTGTTAGGCAAGCTCTTACGAATTGCATCGGCCCGTGATGCAACCAGCGTCAGCAGTTCCATTGTGTGCCGCCGAATCCTTCCTAATAACTATGCAGAGATCGCAAATCATCCTAGAAACGATGCATTCATAAGCTATATTGATTGGCAGCTAGTGCATAAAAGGCTTCCTATATTGAATCATGCACTTGCAAAAGAATCGGTATGGATTCTTTTGTAAATGTTCTGTGCAAGTTCCTTTCACGTAGTTGGAAATCTCACATTCCCCGCAGCGTCAATAAGGGAACAGGTTCTGTAATTGCGCACCTCTCTTTGTGGGACTTTTGAAACGCATACATGAGCTACGCCTCTAGGGTAAGAAGTGCCTATTCAAAACGTCCCTTACGCCCAAGGGCACTCAGCTGGGTATGAGATCATTTGAGATTTGATAGACACGCCATGTGTGTAGACACCATCTGCTGCCTCACTTTTTATTAGTAGTGTAATCGCTTGCACTTTTCGAATGGTCCATTGATATCAGTGAAGAAATGAAAAGCAGTGCGTCTTAGGGAAGGGTTCTGTTGAATGGCGGATCAAAGCATGAACACATGACGATTTGCTTTGTGAGATTCATAAGTCTTGTTATGATGCCAAGAAATCCAGAGCTGCGTCGCTTTGTGTTTGGGCTGAGTGATGGTCCTGGTTTACATCACGGGCTACACAGGGAATGGTGTGTTGGGAAAGGTAATCGGGTTGTTTGTATGCCGGGTTTTACAACCTCCCGATAAAGTTATCGGCGACATTCAAATGAGGAGATAGTAGTCCAATTACTCTTGTAGTGTTTTTCTCTATAATGTGGAAAAGTCACATCATTCAGGATTTAAGGATTTTCACATCACCTGCCGTCTCGGTGTCCATCATCCAATGATTGATTGATTTTGAAAGCAACTAATAGGTAAATCCACCTCTGATCTCTTCATTTCTCAACGCCGCATCACATTGGTGAATCATTTTGGATCCCTATCGTGCATATTTTAAGATTGTGAAAAACGCACAATTTTCTGCCACCTGTTTTGGTTACTAATCTTTTGATTCACGTGACGCCCTACGTCTTGCACTGTTTCTTATCGGCAAAAACAGCGTCTAATCCGCGCTATCGTCATCGTCTGATCGATTTGACGTCAGAACTGTGATTTCCGCACGGCGACCACCTGCTCATGACGAAACCTTCTCACGACAGCTCCCGTCGCATCTTGGCAGAGAACTTCGATGACCTTTTAATTGGACAATAATTAGTCTGCTCGGCGGTGTTTATATTTGGTCAGATCGGCTCGAGCCAACTCGCGACTTAGCGTGACGTTGAGTTGTGCAAATGACACTGACGGATAGGTCATGTGAGGTATTATGTGAGGAGGACAAGAGAAATGGTGCAGTGGATAACGCGCTCGCTCGGGTGCAAGCACGTTGTCTTGGCCCTTCACTGCAATTCATTTTTTATATAGGAACTAGGAATTGGAAATCAGGGGTGCGATCATACATAAATGATAACTTTCTTGTTACGGCGACAAGAAAGTTATCATACCACCCCTGGAATTATATTAGTTAGTTATGTTTGTATTTTTTTATTTGGCCGATGTGTTTGTAAGTGGAAAATTATTTCTTTTGATAGTTCGATATTATTTGAGACTGCATTTGTTAATTTGTCACTTTCATGTCAACAGACTTCTCAAAGGAGTGTGGGTTTTGGTGAAGCGTATCGAAATTAAAAGCTTCACTGCAGATCCATGGATTCTTGGTATTCTCTTTGATTCAAGGTGTCGTCAAACTTTGCCTGCAATTCCACATCGTTTGCATCAGAAACCGTCACTTGGCTTCTCTTTGTGCCTTAATTCGTCTCGTTTTACATTTCAAGACGCAGTTTATAATTGTAATTGCCTCTTCGAATCGACTATCTATTCACGGAAGCGTCCTCTAATCCGTACTAAATGTTCTCAATTAAGGAAATCCTAATTTACTCATTATAATCGCATAACTCATCAGTGAATCATCATAAGATGTTCGCAGTTAGAATGTTTTTTGTGTGCTTTCTGTCTGATAAAACCCGACTCCTAGAAACATGTATTTACTCTTCTGTTATCAGCAAGGCCTTCTGAATCAGATGCGTTCGGTATTGACTGCCAGTCAGTGTATCGGTGTAGTCGAGATAACTCCACATTTCAGTTGTTGCATTCGCTCAGCATGTTTCATTCGCTTTGTGATGTAAAATAGTGAGCTCTTGATAGAGTAATTATCAATTAAAGTCGTTTTCTCGGTTCCATTTTTACTACTTGTGCGCGAGAACAACAACGTGATCGGTTCTGAGAATCGAACCAGATATAATAATTGCCACGGCGCTTTCCCAGAGTGTGACTGTGATATGTGATTAGGGCGTGCTTTTAACACAAGTAATGAGTGAGATTATTCCCGGTGACGATCATTTGCAGTTCGACATGGAAATTGTGAGTTTTTCTACTGTTCTTCTATTCGGAACCTGTTTGAAACGAGAAACTATATAATTTTAACAAGAAAGTTCCGAGTTTGGTGTCTCTAAATCAAATGTTTGAACGCGTCACATATTGAGCTCGATCGAAGTCCAATTTAGAAGCGACAACTTTTCACTCGTCCTATAACAATACACACACAGTCGACTTTCGTGAAGTGACCCCCATCGTTTTAATTAAAAGAATCCTCTAAAAGGACAGAGACCTAAATAGCAAAAAGTAAGTGAAGTGTATTACTAATTCTAATCAAGCCTCCATTTCGCAACCGCACATTCGTATTCTAAAAGTTTCGGCGTGGTCCTCTAGCGCAGCGGTCGCCAACCTTTTGAACCTCGTGGACCACTTTTGACAATTTTATATCTCGCGGACCACTCAAGTGCGTGAAATAAGTATGCCGGGAAATACGATTGATGAGGGAGACAATGGGGGGTTTGGGGGGAGGGCCCCCCAGTACCAAGCGGGTCCGGGGCGCTAAGCCCCGGAAAAATTTTGTTTTCAGGAAGTCATTTGGCACTTTTCTACGCGTTTTCAGCCAACTTTTATTTCGAGAAAAAGAGTTTAAAATGACTCTTAGGGTTTGGAAAAATACTCGGAAACTGATCATATTTTCATTATAGTGCTAGTGAAACATGTCCGAATTCAGTACATTTGTATTGGATTGATATTTTTCTAAATTAAATAAATTGCATGGAAACTTTAAAGTAAACTTCCAAATTTCTCTGCGGACCACCAAGATTATCTCGCGGACCACCAGTGGTCCGGGGACCACCGGTTGGCGACCGCTGCTCTAGCGAGTATGAATGAGTCCACTTGTATACGGCGAAGCTTCTCATTTGGTTCTTGAACGCGGAGGCTGGCCATATAGAAAACAAATCGAATCGCGGTGCTAAATAGGTCGGCCTAATGCGGCGATCGTCGACGTACTTTCGCCTTATTCGACGATGTCAATGGCTCGCTGCGATCATTATGTAAGCCTTGAGGCCTGAAGACTGCCAGACGAGCCTTCGGTTGACGGGTAATGATTCTGCCCACGATGCATTGCGAGCACTGTTAGGATCCAATCAGACCTTCAACAATGCAGAGCTATGTGGATGCGGGGAGGATGGGAAGATTAATCCGTATCTTTGATGTGATTGGCTCCGGGGGATTCTTTTGACGCTTCAATGAAGTCGGATACTTGCAATTACAATCACGTGTCTTGATATAAGAAATTGTTGTGTTCTGGATTGGAGTAATAATATAATTGGCTCCGTCGACTATTATTACACTACATTATTAGTGTAATATTTCGACTAGGTTATATTACATGACCACACGGTTATTATTATAACTTTTTGATTTTTTTCTCCTAAAAAGAACTTTTAAACGACATTCACTTTATCAGCTAGGTACTTTTTGGCATTTTTTTAACGCTATCTTCTTTATTTAGGAAGTTATACAACTTACAAAGTATATAAGTTTTGTAATTTGTCGGGAATATCGTTCATACTACACCAATCCAGTCTAAAATATAGAATTTGTTTTCTTAGGCCGGGTTGGACCAACTTTGGATTAGCTAACTATCGATAGTTATTGGGCAGTTAACCAATTAATCAAGCTGGTGCGAATTTCACAGCCATTACGATTCACTAATTTCCACTAACTATCAATAGTTAACTTAATCCAAAGTTTGTCCTACCCGACCATAATAAACAACCTACCAGGCGTCGTAATAAAAATCGACGTTACTCCAACTGTCTTGCTATGAAAGTTCTCTTTTGTCTTCCGCTTGCAGCTATTGAATGCGACAAAAAGCCGGGCTGCATTACACGACTTATCCCCGGGCGTAGTCACGTGACAGTTGACAAACCCTCTCTAATGCACTTTGTATGCGTTATTTATCACCACAGCTTAGGGGAGCTTTATAGATCGCGAACCGACGCCGTAAATTGATTTTTTTCACGATCTTCCAACTCGAATTTAACCTAGATCCTAGTAAATACAGGATCACGTAGTCGCGAGTCCTGACATAAAAACGTCGGTGTCACTTTTTTTTATGTCTTCGCCTAAGTCTAGTTTATGCGGGCGGTCGATGACGTCGGGACGTCGACGTCGTGTGTGGGTAGACGCCGCGACGCTGCCCTAAGCCGCGCCGTGATCGATCTACGTGCGATTTATTATGCATGGACGTGCAGACGTGGACGTGTATGAATAACTAAGGCGATGCCCCGAGATGGATGTGGAAGATTGGCGGGGTTATGGTAGACGCCGCGACGCTGCCCTAAGCCGCGCCGTGATCGATCTACGTGCGATTTATTATGCATGGACGTGCAGACGTGGACGTGTATGAATAACTAAGGCGATGCCCCGAGATGGATGTGGAAGATTGGCGGGGTTATGGTAGACGCCGCGACGCTGCCCTAAGCCGCGCCGTGATCGATCTACGTGCGATTTATTATGCATGGACGTGCAGACGTGGACGTGTATGAATAACTAAGGCGATGCCCCGAGATGGATGTGGAAGATTGGCGGGGTTATGGTAGACGCCGCGACGCTGCCCTAAGCCGCGCCGTGATCGATCTACTTGCGATTTATTATGCATGGACGTGCAGACGTGGACGTGTATGAATAACTAAGGCGATGCCCCGAGATGGATGTGGAAGATTGGCGGGGTTATGGTAGACGCCGCGACGCTGCCCTAAGCCGCGCCGTGATCGATCTACGTGCGATTTATTATGCATGGACGTGCAGACGTGGACGTGTATGAATAACTAAGGCGATGCCCCGAGATGGATGTGGAAGATTGGCGGGGTTATGGTAGACGCCGCGACGCTGCCCTAAGCCGCGCCGTGATCGATCTACGTGCGATTTATTATGCATGGACGTGCAGACGTGGACGTGTATGAATAACTAAGGCGATGCCCCGAGATGGATGTGGAAGATTGGCGGGGTTATGGTAGACGCCGCGACGCTGCCCTAAGCCGCGCCGTGATCGATCTACTTGCGATTTATTATGCATGGACGTGCAGACGTGGACGTGTATGAATAACTAAGGCGATGCCCCGAGATGGATGTGGAAGATTGGCGGGGTTATGGTAGACGCCGCGACGCTGCCCTAAGCCGCGCCGTGATCGATCTACGTGCGATTTATTATGCATGGACGTGCAGACGTGGACGTGTATGAATAACTAAGGCGATGCCCCGAGATGGATGTGGAAGATTGGCGGGGTTATGGTAGACGCCGCGACGCTGCCCTAAGCCGCGCCGTGATCGATCTACGTGCGATTTATTATGCATGGACGTGCAGACGTGGACGTGTATGAATAACTAAGGCGATGCCCCGAGATGGATGTGGAAGATTGGCGGGGTTATGGTAGACGCCGCGACGCTGCCCTAAGCCGCGCCGTGATCGATCTACGTGCGATTTATTATGCATGGACGTGCAGACGTGGACGTGTATGAATAACTAAGGCGATGCCCCGAGATGGATGTGGAAGATTGGCGGGGTTATGGTAGACGCCGCGACGCTGCCCTAAGCCGCGCCGTGATCGATCTACGTGCGATTTATTATGCATGGACGTGCAGACGTGGACGTGTATGAATAACTAAGGCGATGCCCCGAGATGGATGTGGAAGATTGGCGGGGTTATGGTAGACGCCGCGACGCTGCCCTAAGCCGCGCCGTGATCGATCTACGTGCGATTTATTATGCATGGACGTGCAGACGTGGACGTGTATGAATAACTAAGGCGATGCCCCGAGATGGATGTGGAAGATTGGCGGGGTTATGGTAGACGCCGCGACGCTGCCCTAAGCCGCGCCGTGATCGATCTACGTGCGATTTATTATGCATGGACGTGCAGACGTGGACGTGTATGAATAACTAAGGCGATGCCCCGAGATGGATGTGGAAGATTGGCGGGGTTATGGTAGACGCCGCGACGCTGCCCTAAGCCGCGCCGTGATCGATCTACGTGCGATTTATTATGCATGGACGTGCAGACGTGGACGTGTATGAATAACTAAGGCGATGCCCCGAGATGGATGTGGAAGATTGGCGGGGTTATGGTAGACGCCGCGACGCTGCCCTAAGCCGCGCCGTGATCGATCTACGTGCGATTTATTATGCATGGACGTGCAGACGTGGACGTGTATGAATAACTAAGGCGATGCCCCGAGATGGATGTGGAAGATTGGCGGGGTTATGGTAGACGCCGCGACGCTGCCCTAAGCCGCGCCGTGATCGATCTACGTGCGATTTATTATGCATGGACGTGCAGACGTGGACGTGTATGAATAACTAAGGCGATGCCCCGAGATGGATGTGGAAGATTGGCGGGGTTATGGTAGACGCCGCGACGCTGCCCTAAGCCGCGCCGTGATCGATCTACGTGCGATTTATTATGCATGGACGTGCAGACGTGGACGTGTATGAATAACTAAGGCGATGCCCCGAGATGGATGTGGAAGATTGGCGGGGTTATGGTAGACGCCGCGACGCTGCCCTAAGCCGCGCCGTGATCGATCTACGTGCGATTTATTATGCATGGACGTGCAGACGTGGACGTGTATGAATAATTAAGGCGATGCCCCGAGATGGATGTGGAAGATTGGCGGGGTTATGGTAGACGCCGCGACGCTGCCCTAAGCCGCGCCGTGATCGATCTACGTGCGATTTATTATGCATGGACGTGCAGACGTGGACGTGTATGAATAACTAAGGCGATGCCCCGAGATGGATGTGGAAGATTGGCGGGGTTATGGTAGACGCCGCGACGCTGCCCTAAGCCGCGCCGTGATCGATCTACGTGCGATTTATTATGCATGGACGTGCAGACGTGGACGTGTATGAATAACTAAGGCGATGCCCCGAGATGGATGTGGAAGATTGGCGGGGTTATGGTAGACGCCGCGACGCTGCCCTAAGCCGCGCCGTGATCGATCTACGTGCGATTTATTATGCATGGACGTGCAGACGTGGACGTGTATGAATAACTAAGGCGATGCCCCGAGATGGATGTGGAAGATTGGCGGGGTTATGGTAGACGCCGCGACGCTGCCCTAAGCCGCGCCGTGATCGATCTACGTGCGATTTATTATGCATGGACGTGCAGACGTGGACGTGTATGAATAACTAAGGCGATGCCCCGAGATGGATGTGGAAGATTGGCGGGGTTATGCGGTGCCAAATTGAACAACTCCATTCGACTTTTTTGGCAGGCGTCTTCGTCTTCGGTGGATCTGTTATTGCTCGAAACAGGTTAATGAGCCGTTCCATGTAAACAGTTCCGAGTACTCGCGGTGGTTTGAACAGATGGCTTAATGTTTTATTACCTTCCTATTTATTTTTAGTAAACTTCTTGACTTGGTGTATTCACAACTTTTGAAAATGTTAAGAGAGAGTCATTGAATCAAAACTCAGCGCAAGAAAAATTTGGCACTTTCAAATCTAAATGTCGATAATGTTATACATGCGCAATTTTCCGGACATGGAAAGCATAATATGCGTACTTATCACCCCCTCCCCCCGCCTTATCCTTCAGTTAGGTAGTGTCTGATCGACTTCTTTCGCACAAGGAGATGTCCAATTACCTCCTTCCTTTCCTAGAACTGTTTCGTTATTGTTCGAGAAGAAGGTTAAATTAATTGATATTTGTTACCAAGAAATTATTCAAAGCCATTATTTTCAATGCGCGTTATGCGATTTCATTATGAAAATAATTAAACTTAACATTGGCACTGGCCGAGAGTGTTAAATTCAATACAAGGAAGTGAAATCGTCACACACGCGTAGCTTGACTTTCAGATTATTGTTATTAAAAGTGATTTTATTGTTTTATTTTAACTACCATAAAACTCTGCCTATTAGGACCTCCCAGACTTTGAATTACAATGTACCTATACACAATATGAAGGATTTGTATGAGTAAAATCTCAAAATAAATACAGTAGGTATACGGAAGCACCCAAAGCAATGAAAAAGCTGTGGCTACATGGTCATTCGAAAATCCTTATGGGTAGAAAACAATCACAGAAAAATTTACTTGCTAGTAAGTCTATAGTAGTTGTAGGTCTGTATAGGTACCAACCTATTTAAATGTTTACAATAATAATTATCAAAGAATCGGTAGAACTTGTATGGAAGCGTTCAATTCCAAAGTTTAGTAATTTGCGATTTGAATTTAGCGCGTCAGTCCACCCTACAGTATCATGCAGCTATTAAAATATTAAATATTGGTGGTGGTTCAGTGTATTGGTTGGCTAGCGGAACACTTCCCTGCGTCCAGGAAACAAGACTCGTACGCTATTTCGAATCGAAATGCACAGGTATACTTTGCCGGCCATCCACAGCAATCATTCACCACGCCGTCCTGCGGCGGTTTTGTCTTCGCTCAAGGCGCAATGCCCCTCGTCGACGCAACTCGGAGTCACCATGTAGAACACTGTACAAGATAATTATCTGGCTGGCTGATTGCCGATGCAACCGAGTCACCGCCGCCTCTAGTGCTGGTGGATATAGGCCGATATACCATGCGTCGCCATGATGTAACCAGTGTGCTTTGTTGCCACTGCATATTCCCAGGCGAGGGGAAAGTTGCTAATTGTTAGGAATATTAACGCTGATGCAATTCGGACTTCGTTATTTTATGTCTTGATAATTAAAAAGTCGAGATTAATTTTTTCGTTCGTGTTGAAATTTCCGTTTTGGTATTTGAATATGGGTTTCGAAATGCGGATAAAAACTACTGTCACACTCAATGACAACAGAACGAGTTTGTTGTCTACTTCATATAAGTTAATTATACAAATTAATTATACACATTCTTAAGTGACAGTGATTTTAAAATCTGTTACTCAATTTGCATATCTGCCCACATCGCTGCGCGGTGTTGTGATTTTTTGCCGCGTCATTCATTGCTGTGATTTCTGAAATGAGTTGCGCTCAGGCCTGGGTGTCACTGGCCTAATGCTCGCATGTCCATATGAATACGGCGACTATAACGAGTGGAATTCATCATCACAAATCCAGCCGGGGAATTTTCTTGCACGGCCATCAACACGGATTACCAGCGAGTTTTTGTGTGTTGTATACTGTAAATTAGGCTCCAGAAATGGTGAAGCCATGTTTTACCTCTAGCGTATTATTTTTTTTTACTTCAACCTCGAAAGCTAATTATAAGAAATCACCAAAATAAATTGGCAACACCTCAAATTACATTATGCATGCATCAGATCACTATTACCTATAGAAAATATGTATAGGCAATTATGAAAATGATTGGTAAAAGTGAAGGTGCACTTGAAAGAATCGAGTAAATGGCCTTCATGGCGACTGGTACTGCACCGTGCAGAGTTGTGATCGCTTTCGATGCGTGTATTCCCAGTGATGTGGCCACCCGAGCGAGGAAACCTTGCAACTTTACTCCTGATGTGTGTATAATTACAGCGGCTGCATGGACCCGACTGGCCAGGGTTGTGGTCAACAATGTTCTTCTTCGCTTCAGCTACGTGCAAGATGAACTCACGTTGGTTGGTTTTCATCAAACGCAGAACAGAAGACATTATGTTAGGTGTTTAACGGAGCAGCACGGTGGATTGATGACTTTGAGTTTCAACTAGTTGATATTACATCGCTGTTTTAGCTAACTGCAGGCCGATTTTATCAGGTAAAAACATCTTGACTGGTCGTAGTTATGTTGAGAAAGAACTGTTCGTTATTTTCTCCTCAAATATTTAATTCGTTAAAATTTAAAAACCATCTCGTTTTAACCACTAGTTTAAATGACACATATACATATTTTAAAAGTCTTAACGATTCTCGTAAAAAGGCGATTAAATTTGTTTAATGCGAGTGTAAAACCTGCCTGAGGCATGCAACGCGCATTACTGTCGCTATCACCTGCGAACTCACGCCCTCGGCGTCTTATCCTGCGAGGAGGACGATGTCACGTGATAAGACATCGATCACCGCGTGTCTCGGATCGCGATTACGTATCGTATCGGCCACCTGGCTCGCGAGATGGTTGCGATAATCCTTGGGATTTAGCGAGCGATTGTTCGCCGCACAATGACTCGGTAAGACTCATAGTCATGTAGGAAATGTGAGGCCGAGGAGGTGTATTTCCTTCTTCCGCGCTTGTTTAGGAATTGATACGTAATTTTGTGTTGTTGCAATGCAATGCATATTGACAACTGTTTATGGAAAAAAACATTTTTATTTCAATTAAATTAGCTGTTTCGTGATTTTCATTATCCAATTATTGTTCGCGGATACTTTTCGTCATGCACTCTTCTGTGTAAAATAAGTTGCTCTTTCCTGAAATACAGACCTAAATAATATTGTATGATGACATTATAGAAAATAATCCAAAAGCGTGCATGAATTGCAGAAAGATGAACTGTCACATCAATAGCTATTATTTTGACGCCGCCGCTGTTTTTACCGAGCATTCTTTGTTTTTTTCTGTCACATTTCGCTTGGCGATGAAGTTTTTGCCGCTTCGCATCTGGCCGATAAGAAAAGCCATCTGTCGGCAGTTTCATATTTCGCCTCACGATTGCGAGCAAACATTGATGTGCTTGGCCTTCATCTGTGCAGCATCTTGCCGACGAGATAAACAAGCTGTGTTGACACGGGTTCATAATAGCAGGTCACACTCTCGCAACAACAACACTGTCACGCGTGATTAATGCGTTCGATTATTTAATAGGAGACGCGTGCTCTCTTAGAAATTGAATATGATAAACATTAACATGTCTAATGGCTGAATTACACGATTCAAGTTTCCTTGAATTCAACCCTTTCAAGGGGGTTGAATTCAAGACTTGGATCGTCTAAATGAAAATATTGAAATCTCTTCAGCCTTTTCAATTAGAACATGTCCTATTTTCCTTCAAGTCTTGAAATACTTCAACAAATTGTTAATTTCACCGCAACTTCAATCAACAATAATCAACAATAAACAATAAATCGTTTAAATTCTCCTTCAAGATTCCTTGAAATCAAGTGTTGAATTCAACCCCTTCAAGGAAACTTGAACCGTGTAATTCAGGCTTTGAGTCCCGTATTAACTTCATTTTTGTGTTGATAATTTTTGAGAAAAGTAGGTAGTTTGATATTTAAATTGTAAAACTAGAAAAACACAAACTGTTATTTAACTCTTCTGTTGTGATATTTCGAGTTCTAATAATAGATGTGTTTAATTATTTCATTATAAGCTGGGATTGATAACCTGATGGAACAATAACAAAGCAGGTGGAATAAACTGGACGCTTCAGGTGTTTAATGTTTACAAACCTGGAGTTGGAATTAGTGGAAACAGTGCTTTGTGAGCGCATGCCTGGGGCTTTGAAATAATAATATAAATGGCTTTGTCTCATTGCGAATTATTCCGCGTAGTTGACATTTATTATGCAGAAATATCACGCAGCGAATGGAGGTAAAATCGATACGTTTTCATATCTCCGATGGTAATAGTATGTTACCTCCTGTTCCTAATATTATTTATCGGTTGAATAATTGTGCGTGCGTCATTAACAACTGTCATGTCATTCTACGTTTACCTTTTTGCTTAGAACGTCTCCTCATACTCGGAACATCTCTTAATAATTTATTCAATTCAAGATATCTCTGGCCGGATCTGTTTGAGTGACTGATTCAATAAATAGTGAATAATGATACAATACTCAGAAGACACATCATAATGTCGCAATCAAAAGATTCGCTACGAAGATTCGGCAAAGTCAGATCGCAACCGGCACGTCAACTTTTTATTACCATCTCAATGGACGGATCACAATCAGCTGGAAACCTCATTTGCCACTTACCAGTTGCGAAGACGTAGCGATTGCCGAATGTAGTAATACCATAGTGGATGTCTTACTCAGTCTTATAATTACAACTTGTTTGCGCGACCTAATTATCTTCTTGACCAGGATATCGCTAATTTCGTCTCGTTGTCAATGCGATTGGAAATAGCTCATTACAATTGCTCCGAATAACGGCGATGTTCATGTCGATGTGGCTTGCCAGAGATGAATATTTATGCCATAATTTTAATGTCCGTATCGTGCGGTTGGGCAACCGTGTTTTATGCGTCGCAAACCGCGCCGCTATGAGTTTCGTAACGGAAGGGTAGTAAAAACATTGTCTGCTCTCTGGGGCATCAGTGTTTACTTTTGAATTTATGAATTACTACTTCCGTACTTTTATTATCACGAATTTGTCAATTATTGGGGCGCATTTCCGTCTTCCGGGATGCGAATATTTCATTACGTAATCTAATTCTAGGTTCGCGTCGTGTTCTTGAAGTGCTGTGTAATTTGACGACCTCTCGAAAAAATGTCATAAATAAATATCGTCCTTTCTGCGCGTGGCTCTGTCCAAACTTCCGCCTTTTTAATGTGGGGTTTTGTCGCTATAGATCGTGAATAGAATCTGCTTACGAGGTTTATAATCTAATCAGGAATAATGGCTGGAAAATTAGGTCGAATCTGAATGAAAATGCTGTTATCTTGATTACATGGGTTAGTAAAATAGACTCTTGAGTATAGAGATTATTAAAATGAGCTGCCCGGAAGCGTGACAGCCGACGAGAAGACGAAATGTCGCAACTGCTCTGGCTTTTCTCGTTCACGCAGTCACGCATATCGCACTGGCCGGTAGTTCCTGGTCCGTCCGTCCGTCCGTCCGGACTCCATACATCCTTGAATCTAGATCCTCCCCCATACATCCAGGACACGCATCGCACTGGCCGGTAGTTCCTGGTCCGTCCTTCCGTCCGTCCGTCCTTCCGTCCGTCCGTCCGTCCGTCCGTCCGGACTCCGTACATCCTAGATCCTCCTCCATCCATCCAGGACTCGTGATTATGTCGTGGTCGCGACAGAAGAAACGGCAAGGACATGCTCGTTGGAGGTCCCGAGTTCGATTCCCGCGACCCTACGTCCTATAACTTTTTTGTGTTTTTCTTCAGTCCAGAGGATGATGCCGGGGAGGTTCCCTACTTATAGGCCAACCTTTTCCTTCCAACCGTCCATCCACACCCATTCTTCGTCATTATCTTCCAATCGTCCTCGCAATCATGTGTCGTAATTAGCCTAGTTTCAGGTCAGTACGACGTTAACCACTAAAAAGGTGAAGCTCTGGTTTTTCTCATTCACGCTGTCACGCATATCTCCCTGCCCGGTAGTTCCTCATCCGACGTGGTACATCCTCTTCCCTCCCCCTCAGTACAAGTGCAATGCGTAATGCGTAAAGCCATGCTGTCTCCCAGGACTTACTCGTCTCCGTCACGGAGTTGCAGGTCAGTGCGACGTTCTGACGCATATCCCCTGCCCGGTAGTTCCTCATCCGACGTGGTACATCCTCTTCCCTCCCCCTCAGTACAAGTGCAATGCGTAATGCCACGCTGTCTCCCAGGACTTACTCGTCTCCGTCACGGAGTTGCAGGTCAGTGCGACGTTCTGACGCATATCTCCCTGCCCGGTGGTTCCTCATCCGACGTGGTACATCCTCTTCCCTCCCCCTCAGTACAAGTGCAATGCGTAATGCGTAAAGCCATGCTGTCTCCCAGGACTTACTCGTCTCCGTCACGGAGTTGCAGGTCAGTGCGACGTTCTGACGCATATCTCCCTGCCCGGTAGTTCCTCATCCGACGTGGTACATCCTCTTCCCTCCCCCTCAGTACAAGTGCAATGCGTAATGCGTAAAGCCATGCTGTCTCCCAGGACTTACTCGTCTCCGTCACGGAGTTGCAGGTCAGTGCGACGTTCTGACGCATATCTCCCTGCCCGGTAGTTCCTCATCCGACGTGGTACATCCTCTTCCCTCCCCCTCAGTACAAGTGCAATGCGTAATGCCACGCTGTCTACCAGGACTTCACTCGTCTCCGTCATGGCTTGTGGTGGAGCACTTACAGGAAGCCTTATATTACTTCTCGAGTTACTATTATTAAATATATGTGGTAATCCATAGAATCTAGACCGGCCTAGAAGGGAACAAAGTATGATCTTTGCATGCAGTTTATAAATAGATGACACTGATGTCTTGGCTTGTCTTGTGTCGATAGTTGTAGGCAAGAGATTTATTTTATACAAATTAAATTGTGCAGATTTGGAGTTGTTTGTTGATATTAGGTTTAGGACACGGATTAAACCCTGGTGCAAGCAAAGCAAAACGAATTTTATTTTTTTGAAATTATCATTTTTTACGAAGCGAAAGAAGTAATCCGGTGTTACAAACCCACTCTTTGTCGCTAAATTCTACTTTCCAGGGGTGGCTCAGGAAATCCGTGACAGTTCCCAAGTAGCTGAGCACACATAGCGGTACTGTTTGCTAATTTTTATCAATTCAGACCGGCTTTCTGTGTCTCATATTTCAAAAGTCAACACGACAATGGGCTCGCTGTGTACACTTCCGCTTAACACCTCCGACAGCTCTGAGACTCCCTTCTTAATCGCCAGTAATTAAATTAGAGCTGTCAATCAGCACCTGGTGTAACGCTAACGACACACCTTCCATCGGGGAAGCTCGCTCGAAGTGATTTAGCGTTGACACCGATCTATCTCCCGAGTAATTAAATCTCGTATCTGGTCTTGTGCTGACCTCGGTCGGTGATTAGAGGCCAGACCCGACGAACTGGGGCAGGGTAAAGTGTAACAAGATCGCCGGATGATTCTGCTGCCGGTGTCTTCGCTCGATTCCGCGCGCGAGACTTTCGCCATATATGGCCATCTTTTCAGACGCTCGGTTCTTTCTCCTCTTTACTCGCTGCGGAGGTGAGAGAAAGTTGATGTGTTTCACGGCGAAAATCAAATGTTTTTTTTTAATATATAATATTAAAACTAATATTGAGATACGTGCTGTGGTGTCGCGAATTTCGCTGACAAATTGCTCCGCGATTAAATCATACGTTTTGTCGTCGATCAGGATATAAATTGCAGCCGCGGCAAACCAGATTTAAAAACTCAATTCAATTGTTCCATTTTGCTCACGTAAGTTTGACGTCTATCTAGGCTATGTATCGAAGAATCTATAACCACAAATGGTATTGATTAGTTAATGTTAATTCATCGGGAATCGGAAATATGATATGTCTGCCAAAATGAACGCCTATCATTTTTTGTATCCATTGTCCCCCATTCATGCAATGATGCTATTCTAACGCTGTTTCTCAATTACTCATTGTTTATGAAAAAAGATTAGTCTGCCAAAATGTAAGACAATGAATATGATATGACTTTGCCTACGAATCAGCAAGATGATGCTAGTAATTGTTACCTCACTTGTACATTGTCTATGAAAAGTGCCAAAATGCAGTGTGATTGTGATTTTCTTGTGCGGTCGGCAGAAGGTGGTGTGTATAAATGCAGCGGGTGGCGCAGGATGGGGACTTGTTGTGACCATGGTGTTCTGGTGTTTGCAGGACTCGGGCACGGCCGGACTGGGGGATGACGACGAGGCGGCGAGGAACTCCCGCAGGTAAGCGATCACCTCTCTTTACTTCGTTCTCAAAGCAATACAATCAGGCAGAACTTGTTAAGACGGCATTCAATGGACAATAATGCTGTGTCCGTACACTCAAATTAAAACAATATCTTACGTTCTGTACCGCGGAAGTAGGGCCTTCATAATTTAGGCTCTTGGATAATTCATAAATATTACACTTTTTACAGTCGAACGAAAGTCTAAATAGAAGTAGAAAAGCATCAACAATTCAGTTTTACCTGCCTTTAAAATTGGACTTGAACATTGTTAAAGCGCATACACATTAAAAAATTGAGAAAATTTATGTAGATTCTAGTCTTCAATGTTGGTACAAAAGTACCTATTTATTTTATTTTCAATTTTTCCCCTGACCCGACAATAGTTGGAAGCAGGGTCGCGATATTTATAATTCAATTTTTTAAATCAAAACTAACAAACTAATCAATAAACTGAAGTTGCAACTTTGACGAATGCTGGGCCAGTGATCTCCTCATTAACGTGCACGCCTGGTACTCGCCCTCGCTGGAATATCAATTAGTGCTAATGTCATTATCATGATGGTAATGATTAATTAACAGGAGTTAATGAGTTTGTTACTTACCGAGCTTGCGGTGTGGTTAACCTGTTGTTGCTTCAACTCCCAAGTGATTAGAACCAGTGACGTTCTCTGGTACCAAAGATGCTGTTCATGATTCATAATAGAACAGAGAAACAATTTTTTAAGATAATTCTTGGTTTCCGGGAAGGATGTTTATATATTTAGTCATCTTTTTGTGACTGCCGTTCTTAATTCAACTTACAACTAACTATATTTATAATTATGCTGGGATGTCTGATGAGAGAGATGCAACGTTTAGATTATTCCCAAGTCTGAATGTAGTTTTTATCTGCTATTTCCTTCTTGGCTGTCACATGTTCTCAGTATGTTGCGGCATCATTATCAATCTCACACTTACTCACTCTCATCTAAAACCACCTGTGAAACCGAGTTGAACCCAGCGACATCCAGCACCTGTGAAACCGAGTATAAAGCTCCTATGACACTGCCAGGCCCGTGTGCTTTATTAGGAACTCGTTAGCAGCCAGTGGCGCGGCGATCTTCTATCGAATTAGGTCCGGTGACAATAATTTCGAAATAGAATTATATTATCAAATACCCTGTGGGCGAGATTGGATTATTAACTCGTGTATCGGTTTTGCGTCCCCCCCCCCAACCCCTTCACCCTCCCCAGCGACAGATTGACCATTTAGTAAAACGTTTTTTAAATTTTGTCAAGTTGTTAGTTTTCAATTACAATTTTGGAGAAGAAATGTAAGTTTTGAGAAAAAAAAACTTTTGTTTTATCAAATTTTGTAAATATTTATATTTAAATTTAATATGAATAAAGTGGACAATTTTCCAGGTAGGCAGACATAAGTCAAGTTATAGTCTACGCGATAAATTTGTTAGATACGTTTTCTATTTGTGAAAGCCGTACCTAAAATATCATAGGTAAGATTGTGCTATAAGTGGATAGGTTAGGGAGTGTATATCTTCCAAGATACTAACGGGGCAAGATAAGATAGGTCGGCACGCCACTGGCAACTGATAGCCCCATGAATTATGTCTCCATGTATGGTAGAGATCATGTATTTAGGTCCAGCAAGGAAGCTGAGTGCACCGCTTTCATTTGCATCCCACACATCTCGGAAACACTCGGCCCCATGATGAGACATGTTTATGTTCTGCCGGTTTTCCGAGAAACTTTATATAATATTAATAAAAAGCGTTTCTTTCAAGAACCATACCGCCGGTGTTGTCAGCAACGCAATTAAAGAACGAGTTCCACAAGACAACAACAAATTAGTTTTTTTCTCTGCGGCGAGTTCGAAGATTGAAATTAGATGTCAGAATGATTGCGAGAAGATGTGCGAGTAATTGTTGTCGGTTTGTTAGAGGAATATCAACGTCAGCATCCGGATGCGAAGAGAAGTGGCAATTAGCAGCTCTTGCATGTTACAAGTTAACAAATGAAGAATGTAATATCGGATAGTGATCAGTTAATTTGTGTAATTGCAGTCAATCAACTACGATCGAAGTAGTTTTTTGTTATTGTAGGATCAGGATAAATAAAAGTAGAATCTTGATAGCGGGGCTTCCCCTGGCAGTATTCCACTCTTATGTCTATTTTTATTGTTGATAGAACTTATTATCTAACATTTGTAAAGGTTCTAGTAGGATGTACACTCGGCCAAACATAAATTGATCGTTGATCAAATTTGATTGACTGATAAATGTAAGACCGCACCATCCAAAGTCAGTCCAAGCGATCTCCTTGTCTCACTCTAGTAGGTGACCCCACATTTCAATGATCATAACAAGCTTTGATTGGTATGGGACATGACCAGCAGTCATTCAAATTTGATCAACGATCAATTTATGTTTGGCCGAGTGTACATACGTACCTACTACTTTTCGTAAAATTATGGGAGATTTTGTGAAAAAAATGTTGAGAAAGCTTTCTCATTTTAGACTTGATTTCGATCACTGATTGACATAAACGTATGATTGAAACTCAATAGAATAACAAAATGTTCTTCTTTCGTCAACTCCCAAGAGCAATAGGAATACTATACGCTTACCTCATTTTTGATACTATTGGTTTAAAAATGAATTGTTGCAAAATCACTCCTAATTGCAACTTGACAATTTATTAAAAATTATGCAATCTTGCCGGAAGACCACCTTCTCCACACTCTCCGAGTGCACATCCTGAACACCTCTCTACAATGCATTTCGAATGAATTAACATTTTCGACAAGTCCGACGACATAATAATCACTCAGTCACGATTGTCATCTCGTGTGTGCAGTCATCAAAGCGCAGTCATACTTTCCGTTTCAAAACCGCAGCCCTTCGCCCCCGCGATCCTCACATTTGTGCGCGCACTTTCTCGTCGTACTCGCAGCGAGTTCCGGAATCCGCATGCTCTGCGTACGCTCCAGTGCTGATGGTAACACGATTACAGAGGCATCGGCTGTTACCTGGCTAATTGTGATGTAAAATCGACAAGGAGACGCACACTAGATGCTGGCGCTTACCCGCGCAACGCCAATGCGTATCAGCGAAAGTTACACCGTGTTCGATGCGGCCGGCGAGAAAGCAACGAATATTACTTGTACATGTTATCGTTGTGCACGACTCATAACTAAACAATTTCGAATGTGCAGTGCGATATGAACGGTTGTTTTTATTTAATTCTAATCAGTAGTGTCCGAAACATTGTCTTACGAAATTGCCCCTATATTTGTACCTACCTCTCTAGAATGCCCGATGTCAATAAAGCACCTAACCGTCATTCAATCATTTCAATCATTTTAATCATATCATCACCAGACATTTTAAGAGAATACTTCAATATAACTGTTTAACTTTGTAGTCAAATTGCAATTGACAGAGCTTGATTACATGATCAAAAAGTGTCACAGTCGAGAAAATGGGCATCGGGCCTTCTGGCTTTGATGTGCAGATATGTTTCCATTGTTCACAATCAATGCTGCATCCATCCAGACATTTGTGTGGAGTTGCGAATCCATTTTTCTGCGACTTTTAATATAGGGTACGGATGACTGACTGATAATGGAGAATAGGCACAAATGGCGATGTTGGAACGGATGCGGTTGTGGCTTTTCCGGGAAGCATTTTCCTCTAGATTGAGAAAAACTGAAAAAGCTCTGTCCAAATGACAGCCGCGGGAATCGGACCCTTGGATCTGCCTGCCACTTTCCTGTGCTCCGTCGAAATGAGTACGATTAATTAAATACTATTGAAGAATGAGGGCTATCACCAGGGGCCATTCGTTTTGGAACACGCATTTATAGTTTTTGCATAGCATGAAATCTGCACCTGCTTTAGGAGAGGCATTTCACTTCTTTTACATTGTAGTCGAAGCTATGATTTCTTCTCCGCGAATACGACCCGTGACAAAACATCTGAATGCCGCAATATGAATGAACAATCACTGATGGTCAGACATTACGCTGTCTCCGACGTGACAATACGCCTTGTGTTTTACCATCCGGCGTGGAAACGAGGCTGGTGCCATCACCAAGGCATAACGCTCCTCGGCATTGTGTGCACAAGAGTTTGCGTAACACGCGGCCAATTTGACTTCGCGCAGGCATTGTCTCTCTAGGCAGATTAACGAGTAATGAAAGTGACGAAACGCCCCCCTCTTCATCGTTATCTCTCAGGTACCGGAGTGGGTAATCATGGCGCGCGACGAATCTTGCGGGTTTTAAAAACGTTCGTTTTGTTGTCACTTTCTCTTGTTATTGGTAACCGCGGATTAGTTGTGGTTTTAATGAGATTTTTTTTTATTTATAAATTTGGTCGATTTTACACAAAAATTCTTACATTAAATTTATACTGTTACAAAACAGTTACTCGTATTTTTTCAAATTTATTTGAATTCGAATGAAAATGCGTCATCAGTCTTGACTGGGAAATTGTCAAACCGAAATTCTTGAGAGATTCCATACCTGATTATAACTGTAATTATTTAATTGTAGGGCTAGAGATAAGGCAGTGGACTGACCTTTGAAATACCTGTTATCACGGATACGACACTTCATTGATAAGTGATCGATACCTCTATGCATTATGCCCATATATGGCTCCATCATTGAGTATTTTCAACCAGGAACAGTCGGCGTGGCTCTAGGCGTGGCACTGCATCTTAAACTGGGTCTCGTAGAGGTCACGACCTCGGGTCACAGGATTAGGCGAGGGTCTCTTGCGCAGGTCACGTGACTCCACAGGGGGGCTGTCACTCCCACCTTGAGGTGAAGATTAGTGAGGAGTGAAAGGTGCCGTGAGAGCGATGATGATGATGATGATGATAATTAACTCTTCTATGATTTCTGCTGATGTAATCTGAGGGTAATTTTCGCGGGAGATGGAATCTGTGTCACTCATGCACAGATGAGTTTTTTTTATGTTTTCTGTGCGTTTTTTCGATAGATTGATGGAAGTTTCGTTATAGTTAGAAAGCGATTCACTTCCTGGACGATGCCGATGGCAATTATTTTCAACTTTGTGTTGCTTCATTGCCTTATTCAAGCTAAGATGCATGGTTTTGTTTTGGCAACGAAATAGCGGTCTCTTTGCCAACGAATTTGTTGCGGATCCATAGAGGTCTTCTAGGAACTTGGCGTGGATTTTGTATTTTCTTGTGGGGGTTTTTGACACTTCTCTGCGGAGGTGTAAGTTGGTCTCGTATTTGTTGCCTGATAGAAAAACTGCTATTTCTCGGTTGTCTGTCATTCCAATCTTCCAATGTGGTCGGTATATTTTGCAACGACGATATTTTGCAACGCAAGTGATTTGCGAAACCCGAGCATAAAGAATTTTTCAAAAACATCGCAAATTTGTTTTCATAGCTTTGTATTGGTATTCCAAAACAAATTGTCATTAATTTGTTTGTAATGGACGCGCATTTGCTTAGGCATCGCATGCCTATTGATAAAAATGTAATCAAATTGTTTGATATACGCGGAGTTATTTGTATGCCGTTTAGGATTTTGTAATAGTCTGCATTTGTTTCGGCATTGAATACCTTTGAATTGGTAAAATGTAATCAAATCTTTTTTATTTTACGTGGAGTTATTTGTTTTTGTTTGGGATTTTGTAATAGGATTCGGTAATAGTCCGGCATTTGTTTTGGAATTGCATGCAATTGAAATGGTAAAAATGTAATCAAGTCGATTTGTTATTTCACGAGGTATTTGTTTGCTGTTTAGTGTTTTGATTTGTGCAAGTCTATTTGAACTATTTGCCGACGTCAAGTGTCCTTAATTGTTGTGTTAAAAAATACTTTTAAATAATTCAACCTTATTTCTCTAACTAAACACCTCCATTGTACTAACAAACCCATGGCTGAATCGTTTGCGAAGAGTTACAATTGCACTTGGGAATAGGGACTCTGTGAATTTGCATTCATTACTACTTGAAAGCACTGAGCCTACCTAACAATCCACTTATGTAAGTACATTATGTTATTACAGACGTCATAATCCCGTGAGTTACACAGGTGATTCGTCTTGGCAATTATAACCTCGAGGAACGTGGGTGGACACTTCTATAGGGACAACTAATAAACATAATTTACAAATGGGAATTCTACGTAGCGTGTGTGTTTCATCTTATTGTAACGTCTTTTCTTCAAAGTGTGAAGTAACTGAAATATCTAGTCGAGCGCAAATATAGGTAGGTACAAGGAGATACGTGAATGACTTACAAATATGCCCGGTGTTTATTTACAGACATGTGTCTTATAATGTCCTGTGATATTGCGTCTTTTGAACACCTGCAGGATATAATATATACAATTCACAAAGAACTAATATCAATATATTCCTAGTCAATTCACGACTACTTTGCAATTTTAATAATAATAAATACAATGGTAGTAAACAACAGAGGATGAGTTTACAATTTACAAATCAGCCGAATCTTGAATTGAAACTGCATGCTCGGTGGTTTTGTGCAAGTCATATTCTTTCCCCCCCAAGTACAACTGCATTCCATCAAGTGCATGCGCGAAGGCACTCATTACTGAGTGTGTAGATATTGTGAAGGCGCGTCCCGCTCAGCCCGGCATTATATAAGGACAGCAGAGCCTGCATGTGTCCTCCAGGGCAAGATTTGCACTTTTCCTCAATGTTATTCTGTGTGGTTTTAGAATCGCCATACAAGGTGCATGACTGCTCGGAAATGAGGCATATGCGGCATCAAGGCTGGTAGGAATTTGCTCGCTTCACGTGCAGATGTGGTCGAGGCTGTTTGATGCAGTTTTATAACACCGGATTGTTCAAATTTCTCTATCTTTGTAGGATGTTGATTATTTTTGTAAACATGACCTGAAAACTTGTTTTTGCCAGTGTAGGTGGACGGATCCCTTTACACTTGACTCAAAGTAGTTTTTATTTCAATTTGACATGTTATCTTTGACTGAAACACAGAGCAATATTAAAAATTCTCTCAAAGTGTTCATTTGGCACCTGCCATTTGGCCTTCTACATTATAGTTCGTGCAAGGGAAGAAAAAAAAGAAACATGATACCTGCGAACGCGATCTCGACTATTGATAAGAATATTCTTCTGGTTACGAGCTCAGTCTCAACCTGGCAACCAGATATCCTCATCAAGATATTTTTTAAAACAATGTCGTGACATCTAAATTGGTTTCCCTCGACGACCATGACTCGAATTTCAAATTAAAAAGAATATCTCCCAGGTTTGTTTACAAAGTTCTAAACTCATTAGGCATTGCGTTCACGGCGGATGTATTCCTCGCAGGATCAATAAAACTAATTACTGTAATGCATCGCGTTATGTTCGTAATTACCACACTGACATCTTGTAACATTACTCCGGCAGACAGAGAAATATCGGTATTGTTCAGTTTCCGAGTAAATCCAAGAAGTCCTGTTCCACATTCGTTCCGTGTCGGCTGTTTTCTGTGTAGTTTTAGCTCATTATGTGTAACTGTCTCTCGTTAATTGCCTGAATGGTTGTAATTTAAACGAATTGCTTACGAGATGGACTTACAGACGATGTTTCTGTTTTCAATGTCCCAAAGTGTCTCGTCGTTTATTCAAACTTTTACTATCTAATGAATTTATCTTATCTTAGAGTTTGTATGTTGACTTCTATTGGACTGAAGGTTCCTAGCCTCCGAATAAATAAAAGTTGAGACACGCACGCGCTAGGAAATAGTGAATTAAATTAATTCATTCACTGGATACATTATTTATTTTGAAACTAGGTTTCTGTGTTTTTTAATTTTGCCAAGATTGTTAAATATATATTATATAGGATCATTTTCGAATAACTTACAGTTTTCGAATCGGTTCCAGTGAGTGATGAGTGATGATAGAACATCATCTGAACTTCGAGATTACGAAACATTCCTAATGTATAGTGTTTCTAAAAGTCATTGCATATTTTCCCGCGGTTTGCCAGCGTCTCGTGAAGTTCGACGCCACGACTTCATTGTTTCGCGATCAGTGATTGATCACTTTGCGATGAGCTTGTTTTTCTCTCGCTCCTGACGAGATATTCATGGATTGTTCAATTCCAAAGTCCTTGGCTACAGGAAATGTTACCGTTGTGTGTGTGCAAGCAAACAGTGGACGAGCCGATCACGAGTGTATAATATCGACGTGCCCTTGACACTCGAAAAACAATTCAATATCCATTTCTTTGTTTCCTCCTTAGTCTGCATAAATCACTAATGCATGAACAAAGGGGGAGTTTGCTTTGGTCGCTGGTTTCTTGTATAGTTCGCGATTATGACAGTCAAGTGCGTGGCCCCGCACATCCTGTGGCGAGACGAATTAATTTAATCCACCTGTTCCAGTATCTACTATGTAAGTTTTACTTCTTGGATAATGACTAATCGGCAGCTGGACTCTTTTCTTTGTCCCTCGAGTGACCAAGAAACTCTTGTCCTCCGTTTTGAATTTCATTCAAGCAAGGTCCTTATACATTGGTCCGTTTCGAAGTAACCAATTATTGAAATTGTCGCACAGTTCTTAGTAGAACGATTTCTGAGGAGTAAGTAGTTTTCCTCAATTACAGATGCAAAGAGAAATAATCATATAGCCACAGCCCCTTCCCACAATCATTCCTTGATTAGAGTATCATTTACTAATCATTCTTAACTATTACAGTATTAATGGCATGAACTAATTGAAACGAGTAATGCATGTCATCTACTGGAATTAGTATTTAGTTTTACTTCCTGATTTATACGTGGTCTACTTACCAAACAGCTAAATAGGTTATTGTTTTTCAATTAGGAAAAAGTAAGTGAGCATGTGAGATATTATGTTATTGTAATGAAGACTTGTTTAAATTTTGCACTCATTATGCACGAGTCCTGTATTGTATCAACTTTTCTCGCGGTTTTGATGGTTTCGATGTCCTTGCTCATGAGATAGAGCCAATGACCACAAGTAATCTAGGTCCCATGTGAACCACGTGAGTGTGGAAGCCAGGTGTGTGTGTCCCTGGGTGGACTGGACGAGGTTTCCCTCGATTATGTGTCAAGCAGGTGCTTCTCGAGCTCCACAGATCGTATTACATCTCCGACATGTTTATATGTCAGCTTTTCTATGCAGGTATTCGGAAACTATGTGAGAAATCTCTTTGTAGCTGGTTTTGTGAGCATCTTTATGATGATCAGATAGACAATGGTGTGCAACTATAGAAAACTTGTCGATTTTGCAAAGTATTTATACGTGTTATAAAATGGTAATTACTGTGTGACCACGATAAAAAGGGTAATAGATTACACACAGAAGGATCGATTTCTGGAGAAAGTATACGTTTTTAACATTTTTAAGTTCTCAAAAGTCGACTTTCAAGTTAGATACAAGTACAACCCTTCAAAGCTGTAAAAACGCATAATTTAAGATGGAGTATTTTTTAGTGGAGTCTATTCCCCTCCCCTCGTGGGGATGTAAGGAAATGTCGTAAAAGGATGCCAGGAAACGACGGTTGTGTGAAATAGTTGAAGTAAAAAGGTGTAGCAATACAATTTTTAATAACTGTGGCTCTCCATGTCGGAACACCCTGGCTCTGGATGACAGATAGGGAGGATGGCGGAGCTAGGGGTGGTTTTGTCCTCACATGCAGCGATGCACTTCCTGCACCATGTGTCCTCGGAGTGCGAAGTGACGTGCGAGCTAGGGGTGGTTTTGTCCTCACATGCAGCGATGCACTTCCTGCACCATGTGTCCTCGGAGTGCGAAGTGACGTGCGAGCTAGGGGTGGTTTTGTCCTCACATGCAGCGATGCACTTCCTGCACCATGTGTCCTCGGAGTGCGAAGTGACGTGCGAGCGAGGGGTAGTTTTGTCCTCACATGCAGCGATGCACTTCCTGCACCATGTGTCCTCGGAGTGCGAAGTGACGTGCGAGCTAGGGGTGGTTTTGTCCTCACATGCAGCGATGCACTTCCTGCACCATGTGTCCTCGGAGTGTCAGTCAACAGCTCGCTTCCGCTTGTCGACAATTCATCTTGCGCCAGCGCCGTCGGCGAGATCGCATGGGAAATGGAAACGATTGCGCCTAGTTTCCACGTCCTCGGCGCAGAGGTGTTATTATCGTCTGGCATCGAGGCCTCGTCGGTCCGATCTGCTCGTGAGGGTTGCTGGATGGACGTCACGATTATTCGGATCGGATGTAGATGGACCACACATCCTTCCCATGAGATGAGATCCACGCGCAAGTCTCGATTTCTTCTGATTTGTACGAGTTTTACAGGCTGACCAAAGTGGAGTTTTGACAATTTAATTTGTCCGGATTGTTTCTCTTGTCTTTTGATTGGTACAAAAGTACTTTGAGGCGTCGACACAGACTGATGTAGGGACACATGAAGTTTGTTTGAAAGCTTAGGAACCAATCATTCTACAACATTGCGACTTGATCCGCTATCTGTTACGCTAAGAGACGTAAACAAACATAAAGTAGTACCTCTCCCTTTCGTTTTAAAATTTGTAGTAATATGTTTCATTCTTATTTTTTTTAGGATACGAAATTACCGAAAAGATGAGAGATTATAGGTGTCGTGGTGTCTGGACCGACAATATTCACTAAAAGTAATCTATGAATTCTTTGATATATTTGTGTTTTATACCTAGATCATTCTTTCATAAAAGCAGCTAAATAATGTATATTTTTTTATCGCTGAATAGTCCTTGTTGTCGAGTGCAGGTCATATCTGAAGGGGGTTGGAAAAGCTCTTCCCTTCCGTGGATCTTGCTGCAAATACTGCAGTACTCCGGCACGTAGTTCGTTACATTTATAATAAGGTCGCTGAATACTCGACTTCCAAGTGTTCTGCTCAACTGCGACGGCACATTGCATATTTAGCGAGTAATTCGTACAACACTGTGTACCGAACACTCATGTGCCTCCCAAGACTCGAGCTCGAAGCAATTTCAAACTTGAATGGGAAGCCAAGTCAACGTCTCCCCATGGAGACAGTTCTTCGATACCGCCGAGGTCTTATTGAATTTTCTGAACCGCGAGTTTTCTACGATAACAGAGCAAATGTAGCGTCTTCTCATCGCTTTTCCAACATTAACTACGTTTTTCAATCGTCAAGTTTTGTTTTCAGAAGTCCTGAAACTTGTTTTCCACTCCTCTTCTAACCTTCCAGGTTATTAGATCTAGAATGTCACAGTTCGGAAAGACAGAGTTTCCAACTCAATAACATCCGAACTTGATGAAAACTGTCCGGTCGAACTTGAACCCTGCGGGGTGTATCCACGACGTGACGCCCGTGACCCTGCGTCTAGAGCGAAGATGAGTGCTTGTTGTGGTAGTCGGGTGTCAGTGACACGGTGACCTCTGACTCCTGACCACCGGCCGACACAGGTGATGCTGCGCGCTTTCTCCGCTCCATCATCTGTAGGACGCGAATCGATATTCCGCCTATTTTTATCATCACTATTCACTTTCACCGTTGTGTCGATTGTAGTAAGTATGAGTACTTTTTGTGCCAACGATCCAGTGATGTCTTCTACTGAGGTCGACACTGCCAATCGTCAATAGTAGATAAATCAACCCATGAGGATGTTACGCGATACGTCTATACACTATTAACGGGACTGAAATTGAATTTACTTAGTATTAAAGTCATGTTTCGCGATTGAACTGAAAGAACAGGTTCTCGACTTCTGGTTTACTCTTCTTTAGTTCGACAGACTGGTGGTTAATTTTGTCCATCGCTCTGGCAATCGAGGCGTCCAATCTTCTCATCGTAAGAACCGATTGCGAGATGGTAAACGGGACCCTTATCGCGTAATTGATAAACAAGGCGTAATTCTTCTGACCTTTGGGCGCCTCCATATGTCGTCATGTCAAGATGGACGCTAATTCAGCGATGTAAATTGGTCCAGTTAATCGTGATTAATAAGTAATAAATCAATGACAGTCTCAATATGTCCTAATGATTCGAACATGATCTTTGTTTTGCGTGTCTGACTCTGACACCAACTTGTTCCGAGAGTTTTGGTCTTTGAAACGAACTAATTGTATGATTCTATGTTAGTGTAGCCTTGGCCATGCACAGGTCGGTATATTAATTAAGATAAGTACGACGTTGTGAGTGGTATTGATGATGCGATGCTGTGAGGATGAGGAATGTGCACGCCAAGTCTCGCGAGAGTGAACGCCCGAGGGACGCAAGAGATTGGCGTTGTTCTCCGGCGTACGCGGGACAAAGGAATTTCAGGCAATATCTGGGAGACCTTTTAATCATCGACCTTTCATAAGTTAGACGCTCTGTTTTTGCTCGCAGGTTAGATGAGATATTAAAAAATATAAAAAATGTTTTCGTCGTTTCGGAGGAAAATTGGCCAATTTGAAGACTTCAACGAGGTCCTCGTGACTCTCTGAAGACTCGCAGTATTTTTGGTGAATTGTGTAAAATCATTAGCGATCGCTGCGGGCGTGCAGTGCAGTGCTCACGATCGGATAGAACGGATTAAAACAAGTTCAATAATATAAAGGAGAGTGTATTTTGACCTTCATCTCGGCGTCTAAGGATGAAGGAGTGTAGAAAGGATGGCAGCTCTCCTCTTGTCTCTGAAAGATCCAGTAGCAATAAAAACTCTCCCATGGTTTTGGATCACATTATTTTCTCTTTCATCGATTTCATGCAATTGCCGCCGGTCATCCAAACAGCTGAAAGACTTTGTGGTTCATTTTATTGCTGCTACCTGAAAATGCTATTAAAATAACACGCTTCACGTTATGGTTCACTTTACGTTGCTCTTTATACGAACCGATAATTTATAGAGTTTAAAAATTCCTTGATTCCCTTTGTTGTTTTCGATGAGTTTTTTTAATCGGTTTTGGACAAAAGTTGAGATAAGTTACGTCAATCCATGCAAATTGAAGCGTTTTTGTCCTTACAAAAAAGTTTTCAGGATTTTGGAAATAACAATGAATTGTTTTTTAAACATTTTTTTTCATTAGATAAAGCATAACAATGTCCGACGAAGGCGGAACATATTGACGCAATTATCTCGTAAGTCCCTCTTGTAAGTTGTACGCAACCAAAGCGAAACAAACTACTGTTTCACTGACAACTGTTTCGGAAGCTCTCAGTTTTATTGTCTACTCAAAGTCGCAATTAAGTTGCGCAAAGTCCGCGCTCAGATCGCCGCTCAAGATCCGACGATCGCGATTCATGTCAGGGCTTTCGCCTCGCCATCTGACGGTCAACCGAGTAATTAGAAGGAAGAAAGAGAAGATCTCATCTCGCAGTCAACACCCCTCGATCCATCGCGAAGGCGTTACGAAACGGCGACGTCAAAAGCCGCATGTCTCTTCAGGACTTGGTAATCAACGATTTGTATTGTCAGCTCGACTGACGTGACCTGTTCACGTTTGTCGATCACAATTACAGAGACCAAAGCTTCGCGGGGATGATTGATGGACGGATAAGACGTAGACATACAAACAGAATCGTCCGACGACCCGAGCTCTATATTAGGTAACAGCGAATCCGCGACTTTGGGCCCCAACTCTTACGCGATTATTAATAGATCAGCGGGGCTCTATTTTGATCGGTAGATGGATTCGGAGCGCGAGGATTAGGAAGGTCGCACGCTCTCTTGGTCCAATGGCGAATAAAATATTGACGAAACTGACCAGAAAATTTGGGCCAAGGTGTGCTAATTATTACTATATGCACTGCGGGGACACCCTTCTGAGTTTATCGCCTCCATCTGAGTTAATATAATGTTGATTTAGGCGGTGAATAAAGCATTGTTGTGTACTCGACAAAGTATAACATTGGCACACTCATGAAGTCCCCTGAAGTGATGGCTAACTGTAGAATGACACGGAATCATTGTGCAAATCTTAATTAATAATTGTTGTATTACTAGGTTGGTAGTTTGCCAGCGGCCAACGGTATTGCGATTTTGGTGATTGAATTGAAATGATCGAATCTTTTATTGGCCTGAAGCCGGTTTACTGAACCAGTAACGGAGAATAATTTGTAAGAATTCGAGAAAAAGTATAACACCCACACTTGTTATCTTCTTACCTCAAGGTATTTTTTTCTAACCACAAAGTTTGACAGTAAATGAAAGTTAAATTTGAACGATTCAGGTTGTGGTGATTTCCTTTTGAAAGTATACTTTACAATTCCATGATTTTACACCAACTTTTCGACAGTAATTACAATGATAATAGTTTTGTGAGTCATACCTTTATCGTGTTCGTTTATCTTGTTCTGCTATCGCATGGGTCATGCCACACATTTTATCAGGGCATTATGACCACTGTATAGAAATGCCTAGTATTGATTATGTTTGTGGAGGTCCTCTAATACTTGTAATCGTCTTCAGTAATCGCAAGCAATTAAGCTTGCCCATGACTGTAATCTTGGCTGTCATTAGAGGTAGTCGAGTAGTTTCCAAGTTTTCATAGCAGGAAGTAGTTGAGTAGGGACAGAGGCTCGACGCATGATAATGGCTCAGAACGACGCCGAGGGACGACGCCACACGCTATAGACGTCCCGGCGCCTCCGACGCGTTGAAGGGGTTCGTCTCGGACCTAATCTTGGTGATTCTGTTGTGAGGAAGGAAGTTTCGGAACAAATTACAGGTTATTTAGTAATTGGATTTGGCTTTTAGGAAAGCCACTAGCCAGCCATGTTATTTTTATCCAATCGAATTAGTTCTTTAGGTTCGAATGAGTTTAAATGGAACATTGATTGGGTGATACAGGCACTTTTGTTTTGTTAGTAAAACACTCGACCTCACGCCACACACTGTAAGTTCACACGAATCGTAAGTTGCTTAAATTCCTTCACACATTTACGTTTCACACAATTTTAATTGGATAAAATTGCGTTTTTACTTTTTAATGCTAATTAACGCGGAAAATAGCGAGCCCCAAAACGCAATAATTGCGGAAACACGGAAATTGTACAGTTAATTTGGCAATTTTGAGTCAAATTTCGTCAATTATGTGAACTTATGCTGACCATATAAAAAATGAATGAGGTTAAGTAAGTGTCGGACGTGGGAGCATGGGATCCCCGATGATTCATTGTCGCCGACCCTGCCGGGAGTCGACTTGTCTGTCTGTGTGTTGTTGTTCCTATTGCAACTACACAGGGGGTTATTCACCCGACTCGAGCTACCGCGTCCACCTGCCGTCCGTGTGTGTGTGATTATTCCACACATATGCACCGAGCGCGTGAATTATTTATAACCGACGTTAGCGCTTTTGCTTTGTCCCGGACATACCTTGTCCGATGAAATAGTAAACATTGGAAACGCGGCTGCGTCGCAGATATACGAGTGACGTTTATTTACCAATACCGAATACCAGGCCGAGTAATATACATACGAAACTGAACGCTTTCTTAGAATTTAGTGTGTTTTGACCGAGGCTACTTATTGGCCAGCTATTTGAGGATTCCTGGCTTTGTTCCATCGCGACCAAAAATATCACCCTTCTGCGATGAAATCGTGAAGGTCTTTCATTTTTTGTCCTATTTCGCAAAGTTCACATGCAAATTGATTTATGAATGGCCATTATACAATTCTATAGAACTTTTTTGCCGAGTAATTCTGTTTTGACCGTACTTATGTAATGACGTGTCTGCATCAATATGTAACACGAATATTATTGCGTTCAATTGTCAGTAGGTAGCATTAGTGTCACTTGAACTCAATTTATCATCCCGGAAATGTTCCTTGTAATCTAATAAATGTGTAATTGCAGTGTTGCGGCCGCCGCTCTGGATCAATCAATTTAAAATCTCAATCAGCGACTGTGCAATGAGATCAGTGTGCTCAATTCCATCGGATTTATAAATCATTGGCGGAGGATCGTTTATGTCGCCGATTACGGTTCTCTTGCGTAACTCGTTTCTTTCTTCAGATTTTCAGGAATAAGGAAGACGGTTTGCAAACTCGCTCTAGAACCAGTTTGTTTCGCTAAACAATGTGCATTTTTCATCCTGTATTCCTGTGTTTTTTCTCTCTCTTTTGCTTTGTCGATGTTGATGTTAAAGCTAACAGGAAGGTAATTTCTCATAATCACAATCGTCCAACTAATTAAATGTTGCGTTTCTCATGGTGTAATGTACGGTTATCGTGCTCGCATATGGCGAGCATTCACCCGATACAGCCAGACAAAAAAACTAACAATAAAATCTTAATTATTTTAATATATTTGTATTGCCTGAACGTGAATTGAATTAAGAATATATATAAAACAGCGCGAAACAAAAATAACGGAAATGATAACCTAGCTATCTACGAGGCGTGGCCGATTTGATGAACGAATTTCAGTCATCTTGCCGACGTCTTTGTTCTAACTTCTTTGTCGATCATTTGACTCGATTAGTTCCACACATTTCCGATGAATAATCTCTCCGATTCTTCTTGGCGACAACTAATGGACGCATCGGTGGTCATGGAAACTGCGAATGTCCTCTTTGGACGACAATGACAGATGCACCCGAGAGGATGACGAGCTGCAAGAGACACTTTCCGATCTTTGTATCTCGGTGAAAAGACATGATGAATCATCAAGGAAGTGTATTGTGTAGTAAACAGAGAACGCAGCTGATGTTTGTGCGCTGCAATAGGCGAAGGTCTGCCAGTGTGCTTCTTGTAAATGCCAACGTATATTTACTATTTTGTCACACGTGTTAAAATCTAACCCCGACCGGTTTGTTGTTTGGATTTGCTATAAACGCAGTCTGTAGATATTTTTCATTGAAGCGTGCACGATCTTTTTATAGATCGAGTTTATTTTGTTGGTTGTCTCGTAATTTGTTTTGAACAATCAAAAGATTGGCTTTTGAAGAAGGTTGGGAACGAATTGAGCTTGTTTTTGGTTAGTTTCGCGTGTATTTTGGAACGGTTTCGTCTGACTCTGATGTTGTTGCTTCCTGATGGTGATGAGGAAATGGGCCTTGGACGTTGAGTTGATGCGGGATGACGGCTGCACGCGACGTTTCATGTGGTCGTCTCAAAACACACTGTGTATGACGTTTTCGCGTTCCAGTATGCAAAAATAACAATCAGGAAGCACGTTTTCAAACTTGTTTTGCGTTTACCAATGGATTTTACCCATCACATCGCCAATAGGCGATTAACAAATACTTTTTGCGTAATATATTTTTTTCATTTTTGTATTTTGCACGTTCAACCACAAGCATTGCACTTGGGCGTGATGAAGTTAGTAATTGACTTTTGTCTCTGCTTTGAGTTTTCTTATACTCGGCCTTCAAAATTGAGAAACAAGTTTCATGCGATGGTTTGGTTTATTGTGAAAGAATTTTATTCCAAATCCTGACTGTTGAAAATAAAAAGTCAAAAGACTTATTTCAGTACGCGTTGAATCCATTTTCCAACTTCTCTTCCAAGTTTTTCAAAAACAAAGATGAATTACTACACAAGTTTACTCCGCACATCCGTCGTTTTTGGCGCCTATTTCGTCGACCTCGACGCTGGGCGTCGTCACGTGACTGGTGTGTGTTGTCACCTTGCCAACACAACACGGCGATGTTCAAGGTCCACGAGGATGCTGTGAAGCAATGGACCACAGCATCTCAGTCAGTGCGGTCATCTAGCGGGCGGCAGGTGCGACAGCAGACACATCTCTGTACAAGGCGTCGTCGTCAGCGCGGTGGTTTTGGTGCTCGTTTCGAATAGTTGCGCGCTCACCATGACATCACCAGGTATAGAAACCGATGGCGGATCTCTGTAATGACATTTCATTGTGTTTGACGGATACAAATAGTTTGATCTCTTTTGCAATGTCATTTCGTACGCGAGTGAGAGGTCAATTTGCCCGCTTCTTTCTTATTCGAACGCGTTCGTAATTGCTTTAGCTGTATCGCCAAGTCGTGATTGCTTTGTACAGTTATCCCCGAAAGATCTTATTTGGATATTGTTTGTTTGTTAAACGAATTGTTGTGTTAACTGTATTTTCGGCCGCTGGTCCTTGTATTTCTAGTGGAAATGATGGATTGTTGTATTGAGAAAAATTCATATTTTTTTTATCCAGAACTTGTTTGTCAGACTCCAAGAATGTCAGATAGGATCTGACGACAATAGGCTAAGGCCATACCAGAACTTTCCTGCCATAAATCGAACTTGTCGAGATAAAAAAAAATTAAGTGTTCCAAGAGCTTAGTTCTGAATAAGGAAACGATTTTGCTCGCGCATTTGCCTATTCGCGTCTTGTGCTCAATCGCATGACGCCATTGGCATGCAATGGATGCTGGGTTTACACATGACTCATCTCATCTCATCCGACGAAGACGGGTTTAGTCGGCCCAGCAACAGGTTTGCATGTGCGAAATTCACGAAAAAATCCCGTTTAGCTGAGAGCTAACGCACTGCGAGATTATCTCCAAGGAGCACAGCCTCCCACTAAACCGTGCCTTTTACATCATGTGTAGTGGGCAATCGGAATGTTTTGTATACGCACGAGTGAATCATCTGTGGTCCATATTCGTATTCCACTGTTCCTTGGCACGATCATCATTCATTATTTCAAGTTTAGTTGAGTCAACACACCATAAAGCAGAAACAAAGCACAACTATTTGAATACCGAAATCTTAAAAAGATAAGTTTGTTGGAGACAAATTCTGCCGAAAGCACTCCGCCCATGTCCTTCCTTTCTACCTTCGTTCTTTCTTTTATCATCATCATTGTCATCATCTCCTAATCATCCTTAATCATACACTACAGTAAATGAGTTGTCAGGTATTGTTGGTGGAAAGATGAAAGAAGTGGGCTTCTGAACATTGCCGGGGACATCGTTGCCGCCGTGTCGACGAGGCGGACATCGGGACGACCGCGATGAACCTCTTAATAACGCGTGACGTGAACATTGCCGGGGACATCGTTGACGACGTGTCGACGAGGCGGACATCGGGACGACCGCGATGAACCTCTTAATAACGCGTGACATCACGCGCGCCATGCGTGGTTGATTGCACCAAGGGTGCCGACGCGTGTCCCAATTCCTTTCAATTTAGCCGCCCTTCATCGTCGTAGCGCAGTAGTCCCTCAACGCAGGTCATTTCATGCGTATCCTGTTTCAGATGTTCACACGCGTACGAGATTGCGATGTGAGATACGTCGCGTTTTTTGTACGTGGAATTGAAATTGTCAAGGTCGAGACAAATGGTGAAACCCAATTTCCATGATTGCCGCGGTTTTTGGTAATGAAACTTTGTCCGTCATTGTTTTTATCTACGATCACGTTGAGTAATGACAGGTGGAAAGGCAATTGAGTAGAATGTACGTGAGATGACAAAACCATTAAGAACTGCAGGTTTTATGTTTCTAGAACAATAATGATGCGAAGTGAATTTCACCCGATGTATACTCGTACACACAATTACTATGTGACCACATCCCGAGCTAATTTCATAGGAATGACGCTATGTTTGCTCAGGCGGGGACATTCTTGAGGTCCAGGACAATAGATGCTGGGATGATGCCTAATAATAGGCAGCAGTCACCGCCTCCTTCACCCTTTATTTAGTATCATCTCCGAACCATCCTCATGACGCTAAGGATGGCTACGAGACGAGTCGTAAAATTATTCTAGGAAATCACTCATTCGATGAGTGATCTCATTCACTCATTCTTCTGGAGACGTAGTAACTAATAGTGTGTGTTTGTTGTGTGTCTAGCCTTAGCGAGTGCTACTTCGCCGGCAAGGGCGCCGCGCTGGTGCTGCCCCCCAACGAGCGTCTCCGGCCGTCGCGACGCGTGAGCGCCGCCGGCTCCGACATCCAGCAGCATCTCCAGTCGATGTTTTACCTCCTCCGTCCCGAGGAGACGCTCAAGATGGTGAGTAACGCCGCCCGCCCGACGTCGCGACGCTATTGAGTACAGTCATGGTTTTGTCCCTAACGTTCGACTTTGGTGACTATAGATAGCCGGGCGAAATGTTTGTTTTTATGATTAAACTATGAGAAAATCTTAATTGGATACATTTTACAACATCCCTTGATTGTAATAATCGTAATCTTCATTTTTCTGTGACGTCTTTATTGCCTGAGCAGTACATATCTGCGTTTTATTTTGTTCGAGCCGGCTCGTTGATGATGTCCTTCATGACAGTATGTGATTTTATAGAGACGTTATTTATGTACTTGGCCAAGTATCTTGGCTGTAATGTCTGTGTATTTCCAGCCACAGACTCGTTATAGCTCACCCTTAGGGAATGGAGTATACATAACTAATAATTAAAAAACTCGTTTCCCTACATTTTTTATAAAGTTTTCGTTGTTTTACTGAAGACGGTTGGATCATTATTTTAGATTATTTTTTATTTTTACACAATTTTTTATAACTCCATCTACTAGATGTATTCGTGTATACATATTTGAATACCAAATTGGACATCTATACCTACTGGCATCAAAAGAAGAATCGCCATGACCAAATCCGATAATGAATTCCAAATTGAAACAGTGATGGACGCTCCTTGACACGTTATGCCTGAAGATCGAAAGGCAGTGCCCAAGTGTCAACGGTCTCATTTGAATATCGCGACTGCCATGTCCGCAAAGTGTTAACAAACCCATACATTGCACAATGCACAACCATCGATCACAAGATAATACCGCGGCGTTCTATTATTTTAGTTCCGAGACAAAAAATAAACAATGTTCTACATTCGTAGCACTTGGAGCGAGCGTATGAAGTTATGGTTCAAGTGTGTCATACTCCATTGTTGTGGCGTTTTTAAATTGCACTATATACTTTGCCAAGCCTATTGTCTATTTATTAGATTTAAACGGGATCTGTGTAGCCTTTTGCAGAATTTCATTCGTGGAAGCGTTAAAATGGTGGTGACTCTGCAGTCAAATCATTTAAATTGCAAAAATTACCGCGGACATAAAATGTAAAATTACTAAAATTTAAAATTCCCCTGAACTTTGAACAGTTAGGTAATGGTAATTCCCTTTATGCAGGCGCGTAGGAACTTCATTTTGAGTGGGGGGGTCAAAATTATCGGGATCAATGAATGTGAGGAAAAGAAGACGCCGTTACAAGGGGGTCTGGAGGGCCCGCAACCCAAATTGCCCCGCAGGGCCTTTTTTGAATTTTTGATACAAAAGAATCGAATTTGAAGCTATTTTCGCATACTTTTCAAAGAAATTGTACAATGTGTGAAATGCAATATTCTGTGGAAACTTTAGACAAATGTAATATATTTTGTAGCTATTTGTTTTTAGAGAATACCCATTGGCCCCGCAGGGAATTTTTTGGGTTTTTGATACAAAAGAATCCACCTTAAAGCTATTTTGGCATACTTTTCAAAGAAATTTAAAATGTATGAAATGCAATATTCTGTGGAAACTTTAGACAAATGTAATATAATCTGTAGTTCTTTTTGTTTTTATAGAATCCCCTATGGCCCCGCAGGGAATTTTTTGAGTTTTTGATACAAAAGAATCGAATTTGAAGCTATTTTGGCATCCTTTTCAAAGAAATTAAAAATGTGTGATATGCAATATTCTTGGGAAACTTTAGACAAAATGCATTATAATCTGTAAATTTTGTTATTCGATAAAATCCCTAAAGAGAATCGATTATGAATCGATTTTGGAATTCCTTTATATTGTATTTTATTTTATTTTATTTTATTATCATCCCGTGGACAAGTACATAATACATGTATGGGTATCGTCAAGTGTTGAGTAAAATGTAAGAATGTCATGTACAAGTTATGAGAAAACGGTTGCAATAACCAATAAGCAATAAGGAAAATCTGTAAGTACCTATATGTTTTGGTATCATAGTGTAACGTGTAATTATTAAATTGTATTCATGAGGATGATCATGTTGGACAAACGAGTTATTGTCTCATTGGATAATACCTCTGTTCAATTAGTTTTGCAAAACTTGGGAAAATTTTGAGAATTCAACCTCATAATGGAGGAAATCTGTGAATTTTTGGATCTCTTCATCAACATTTTTGTATATCTGGGGGTTATATCTGGGGGTGTCAAGATGAAAAGTGGGGGGGTCATTGACCCCCACTCCCCCCCCCCTTCCTACGCGCCTGCCTTTATGTCTTCAATGCACTGTTAGAATGTCTGGAAAATGATACACTCACGTTTATGACTTAACGATACTATGTTGCGATTATAGGTCACTAGAAACATATTTAAAGTCATAATATCCAAATCCCCGTTAAAACAATTAGTTTCGTGTAAAATACACTGCGATACGCGTCAAATCAACGCGAAATTACAGATATTAGCTCTGTAAGAACAGTTGTTAGGTGATAAATAATTCCTGGCGGTTGGGGGGAATCCAACGCCGTCGTCACTCCCGAGTTCAAGAGCCCATGTGATGGTGCAAGGCCCTTGACGTGGCGCCGCGACGGCTGCGTCGCTCTGAGCTGACGTCCTCACTGTTGAACGTCGTCTTTGTACTGCGACGCCATGACTCCCAAGTTCAAGCAGAGCTACCGCCGTGTTGGTGCAAGAGTTTCTCTGAATGTTGACATTGACGTCGTCGGCGCCACGACGGCTGCGTCGCTCTGAGCTGACGTCCTCACTGTTGAACGTCGTCTTTGTACTGCGACGCCATGACTCCCAAGTTCAAGCAGAGCTACCGCCGTGTTGGTGCAAGAGTTTCTCTGAATGTTGACATTGACGTCGTCGGCGCCACGACGGCTGCGTCGCTCTGAGCTGACGTCCTCACTGTTGAACGTCGTCTTTGTACTGCGACGCCATGACTCCCAAGTTCAAGCACCTACCGCCGTGTTGGTGCAAGAGTTTCTCTGAATGTTGACCTTGAAATCGTCGGCGCCCCGACGGCTGCACGCGAACCACGAGCAGAGATAGCGACGCCGTCGCTCTGTGGCGACGTCGTCACTGTTTAACACTGTCTTTTACTGCGACGCGATTATTTCGAGTTCAAGAGCTGCTGTGTTGGTGCAAGAGTTTCTGTGAATGTTGGCGTCGACGGCGCCCCGACGGCTACACGCAAGTCTTAGCTTACGACTTCGGCGCTCTGCGACGACGTCCCGTGTTGTAGTCTCTGCAAGCAACGCCGTCACTCCTGACGAGCAGTTCAGTTGGTCAAGATTCTGTGAACGTTTTCTTCATTGGCGATTTAAACTTAAACGACGCCGTCATTTTTTCACTGTTTGGCGTCGTACATTTTTGCTTGCATTCCTTTGGGAAAATATCTTGAATTGTCGTCGCTTGCTGACGTGTTGGTGTTCGCGCTACTCTTGTGGCCGCATTCTTCGTATTTGCGACGCCGTGTGTCATCCGCCGGGACGCCGAGTCTCACTAGAGTCGACGTCAACACTGTTATCATTGTCGTCCCGTCCGTCGTGGCGGCGTCCTATCCAATTGCTGCGACGCCGAGCCTCTCTAGTCGACGTCCACACTGTTATTATCATCGTCGTGGCGGCGTCGTCTCCATCGCTGCAGGTATTGAGCTAGGCGACGGCGAGCCGAACGGCTGTATTTGACGTCCATTAGCAGCGTCGTGCGGCGTCGTGCCTCATGCGATGCCGGCAGGTATTGACTCAGGCGCCGCCGTGGCTCACTGTTAGTCGACGTCCAATATTGACCGAACGACGTCCTTCGCTCACGGTCTCTCGTCAAGTTGTTGGGTTTGCTCTCTTTGTTTCGCGACGTCTCGCCACAGAATATAAAACTTTAGACGTATTGTCTTGATGAAGTTATAAGTTGCTAAAAAAAATAAGTAACAAAGTTTTTTTACGTTTGTGGAAAATTGAAGAAAGAATTTAGAGATATTTTCGTGGTTCACCATGTAGTTAGGTATATCAGTGAAAAGTTCCATCGATCAGATATGGTAAGTTGCGGCGACGAATCAAGGTGATCTGTCATTTTTTAAACTAGTTAGTACATTTTTTTATATATTTTTGTTCAAATCACAGCTATAGGGACGTGATATGTGTTATAAAAATTGTGATAAAAAATTATTCTACAAAGAAAACTGTCCGCAATGTCTCCCTTTGACACAATAACATGTGTGTTCGTGCGAATAGGCTCGTAACCTAAACAATGTTTTACGACCGCAACGTGAAAAAATCAATAAAAACGAGGCCGTAGGTACTTTGACCCGACCCGACGATACAATAATTATGTTCAGAACTTTTTCGTGTTATTTAGCTAATCACCCAATCCTACCTCCCTTAATTGCGTGATAACCATCGATTTCGATCGTAAAATGAGTCGAGCGTAATTTGTGAAACAACCATCTTCAAACGATCGTTATCTGGCGTCAAATTTTAGCGAGCCGCCAAAACATTCTTCGAGAAATACACCTTCGTATACGCCATTAGAATAATAGACTATTACTTTGTGTAGGTATGTTGCAATTATTTTCGCCATGAGGTTAAAAATGAAAGTGTTGCTATATTCTTAATACAATTCTTAATCTACTACGTGACTTCGCCTACACTTCGACCGATTTATAGATCGTCAATTGGCATACTAAGTAGGTTGGAAGAGAACCGAGTATGACGTTATTAATTGTTGCCCCCACGATGTACTCGAGGATGTGACGACTCTGGGGTGTTCGCGCGCGTTTATTGGGCGCCGAGGATCGAGCGCGGGCCTCCGGGTTGAGAGGTGACTTCGACACCACGGCCCGAGATCCGGGATATGTGACGACTCCGGGGCGTTCGTGCGCGTTTATTGGGCGCCGAGGATCGAGCGCGGGCCTCCGGGTTGAGAGGTGACTTCGACACCACGGCCCGAGATCCGGGATATGTGACGACTCCGGGGCGTTCGCGCGCGTTTATTGGGCGCCGAGGATCGAGCGCGGGCCTCCGGGTGGAGAGGTGACTTCGACATCACGGCCCGAGATCCGGGATATGTGACGACTCGGGGGCGTTCGCGCGCGTTTATTGGGCGCCGAGGATCGAGCGCGGGCCTCCGGGTGGAGAGGCGACTTCGACACCACGGCCCGAGATCCGGGATATGTGACGACTCTGGGGCGTTCGTGCGCGTTTATTAGGCGCCGAGGATGTGCCAGTCCTCCGGGTTGAGAGGTGACTTCGACACCACGGCCCGAGATCCGGGATATGTGACGACTCGGGGGCGTTCGCGCGCGTTTATTAGGCGACGAGGATCGAGCGCGGGCCTCCGGGTGGAGAGGTGACTTCGACATCACGGCCCGAGATCCGGGATATGTGACGACTCGGGGGCGTTCGCGCGCGTTTATTGGGCGCCGAGGATCGAGCGCGGGCCTCCAGGTTGAGAGGTGACTTCGACATCACGGCCCGAGATCCGGGATATGTGACGACTCTGGGGCGTTCGCGCGCGTTTATTGGGCGCCGAGGATCGAGCGCGGGCCTCCAGGTTGAGAGGTGACTTCGACATCACGGCCCGAGATCCGGGATATGTGACGACTCCGGGGGCGTTCGTGCGCGTTTATTGGGCGCCGAGGATCGAGCGCGGGCCTCCAGGTTGAGAGGTGACTTCGACACATCGGCGCGGAGTGTCGCCCGAGATCCGGGATCGCATCCCGGCGAGGTCACTCTGTCGAGAGCGAGGCTTTCTCATGCTAATAAATGTGTGCGTCACCCGTGGACACTCAAGTGTCGCGTTTGCATAAACGGTTGGTTTTTTAACATAATTTCGCAATTACAAGGTCGTGCGAACGCAAATTTTGTAACCGAGAGAAATAAGTGTCACACAATTCGGTGGAAATTAGGAAATAATCCTTATATATTTTGAAAGCTATCAATTTATGGATTTTGAGGGAAAAGGAAATATTTTCATTTTTAATGAGTGCATGTTAGAGGAAATATTATGTGTTCCACGAGAGAAATGGAATAGAATAAAATGGCTCCATTTTATGAAGCTTTATAAGTTTATATCATTTTCTTTTCGTTGACAAAAATCTACACAGAAACAATAAAACTATTGGAGTCCATTTATGTATAGATTCTATTGCCCTTCTCTTGTGGAACAGTGGGTAGTTCCTTTTTTATCGATGACGTACGCTCTTCTTTCCCGAGCAGTTTCCCTTGACTCTTACATGAATCTCCTTACCGTCAAAGAACCGACATCACGTGTCAAATAGTTAGAGAATAAGTCGAGTTAGAGCCGCGTTACCGGATTCCGCGTGGCTGCTCTCCGACTCGACAATCGTCGTGGCGTGATCGGCGTCTCATCAGCGTCGCCGTCGCCGATGTCACGGCGCGGCAATCGCTCTTCTTTGTCAAGTGAAGCGCGTCGTTCGCAGGTCGTTGGGCCGCGTCGCGTGGAGGTGACTGACTGCGACGACCCTCCATCAACCCTTTAGCCTCCCACGCTCGCTCGCTTTGTTCTCTTACGTCGCCGTCGACGAATCGATGCTGTCCGTCTCGTGGAGGAGTCGCGGTAAAATATGCATTGAAATTATATGATGGGGTGTGCGATGTGAATAATGATCGGACGATTCGGGGCTCGAACCCCAGGACCTCGCACTTGCCGGTCGAGCGCTCTACAAAGTGAGCTACCCAGGCCTGACATTCAGACATTTTTATGGGATTATGAATGTGCCTATGTCTATGTCTATGCCTATGCCTATGTCTATTATCTATGTGCCTCTCCAGGATTTTGCTCCAAAATCTCTTGAGATAAAATGTGAATCGGAAATATAATGAAAAGAAGTAGCTGCCCAGAGAACACAATGGGGAGGGGGGGGGGGGATAATGAAGTTGGTTGATCTGTAATTCTCCCTTGTTCCCCCCCCCCCCCCCTCTCCGCTTCGCACAAGAGTTTCTATAAATTCCGTTGTACATGTTTAAATGTCAAATTAGCTAAGTTCCGATGATTTATACTTCGAGTATTTCGTCTAGCAAATATATTACTCTCGTTGAATTTTGTCGCGCGACTGGAATTGTTCAACGTCAAAGAAACGACTACCGACGTTTTCTATTGTGCCGAACATCGACGTCAACGTCGCGGTTCCCGATACGTTGTTCTCACCGTGGGAGTCATTGTGGCGAACGTCGACGTCGAAAATTCGCGAGTCGAGAGGAAACTCTTCTCGACGCCAACGCGTTTCAACTTTTCCACCGTCTTATAGAAGGCGTTTTCACGTTTCACTGATGGAGTGTTCAATACAGAAATTACCATCTCGACAAGGAATTCGTGTGCAACTCTTCTTCGGACTCACCTTCGGTTATTTCAATGACATCCACTTGGCAGAACAGCTTTGTTTAATCGGCGCTTTGTTTGTTGGCGGAAAAACAATCTCGCTGTTTGTTCAGGATTGTGTGCGCTCCGGCGATATTGGCAGGTCTTGCCGTACGGTATTGAAATTAGACGGCGATATTGGCATGACTTGCCGTACGGTATTGACATGAGACGGCGATATTGGCATGACTTGCCGTACGGTATTGAAATTAGACGGCGATATTGGCATGACTTGCCGTACGGTATTGAAATTAGACGGCGATATTGGCATGACTTGCCGTACGGTATTGAAATTAGACGGCGATATTGGCATGACTTGCTGTACGGTATTGAAATTAGACGGCGATATTGGCATGACTTGCCGTACGGTATTGAAATTAGACGGCGATATTGGCATGACTTGCCGCACGGTATTGAAATTAGACGGCGATATTGGCATGACTTGCCGTACGGTATTGAAATTAGACGGCGATATGGCATGACTTGCCGTACGGTATTGAAATTAGACGGCGATTGGAACGGTCAATGAGATGCTGGAATGAGTAAATATTTCATACACGTGTAACATTTAGAAGCTCGTATTCATGCGCACTGGTATGTCAACAGACCAGGTTTTGCATGAAAATACAACTGTTGCGTTATGAATAAGAATTCAAGGAGGCGTTTCTAAATTGAACGTGTCTAAAAATATGTGGATGATAATTTTACAATCTTTACAATATGGTTAAAATAAGTATACTACAGATAGCTTTTGTGTTTTTAGTTACGGCGACAAATTGGTTGTTATTTTTGGTCTTTGGTGCGAAAAATAGACTCTTTGTTTAAAAATTACAAATTTTGTGTGTATTTTTATAATTCCAGATTTTTTCTTGAAACTTGGCTAGATTTTCTTTACTTAATGAGTTGTTTCGCTATCGTTGACACCTCGTTTGTCGCAGTGCAAGGTGGGAAGAACCAGCCAAGTAGCTGAAGCAGTTGATGCCTTGATAGTGGCATATCAGCTATGGGGGCATAATAGCGCATCGCACGGCTGTGACACTCAAGGCGGCAGATAACACCGTGCATGGTGGCTAATGGCATTGGGAACAGTGATAACACCATTCGACAATGTTAGGGTGACAGCACCTTGTACTGTACAGAGATCGTGGGAAGGCCGCCCTGATGCACATCTCAACCCCAGTGTATTGTTCAACTCACATTCAACTACCTGTTAGAAGATGCTATTGTCATTGTATCAACTCAATTCTATGTCATAAATAGCAATGTCAATTAGTAGAACTCATCCCTGTGTTGGCGGCACGTACAGGGGGCAGGTAGCCAGCCTAACCTACATTTCATACAGCTGATGGTTTACATCTTGCAATGCTTTGCGTCTGGGTTGGGGAGGAACAAGGCAGTGATCCTCTGGACATTCAACGGTACAGGTCGCTCCCGGAGCGCACCTGAGCTCTGTACACGGTAGCCTCCGGCACCGTCAGGATTCTAATAAAGACAAGTATATTCTCTATACCCAGTGTCTTATTTCTATGTGAGGCTCCCCATCTTGGCTGAACACCACAACTGGCGCACAACGTGGTCGAACCTCCACCCGCTGTGAGAGTTCTATTTTAGTGATTATATTCTGTGTGAACATTTATTAATTCGTGTTTAAAGTGATTTTTAGTGACATTTGATTATGTGTAAACATTCTGGGTGAACTTTGTTGAACATGCCGCTGCCACGTACTCAATCGCTGAGGGCAGTTAACAATCAGGATTTTTGAGGCGTAGTGGAGCGAGTGAACAAAACATGTCGCGAGATTCCCTCCACACGAGCGATGAGACGCCGGTGCGGGACGGACGGGTGGCGCGTCACTACACGCAACCTGCGGCGATGCAATTGCCACAGGTGCCGCTGCCGAGGTTCGCGGACAACGGCACCGTCCAGCCGATGGAGTTTCTACATCGGATGGAATCGCATCTGCGCCGGTTCGATTGGTCCGACGACGAGTATGTGGACTTCGTCGTCGCGCACCTGGACGGTGTCCCCTACGACTGGGGATACGCGGTACGGGAGTGCTGGGAAGATGACTACGACGCGTTCCGCAGGTCCTTCGTGAACATGTTCTGGTCGGACGAACGGCAGGAACGTCTGATGCAAGACCTGTACGCCGACACTTACAATAAGGAAAAACATCCGACAAGGTTGGGCTTCTTCGTCATGTGGACGAGGAAGCTAAAGCACGTCACTCCGCCTCTGCCACATCACATCGTGATCAACAGGATCGTGAGACTGCTGCCAGCAAACATTGCCAACGTGTTGCTGGTAGCAGACAATCTCTCTATGGAGGACGTCATCCGGAAGCTGCAACGCTTGGACGACGTCGTAGCATTTCGTCAGCACAAGATGCCAACTGCAACGCGGTACGACGCCAACTGGTTCACGCGCGGAGGTGCAAACAAGGCTGTTGCGGCGATCAAAGACGGAACATCAACATCCGGACGCCAACAGATTCAGCAGGCGAACACTCAGCAGAAGTGGCGGAACCACGACCAGCGCCCTCGCGAGATACGCCATTGTATGAATGCGCGGAAACGGGGGAGTCAAAAACAACAACGTCCAGCCCGATTCAACCGCCCGTTGGCGGCGTCGTTCAGTAATTGGCGCGATGAAGCGAGGCGCTTCCCGCGAGAAGAACATGTCGACGGCAATTTAACGCCTGAGTGCGACGCCGAGTTGAAGACGCCTGAGTGCGACGCCGAGTTGAAGACGCCTGAGTACGATGCCGAGTTGACGACGCCAGAGTACGACGCTGAGTTGGCGACGCCTGAGAGCGACGCTGAGTTGACGACGCCAGAGTACGACGGTGAGTTGGTGACGCTTGAGCACGACGCAGAGGTGGCGACGTCCGAGCGCGACGTAGAGATGGCGACGCCTGAGCACGACGCAGAGGTGGCGACGCCCGAGCGCGACGTAGAGATGGCGACGCCTGAGCACGACGCAGAGGTGGCGACGCCCGAGCGCGACGTAGAGATGGCGACGCCGGAGCACGACGCAGAGGTGGCGACGCCGGAGCACGACGCAGAGATGGCGACGCCGGAGCACGACGTAGAGATGGCGACGCCGGAGCACGACGCAGAGGTGGCGACGTCTGAGCGCGACGAAATATATGCAGCGATGAATTTGAGTGACAGGTCAGTGCGCGTGAATACAATACCTGCGACACATGTGCTCCAGCAAGTGCACAGCGGCGAGATAACATCAGTAACCAAGCCATATTGCTGGCAAATCAAGCACAAGAGTAGAGCCAGAGGGACAGCTTGACGGTCATGTGCGTGATGCATTACGACATGAACTTTTGCCAAGAACTTATGTCATGTTTGCTTTGTTTCTTGAGAGAATTTTTGATAATGTTATTGTGTCATGTGTTTCATGTACGAGTTATACAAGTGTCGAATGGTTCTAGACGAACAGGGTATAGTGTATTTTCGTGTTGACTTGATCCATGTTTATGTTAGAATAGGATAATACACTTCAAAACTATGTTGGAATAACCATATCTCAATTATGGTGTGTGTGCAGTATAGTACCAGATGGTTTTATACCAATAATAATGTGTCTATGTACTTATTCAACATGTAGGGTATTGAAGGTAAATTTACTTTAAATAAGAGTGTGATTTTGATGGTAGAGTATGTATGTATCAATGCCTAGGTAGGAGAAGAGTAAAAGATGGGATATTTTCGTAATATAAAACGTTTGTGTTGTACTCATGTATGTAATGGATTTTTGCATTACTCGTTGGAAATAACATGTTGTAAGAGAACATTTCGTTGCACAACAGTGTCATGTTTGATGAGTGGGAAATACATATTAATTGATCTAGTAAGTTAATTTAAATACGATTAGGATAATACAGTACAGTTTAAAGGATTAGAAAAAAGTATATAATGTATCATTCAAACTTTTGTCTGGGGGGAGTATGTACTGTACAGAGATCGTGGGAAGGCCGCCCTGATGCACATCTCAACCCCAGTGTATTGTTCAACTCACATTCAACTACCTGTTAGAAGATGCTATTGTCATTGTATCAACTCAATTCTATGTCATAAATAGCAATGTCAATTAGTAGAACTCATCCCTGTGTTGGCGGCACGTACAGGGGGCAGGTAGCCAGCCTAACCTACATTTCATACAGCTGATGGTTTACATCTTGCAATGCTTTGCGTCTGGGTTGGGGAGGAACAAGGCAGTGATCCTCTGGACATTCAACGGTACAGGTCGCTCCCGGAGCGCACCTGAGCTCTGTACACGGTAGCCTCCGGCACCGTCAGGATTCTAATAAAGACAAGTATATTCTCTATACCCAGTGTCTTATTTCTATGTGAGGCTCCCCATCTTGGCTGAACACCACAACCTCAAGTACTTCTATTACGTGTTGTGATCATAAATATCATCTTTATGGCTACCCGTATAATTACAATTATTTCTATAATAGAATGATGTTTTGTTAGTATATTACGACAATGAATATAAAATTCTTTTGATTCTCCGCTGTTTTCTGTTCGTGCAGCTTCATGCTTGGTCGAAACGTCAAACGCCCTCATCAACTCAAGGTTATGCCGTGATTAAAAACAATATTAAATATCACTGCCGATTGTATTTAACAAGTAGTGAACGTGTCGATACAGATAGCCATCAAGTGCATAGTAGTAAGTGCCTATAAACTTGTCAATATCTATTGTATAATATTATCGGGCGCCTATTGTTTCGTCTACTGCGATTACGCTAAAAGTCAATTGGCTTCATTTTTGCTGAACTGTAGAATTTGCATACGAATACAATGCAAGTTTTCGCATTCCGATCCGACGAAAGAATGTAACGAAAGAAGTTTTGTGGGCGTACTTCGTTTGTTATTGATTATCGAGCAATAAAGTCGTAATCGATCATCGAAGGGCAGTCGATCGGTATTGCGTGTAGCTCGATACTTCTCCTTATCTAGTACAATGAATCTAAGTTGGAAGGAATTAATTTTCTCCAGCGATCTCCTCCCGGATCTATTAATAGATACTTGAAGATTGAATGATACCTCGACGACACGCGAGAAGGTCTTAGATCGAACTTCGGGGGTCACAAATATCGGGGAGTAGCAAAGGGAGTTTATTTTTCTTCCCGAAGTCTTTCGACTAGTACATAAGAGCTGTTTATATGAGAGTGGAACGTTTTATGATGTATAAATCTCTGGAAACTTCGTGGTGGAGGCGCCGGGATTGTTTATATTATTCGATTACTCGGTGGTAAAACTTTCTGTGAGTTACACATTCTCTTTTGAGGTGTTTTATTTGACTGGATTTATAACAGGAGAGCTGCTACCGCTTCGTTTATGTGTGCTATCAATTTTTGTCGGCTGAGTCGAGTGAAGGTGTGAACTACAAAAACGTGTTCAGGTTTGACTCTGCGTTGACTCTTGATCTTTAGTAAAAGTAACAAGAGGCTTGTAAGAATAGTGCACTTCCTCATTTCCTCATTTTTTTGTGATTTCATCATTTCATGACCGGAATTCAAAAGTTACCTACAAAAGAAAAAGTGTGTACTTGTATTCTGAGTGTAAAACTGAATGTCGAAAGCATATTGACACATTGTGCTAACGCTGTCTTCTCCATGTGCGCAGGCTGTGAAGCTGGAGAGCGTGCACGCGGGTCGAACTCGGTACCTCGTGGTGGTGTCGTGTCTGGGCAGTATTGACACATTGTGCTAACGCTGTCTTCTCCATGTGTGCAGGCTGTGAAGCTGGAGAGCGTGCACGCGGGTCGAACGCGGTACCTCGTGGTGGTGTCGTGTCTGGGCCGGCAGGACGCCGAGGAGAGCTGTCTGCTCGGCATCGACTGCAACGAGAAGACCACCGTCGGCCTCGTCCTGCGCGTCCTTGCAGACACGACCATCCGGCTCGACGGCGACGGGTGAGATGATGCGCTGTTTCTCCGTTCCTTGAGCCAAACTTCCTCCGTACTCATGGCTCAGATCGCCCTGCTTGGGTCTTCCTTATTCCGCCAACTGCAAGTCCCAAGTTCATATAAAATTGTATACAATATCTGCCAAGTTCTATTCTTCTGCCCTTTTATTTTTCCCCTGCTGTTTGTCCAATTTGTATTCCTCCTACTTCTAGTCCTTATTTCGGCAATTATTTTATCCTTATACGTTGTGTCTCTGAAGCATCATTTCCTCTCCGCCATTAATTATAATTTATCACAATTCCGCGGCTATCTCTTAGTTTCAGTACACAAAATCAAATCTCTGTCTCGACTATTTTCCTCATTCATTGCTATAAGCTCTGTTCGTTCGTCCATCTATTCCCGTTTCCTCCTAAATTGTTTCCCTCTTTCATGCTGGCTCGTGCGTAATTTACACTTTTTCTAATTTATTTCCGTTTTCGACCTCATTCCTTGATGCTATTCGGCTCATTTGTTGCCTCATTTTCTGCCCCATTAATATGTTCACATTGCGTCCCATTCATTCCCGCCTCAAATCTTCCACTTCTCTATCACACTCAGCTGTATCTCAAGACAATTCCCTCGACTAATCACTTATATAACTGTTATTTAATATCCGCACAAACCTTATAAGTATCTTTATTTCAAACTAGTCGCTCTTTACGTCGTAGCTTCGTAATTTCTTCCTCATCTTAGCTGCATTATCCGAAGTTTTATGTCCGTAATTTCGAAGCATGTAAAGATCGTATCTCACGCAATAGTATTGTAAAGAGTCGTCCAAAGTAGCTTTCGTTTTCGAGATTGCGATCCTAATAATCCCATTTCTGTGGCTCAGATTACAGCTCGCTCGAGGATTACCGAGTCATTCCGGGCTGTGCTATGAACGTGGATAGCAGTCGCGTTTTTCGCCCGCCCCCTGAGCATATAATGTGTAATGTAATGCGGTTGTATTATTCACTGCGCCCTTGGAGCGTGCTATCTCGCCTGTAGCAGGCTGTTTCAGGGTCGGAGGTGAAACCCCGCAGAATGCGACGACAAACACAATTCACACTTGATTTCCATGGAATTCGAGCTGGGATGGAACTTTAGAATCTCGACGATCGCGAATAGTTCTCGAGTCTGCGGAATTGCCAGAACTTTGACAAAACCCCGCTTTCTGCCCAATTTCACATTTCTTAGCCTGCCTGTTTCTGCTTTGTTTGTGTGCTAACTACCCGCCTATAACGTTTTAATTTATCCACTTTCTGTTTTAACCATCTTCTTCTTATATTCTCGTTTGTCGTTTTATCTTCTCCCTCATTAGATGGAAAGGAAAGTTGTAAAACATTTAATCTATTTAGGAATATCGTGTATTATTGATAGTGATGTTCTGGTTTTCATGTTATTAACGGTATTCCAACCTAATTATCATAAACGTTTTAACTGTTAATTACTTGAATAATGCGGGTTGATTGAAATGTTTGCTGATTAGTGCGGCATTGCGACTCGACGCGCTACGATTCCGCGAAGCTCTCGTGTGGACAATCGAGTCCCAGTCTCCCCACAGATGAAATTCGCAATTCCTCGTATCTCGAATATATATTCCGTGTGTGAAGTTGCCAAACTCTGTCGGCTCTATCTCGAGTCCATTAATTTATCAGCCGTCCGGCCATGCGAGGCCCAGAGTTGTCTGGGGCGATCGATCGCTCTTATCACCTCTCTCGGTCTTTCTTTGCTCGCCAAACTTCGCGGTTATCAGGTGTAAATGTGCCATTATCAGCGCACCAATGCAGTCTCCCGAGTAAATAATTGCACCTTCGAGATTATAAGACCGATCTGCAGTTATTTCACAACATTTCAACACTGCTATCTTATATTTGTTTAAAGAAATTCATCTTTTTATCAAGCCCTTATCTTTTCTCGAAATGGTTTTTTTCGGGAGCAACGATTTGTGGGCGTTGCAGAGTTTTCTCTCGTTTCATCAACTTCTTGACAGCATTCTTGAGTCTTGTCTGCGAGCCAAGTTTTGCCTTCCCCGACCTTCGTTGTGGTCTGTGCGAGTCGCGCGAGAGTCAAACTAATTACTTTTCGTTCTGTTGCTTTGCTAATAAACACCTTCCACTCATTGAGTCTGGCCATGTAGGACGGATTGCAAAGTGAAATTCATATTGCCAGTTCAGATCGAATGAAATGAATAAATTGAAATCGTGATTGGGAGATAAGACGTATTTTAATCCAGTAACTGAAATTGAATAGGTTTTTATGATAGAATAGCTGATGAAACAATAATAATTCATTCAAAGATGCCATAATAAAAGATAGTCACAACAATTCTGAACAAAGCCTGATTAAATTAGATTAGCGTTTATAGATGTGACAGGGTTCATTAATTATAATTTTTTTTATGTATTTATATATCTAATAAATAAATACTAAAGTATTAAATATTGTGACTGGGCACTTACTTGTTTTTCAAATTGTATTCTGAGATTTGGTTTGAGGCTATGCAAATTCTTGAGCAATATGAAATGCACAGGAAATGTACAGTTCACTTTTTCTAACTTATTGGTGTCGTTCACACCCTTGGTTACATTACAACAGTTATTGTTGAAAGAAAAGTACTTAGCATCTTTACCACAGCGCAACACAATGCAACTGCATGTCCTACTACGTGTCGAACATTGCAGTTGGCGAAACCAAACAATCACGACCGAAGGTTTATATCGTTTTATTAGACATTCTATGAAATATATTGCAAATTGCCAATCAGCCAAACGGCGTCTCAAAAGTGTGTCATTTTAATTTGAATATCGTAAAATAGAAAAACGCGAAAGAGAAAGCAATGAATGAAGTCATGTCCAACTACGAGCAATGAAAGCATCGCGCGGTGATGTCCGTGCGCTGTAATAAGTGCATTTGTCTCCCCTGCATCGGGGCGTGCCTGGTTTATCTATCGGCGCGAATGTGTGAAGTTGTCAAGCCGAATGACTGAGATCACTTCGTTACTCGCCGATCTCGTGACTCTTTCGACATGCGCAGGTGTGAAAACGTGCGCAAAAACAATCACGAAGTCGAGATCAAATAAAACATTGACGCTATTTTGGAGGTCATGAGAGAAAACGACTTTATTATTTTATATTATACCCAGCAATCGCTTTTCCTTGAGCCTTTTTCCTTCTTTCACAATAATGACGCAATAAAACTCTTATCGACCTTTGCAAATAGGGTGATCAACTCTTATTTCTAGTCAGGTACACAAATGTTATTGGTCTTTAAAATCAGTGAGCGATCAACATTTTCTGTAAATTGAGTGATTAAATGCAATGTAATCTGTAGTTAGGGCAATGAGTGAGCAATGATTACGTGTGTTATCAATGAAAGTGTCTCGCGCTGTGCACGGGGCCGGGGTGTGGCCCGACTGGGACTCGAACCAATGTCCATGTTTGCTCTGTTCCAGTGGGTTCAGCGTGAGCGTGTGCGGGCGACAGCATATCTTCAAGCCGGTGTCGGTGCAGGCGATGTGGTGAGTAGACCGAGAGGCCCGCTCGCGACCCCTACAGATCGGGGTTGCACCTGCATGCGCAGCTTGCATGTGCAACATTAGGCCACAGCGGAAACACAATCAAATCGGAATATTCAATCCATTAGGAAATCAAACATCTCTTGGATACGCCCATTAGAAAGTCATCAATCCGTAGAATATTCTGTTAAAATGTCAGCAATTCGTTTGATAATCCATTATCAAGTGATAAATCCTGTGAATATTCCTTGGATACTCCATTAAGAAACGAATCATTCAGTGGATATTCCATTAGGAAGTAAGGAATCCCTATGAACTCAATTAGAAAGTTATCAATCTCATGGATATGGTGGTAAAAAGTCAACAATCCCTCTGATATTTCATTAGAAATTAATTTATTCGGTAGATATGACGTTAGAAAGAATCTCGTTGATACTCAATAGAAAGCAACTAGTCCAATAGTAAAGAGTATCGAACCTAATCTCGCGTTTGAGAATCAGCCCCACGATGTCGACGGCTTCATCTTGCCTTGTGACGTGGGTTGAGACGTGTGTGATGCTTATAGACGTGATGCACGCATCACATGCTACATGGACAAGTGAATGTTACACTGCACTCTCGTGAACATCTCGACGTGATGGACAGATCGGACACGCGACTTGGGTTGAGACGTGTGTGATGCTTATAGACGTGATGCACGCATCACATGCTACATGGACAAGTGAATGTTACACTGCACTCTCGTGAACATCTCGACGGGATAGACAGATCGGACACGCGACGTGGGTTGAGACGTGTGTGATGCTTATAGACGTGATGCACGCATCACATGCTACATGGACAAGTGAATGTTACACTGCACTCTCGTGAACATCCGACGGGATAGACAGATCGGACACGCGACGTGGGTTGAGACGTGTGTGATGCTTATAGACGTGATGCACGCATCACATGCTACATGGACAAGTGAATGTTACACTGCACTCTCGTGAACATCTCGACGGGATAGACAGATCGGACACGCGACGTGGGTTGAGACGTGTGTGATGCTTATAGACGTGATGCACGCATCACATGCTACATGGACAAGTGAATGTTACACTGCACTCTCGTGAACATCTCGACGGGATAGACAGATCGGACGCGCGACGTGGGACGTGTCCGAATGTTCCTTTCATCGTTTTCATGCTCGCTTCGTTCTTGTTTTGACGTTGTATCTGCTGCACGACATCAAAATAAATACGAAAATGAGTATCTGGGCGGTAAATGGTCATTCGCACGCGTCCTTAGATCTATTTAATTTGCCTTCTTCGTTTTGTTTTCAAAGTTGATCACGTCTTTTATTTAGAAACTGAAATTTGATTTTTTAACGGAGCTTGGAGTTTCATGAAGTATTTAAGACAAAAGCATGTCGATTCGCTTGTTATTTTCATCGTGTTCCGCAATTAAAGCACCGAAGTTGGTAGCGTCAACTCATCCGATACGTCTCATCCGCAATCGGCGATTGCAGTTAATTGGCGGCGAGTTCCGGCGACTTCTTTTGTTTTGCCGAGCGACATGAACGTCGCATTTTCGTACTATCTCTTTGTCTTTGCAACATGGAAATGGAATACATTTCTCGATGACTCCTTATGGGCTTCATAAATGCCGTCTTCTCCAAAGAGTAAAAGTGCACTTTGTCATAGGACTGCATCTGCTTGCATTTAACTTGGAAACTGCATTTACTTCTCCGGCGCGGTTTTCGAGGACTTTGCTTTATATGGATGTAGCTAACTGCTTCGCTCCTCCGCTTTGTCCCTTCTTTATAAGACTCGAATCGGTTGATATAAATGAAGTTATATTCAGTACGATTGTGTAACTTTCATTTTTAGACGTAAGGTTTTGCTTCTACCCAATAGTTTCTAAGAAAAGACTCTTCCCTTATATTGGCGAGAAGGGAACCTCCAAAAAGAGATGCTTCACACCTGTTAGCGATGTTGACAAGTTTTGATAACATCTAACAGTATGCTGCTCCCTCAACGACGTTTGTGCTCCCCCACTTGTATCTTTTTCTTCCCTAATTATACATAAACATTTCACTATACTTATAGGGACTTTTCTTACATGAATTTCCTGATTAAAAAGTAAATATTTAGTTAGTTATCTGGATAAAAAAGTGGGTTAACTAAGTGTGGGAAAGATACGTCGTGAGGTTTAGGTTTGATGAACAGAAAAGATAAAACTATACATCTTGGTTACGTAATATTGACTGATTTCATTTAAACTTCAAATCCTACTTTTATATCAATACCTAAAATATGAAAAATTACGAGTCTCATGCTGGGTATATATCTTGAATTCGGGTGTTCTATAACATAGTGTAACACGATAAGAAGATTTCGAACTGCTAGTCGAGTAGGAGTACTTGCACCTGTAGGTCCGAAGGATGTTTCCAAGTCGTCTGGGGCGGTTGATACACTGCATGGTATACAACACCGCTATTACCGGCGGTGATACCATGACGCTTGGGCCCCCTCGTTCTCGCCCGTCAGTGGCACTCCGTGGCAGACGCCCAACTCGCAGACCTTCAATTAACCGATCATCGTTAACACCGTCGTAATCTCATTTGTAACACTTGTTGCAGAATAGCTGGACTGACAAGAACATGGCACCTGCCCCCGTCTTGAACAGTAGAATTTTTAAATTAGCGTATTTGCTCACTTTCTACTAAATTTTCTTAAAACATTACACTGCACTTCAATCTAAAATGTAATATTTGATCGACCCTGTAAATTTGTAACTATTTCAACATACCTCCTTTTTACAATGTGTTCTCGCAACTTTTTACCCCCAAAATGGCCATTTCTGTGTCCCAATTAATTTTTCCGATTTCTGGGTAACCTTCCTTTCCCTCTAAATTTCGTTCTATCTAAATGTCTAAATATACGTATTCTAAAGACTGGCAAGGACGCTGACGACGGCGTCCATGACTGGGATTTGTGATAATAGTGACATTGCTACGTCCTCCAGAAAACTTGAATGAAGCCGTTAGCATTTCCTGTGGCGATTCAAATCTATCAGAACCACTGTAATTTATCGCTCACGTCCACGTTGTTCGCAACACAGCACTGATTTGTTCACGATGTGCATCTCTGTTTCGCAATTGATACTGCAACGACGACGACGTCGTGACGGACGGTGCATTTCCTCACCGACTCTCTTCACTCGGCCAGACGGCGGGATCGTTATTATTGATCGTGCATCAACTGTGTTATTGATTCCGAGTCGTGGTCAAACAGAGTCGATTATTCATGTCTCAAGAATAGCCGTTTGCATTCGCAGTCGACTTAGAAACCCCACTTGAACGGTTTACGATCGTAATTGAGTTGAAATTATTTGATTTTCGTTCCAATTTAATTGATGGAAAAATTGAACTGCGTCTCTGAATGTTTGTTCTAGATATGAACATTGCTCGAGAGAGCATAACCGTGTTTATAAATAAAGGAGACGTTGTAGTTAGGAAATTATTCATGAAGCGTACGGCAGGGAGCAGTTCTGTGCGAGCTAAACATGGAGAGCTTTTTGAATAGATCTCCAGAGATGGTTCTAGAATGTTTAGATCCAGATTAAAAAAATTGCGAAATGTTTCCACGAAATTGTGTGCAAAAACACGGAACTGCTGCATGAGTGGGTGTGTTTTATTAATATTATATGTATACAGAGCAAAATATGAATGTTATGCAAACAATCCCTTTAAAATAATCCGCTAAAGTGACATCTCATCACTCAGTAACATAACATGTGAATATTTAGTTAAAAAGTCAATAATCGTTGTGATACTCCGTATAGAAAAATATTATCAATCCTGTGAATATTCTGTTAAAAAGGTATCAATAATGTGGATATTCCGTAAAAAGTCATCAATCCTGTGGGCATTCCGTTAAAAAGTCATGAATTATGTGGATTATTCCGTTATAAAGTCTGCAATCCCTTGAATACTCATTATAGAAATTAACACGACATCAACAACGTGTACATCAACAACGGTCGAGAGTTAAAAACGAATATTTGTAATTTTTGCTCTTCGTAAATTTTTATTCATCGTATTATTTTTACATTTTGGAACTTATGAGTAAGGTTTTTTTTAAGTGGAAGGGTAACCAACCCGGCGCACAACCCCCAAGCTTGGAGGGACATATTATTTTTATCGTAACGTATTATTTTTAAGTCCTTATAAATCTGAAAGTTTGGTGTCCATGCTCAATGTCACCCACGGCTGTCTAGAACACACGCAAAGAGAGTGTTGTGTTTGTGTGTTCATGTTGTCGGAAGTGTTTGCACGTCCGCGTCGACACCCGCGCGTACCGCGGGCTGCGTCTGGATGTGCGCGGTCCTGCCTTACATGGTGAGGTCGGGCCGTCTTGGCGGGCGTCTGTGTAGAGCGTCGTCGGCGTCGCGGCGCTATTGCATCAGGAGAGGGCAGGGGGGACGCGCTAATAATAGACGGAACAAACAGACGACTCTGCCAAGCGCCTGGCCGCCTAGGCCAGACGGCGTACACTCTGGAGTTTCCGGTGATCGTCCTGCTGCTCTAGATTCTCGTCGTTATCTGGAGGCTATTTCTTCTTCCTGACCCTCCACTCCAGTCGGCTTGATTATTTGCTCGTCCTGCAATATTGGCATAGACTAAATAAAAACAGACGCCGGCGTCTAGTGGATTGACGGGAAGATTTATTCGTTAGAGTTTATCGTGTTTGACGTTTCACTTGGATGATCAACTCGATTGGCAGTGACAAAGTTCGTTATAATTGGAATTATATCGTCTTTTTACTGATTATGGAGGTATTTTCCAGGAATTTTCACATAAAGCGGATCTGCGTTTTGCAGAAAAGCATTCCTCTCGTGAGGCTTCTTTGACGTATTTACAGGTTGGTACAAAAAGCGCTATTCCGCAAAACCCAAATTTCCTCTACCTTCAAAGGACAAACATTACCGAGCTCGAATATAACCTTATTTTAGTGACGTAATATAAGTTTACTTTATGTATTTTAATTACTGTATGCCTCATTTTCTCGCGTATTTTGTACTGAATGTGCTATGTTATCGTTAACTTTTACGTCAGCGGTTTAATGCCAGCATTAGGTTTTAATGCGCGCTCGTGTTGATGTTCTGAATGGAGTACTTCTATGTACTCGTACTCTGTTACGACGAGAGCGTTGTTGATCAACTCCGCGCCTACACGACTCCGACGTCGTGGTCCTGATTTCGATCGCGCCGAGTCGACTGTCAAGCGCTCTCCACGTCATCCGCGGTAATTGATAAACAATCAATATTCGGAAACACGAAGGATCTGGGTTCGATTCCCAGTCGGGGTGCGCGTTTTTATTTCGCAGGTTACCTCCAAAATTGATAAACAATTGTGCGCCTCTGAGTTATGAACGTGGAGGTGACAAGGCGGTGACCTGGATCCGTCATGTCCAGGAGGCCAAGTCTTGAAACTTACGCCTTCAGGACGCAAACGCTCTCGGACGTCATAAAGTCCCATTTACTGTAACAATGATGACCTTGAAATCTACTGTTAACTGTTTATCTTAATTTTGAATAAGGTTTTATGACTGAATAACATCTGTTATAATAATTATAATGTTAATAAATTGTTTGCAATAGATTGCTGGATGACAATCAAATAAGTGGCTTGACTTTATGTTTCAATGTCGATCACTCTTACAGTAAATGGGACTATATGACGTCCTAGAGCGTTTGCGTCCTGAAGGCGTAAGTTTCAAGACTTGGCCTCCAGGGAGTTTGATCGCCCGAGACAACGGGTGAAAAGAGTGACCGCGGAGAAAGTGCGCGCGGTCAAAAACGTCAAAACGTCAGCCGTCATGCGTTGTCCTCCAGTTCTAATGACCGGGGAATCACGGACTGTGGAAATATCCTGTCTTTGACATGTGTGGGGTTTGAATAATGGGCCACATATCAGGTGATTGCTCTGAAATTATGTTTCCCAACACAAAGCACTGACCAAACTTTGTAGAACACTTTTGATTAGCTGTGGGAATCAAAGAGACGAATATGATTTTTTCGAGTTCGTAAAACCTGATCTTATATGACATTGGCAGTTTCATCGGAAAACAGGATTATGGCGTCGATAGCGCCTTGGTTCGAGTCCCGTTGCCAACTATCCTGATTGTGGATTTCCTTGATTCGAGTTAAGTGCGAGTATACCTTGGAATTGTATCATAAAGCACAATTAACCTCCTTGGCAGAGGGAGAAGTGCAATTGAGCCATTAAACCGCCTTGTTTCCCTCCTCCTTTGCCACGGAGTCGACGAGCACATTCTTGACATCTGTCACGTACTCCGCCGCATGTGTACACGGCGTGTCTCACTTCGACGCCCTCGCCCGGCGTCGCGACGCACGCGACGACGATTGATCGCGTGTTCCGTGTTGTTACTGCGTGTCTTGTCAGCCGGTTACGACAGTGCCGGGGATCTTCGCCCGTGCCTGGAGCTAATTGTAGTGGAACAATACACGAGCTCTGCTTTATTGTATTGTTACGGTAGTGATATTAGGGGGGAACACGCACCAGCCGAGAAGCGTGGGGCTTTTACATCGTCGAGATATCTTTCTGAACGTGGCTAGAGGAAATACTGTCTTCAAATTGAACCGTTTTCCGACATGCAATGACATTCAAAACTAAATATTTTAATCGAATTCATAATGGATTCTAGCCTATAGGAGACTGTCATCATATGGTAGACCCGAGTTAAAGCTGACTTCGAAGTCAGCTTTTTACTCAGTATTTTCTCATGCTACAGCGTTTGTGAGGAATGTACACGACTCCTTCCCATTTATCCAGACTTCGTAACCTTGTAGTAAATATATAGAGGACGCTCAATAATAAATCCCAGTCTAAAATATGAAAATAAGGAATGTTGTCGACTTAATTTTAAAAAGCGTAATTCTGATCCTGTGAATAAGTTCACGACGAAGAGAAGTGCGATGCAATCAGATCGAACCGAAGAGTCGGGAAACGTGAGTTCGAAACGTGTTTTCGAACCGTCACGTCGCATCTGCGACTCGCGTGTCGCAATGCCTCCACTTGTCTGTGACAGGTCGCAGCATCTCGCAATCCATCATGATCGCGCGAGAAGAAGCCAACTTCTAGCACGAGAATTAATAATCTCGTGTGAACGCGCCAAGTGCACAGTTTTTCCGCGCTTTCTTATGATTGATTGCTCTGCCGAAGTGCCAGATTTTGGCGAGTGTTGATGTGTGTTTTATTTGCTTAACCGTGAGCTAGATTTGTTTTATGGATTTAGTGGAGGTGCCGCGTCCATGAAGCTCTGCGAACATCCGCGAATAGTTCGTCGCCTTGAGGGCTAAAATTGAAAGATGCTATTGAAAACATCTCATCGCGATTCGATGACATTTTATGGCGCTCGAAGGCCGTCTCCCATACAAGAGTTGACCTTTTTAGGTAATGAATCGCTCTAATGATCGCGAATACCCCCCCCCCCCCCCCCGTGATGGCGATGTCAATCGCCTGCGACAGTGCTGTCAGTCAGCCTCGCGAGGATTTCGCTCGCGAATATGGCAAGACGGGGGTCTATTGACCGCTGTAGGAACGTCCCACGGCTGTTCCCTTCATTGGCGAACCACGTGGGAATCGTGGAATTGTTCGCAGGCACGGTGGGCGATGCAATCAATCGCGCAATCAATTTGCATGCCTGATTTCATTAATCGGCGTAACTATTTTTATTAATTTATAATTAATTACTCTTCTGAATTGTTTCGCCATGATGGAACGGCGCTGAAATGTTGCTCGGGCGATAATGATCTGCACTGGAAACGAATTGATGCGCAGTGCTTGCGAGCTTTTTGCTGCCCTCTAGGCGTGGGCGTCGCATGACGTCGGCGCGATTTCAAATGTCAAATGGACGCCCTTTGGAGAAAACGAGAGGAATCCGTTCGCGGACTTTTTCACGGACTTTCTATACGTCCAGGTTCTTGTGACAATTCAACTTGAAATTCACTGCACCGCGCCCCAATTTGCTAATTATCGTATTTTGTCACGAGAGCTTGTCAAATGATTCATCTGTATGCGGGCCCACACATGACCGATCCATTGAGAGGCGACTGGGGGTGGTTATTACTATTCGATGGCCCCCATTTTTGAAGACATAATCACTGTGATTAGCAGGAGTGATGATCGAACGTTGCTGTCAGCCTGAGCGTCGCAGTGGGCAGAAGCCGTTGCGATCTGCGCTCAATGGGCGGCATACAATTAGTGCGCGCACTTGATGAACTTTGGTGCCTCACAATCGGGAAGCAATTAGCGCAGCCATTATCCGAGTGCGAATAACGCGATCGATTTCCTGTCATACATATCGAACATTAATTGGTTCGACCCTCGAGTGTTCCGAATCGACCCACGTCGATCGTTATTTATTATACAACGACCACAATGCATTTCGAACTACAATCGAATTCCTAATTTGGCGCCGCCGAATCGTAATATATAATACACTTTATACGGCAGGTATAGAAGACTTCGTTGAATCGTGTTTCACCATAATTCGGTTTCGAGTTTGTGAGAATCTAAGTGGCAATTTGAGTTCTCTGAGGCGATTCGTGGTACACACGTGGAGATGAGATCTGTGATGTGAAGGTTATGCGGTGTGCCGCATTGTCAGGTGATGGCGCAATACTTATAGCTGATGACTGTTTTTTGCAACTTTCTTCACGTTTTCGAAGAGTTTGAGACGGGTTTCATGAAATATGCATCCACCGCCGTTCGCTTTGCATACATCAATATCTGAATAGTAAATCCTTCACCTTCGAACTTTGTTCGTGTGATTGTGATTCCGTAATGCTTCAATCCGAGGGAAATGAGGGATCGCAGGAAGTGTAATGGATGTTTACACACACCCTAAGCTTATGCAATTCAAATTGAACAATTTCAGTCATAAACCAATAAAATTACACAATTCCATTCGATTTGCATTTTATTGTTTTGATTTTTAAATTGGTGCTTTCAATTGCCATGTTGTATACGTGCGCTTTAGGTATTCAAAGCGGTTGTATCAAGATATAATTTTATTTTCAAAATTAGTATTCGACTCTCCTCAGTCTTTTGTACCACTAGAGAAGGCAAATAGAACCCACTAAAAGACTCAATTTTTTGGGATATGTATGTGGTTTTCAGCTTTGAAGTTGCAAAAGTCCACATTATGGCAAAACAGTTCAACCAATCGGGATTAATTTAAATTCAAAGTAAACTTTAGACAACTTTGTAAAAAGCATAATTTCCCTAAGAAGTGGAGATTCCCCTTCTGTCGTACAGATAATATCTATATTCGACTTTCCAAAGAGGGTTTGAATCCTATTAAAACCTCTTCTCTTTGAACTCCAAACAAAATTCTTCGATTATTGAGAAATGTATATTACAAAGCATCTCCACGAGACCTGGAAATGAGTAACAGCATTGCAATGTACTGATGTGTGATGGTGGATTCCTGGAGTGTTTACTCTTGGCTGTGCCTGGCGTCGAGTGGGCGGACTGGAGGTATAATCCCATGCCGGGGACCTTCACACACTGATCGGCCTCTTTGAGCCCTGCCAATGTCCCACACTTTATTAGTGAATACATTTGCATCCACTTGATTGTTCATTCCAGCCTAATTAGAAATACTTCTCGGAAACAGTCTTGATTATATTTGAAAGTGCTCATTGTTATGACACGATGTAATTGACTTGTTTTCACTTGTTCGTCCAACACAAAAAGCGATCGAACAATAAGTCTGAAAGCATAAGTATTGAAACGTTTCGTTCGTTAATATTCACTCGTGGGTATGTTTGTTCGAAAGGACAAAAGTCTACGAAGATAGAAACTGTATGCAAAATGAGTTGGCATTGTGGCCTCAGTTTATCTACACCTGAACTGTGTGTGAAATGACTATGCATTGCGGTATTTATCTTTATATACCTATATTCGGTCGTTTAATGTCTCCCATTAGTCTCGACTCATCGTAAGAAATGATCGAAGTTTAACTTCCTCTTCGCGTAGATAAAACTAAACACAAATGTTGCGAATATATAGCCGCCATCTTGGTTCCCACAGCCTGCGAAATGTGGGCAGTACTATTCTGAACGAATCTGTCAGGAAGGCTGTAAATGTCACTATAATTTTATAAACACAGTTATGCTAACTTAATAAAATAATGACGCTAATGTAAAGGCAATTTAAGGTGCCTACCCTATTATGTACATAGTTTGTTATTTTAATTAAACCAATTACATAACATTTTTTGCTCCCGCCTACGGCACGATTAATTTTATTTATATGTTTCCTTTTATGTAACATGTAGGTACAGCAGGTAGTAATTATTTTCTTATTATTTATTTCTTATTTATTTCTAATTGATACGTATTTATTTTCATAATACAGGCAGATAGAAATCCCTCATGCTATTCCTAACATAATGAATATACCATTTTGAAGTATAAAGTCTTGCATGCAAGCTGGCAAAAACCTTCAACAATTTTCTTTGCGCTCAGATTTCTTCAATCATTATCTTGACATCGTATCTAGCCACTTTTCTATGAGCATTGCTCCCAGCTGCGTCTAGATTCATGAGTCCGCATTGATCAGTCATTGATTTGACCTCCCTGTAGACGGCTGATGTCGGTGGTTTCGCGTGGAGAGAGACGGAGATGTATGTCCACGCGGTGAAGACAAGGAGGCCCGAGATTAATAATCAGATCGCTTTTTGGGCGGTCCAGCGTCGGCCGCGGAGACAAATCGGCCGAGTCCGCCTCGCTCAAGTTTACTTTGAGAAGTAATTACTGAGTTAATGGGATATATCCAACCGTACGCTCTGAGGGAGATATATTGTTTAATATTCAAATTAAATCTCGGGAACTCCTGGAGGCGATGATTTATTCCCTCGGGATGATAGAACTCGCAGGGAATTCTCTGAAGAGACACAAACACGAAGAAGAAATAACTCGAGCACGAAACGGTCAACAAGAGAACGATTCATACGAACGACAGTCCCATCAATTATTTTGAATGTCCCGACAGAATTGGCACTCGACTACATTTCTTTAAAAATTACACCTCACATTTGCAGTTTTGGAATGTTTTAGGTATTTTCAAAATATAATTTGAATGTTCTGCTGACTTGCTAGCTATAATTTTCAAAAGGTTTTTAGAACGTTCCAATATTCCTTTTGAAGTTTGAAGTCAAGCCGAGAAGGCTGTGATCCGTGGTGAAAACTTCGAACTCTTCGTTCGAAACCAAGTTTCGAGTTATATAATGTGTCGTTCTGTTTGGCACGAGAGATGTCGATGTCGAGGGAAGATCATCTGAATATTGGATTTCACTCCGCGGTCCCACGATCCCATCTGCGACGATCACGACTGCCATGCGCTCTCTACCGTGGCGGTGTTGATATTGATGCAATAATCCACTGCAAGTACATCCAGGAGTGCATGTCACTCTCGTTCCACTAGGCGCTTCCGTGATTCATGCAGAAATACTGCCGGAAAAGTCAGGTTATTGGATCGCTGGACGGTATAATTAGACAGTTTTCACGAGCACAATATACACTCATGCTGTTCAAAACGATGGCGAAATTGTTGAAATGTTGGTACTCTTGTATGTGAGTGTATATAAGGATCTTTATTGTTGATTTGACGCCTTTATGCACAAAACGGTTTAAAATGCGGAAGTTATTTTTTCGAATTTGCAAGTATGTTAGATTGTACAAAACTAAATGTCTCAATTTCATGGGATAATTTTGCGTTTTTTTCAGCTTTTAAATTGTCAAAATTCCTTGCCATTAAATTATAAGCGCGATTGGATGAGATGAGCTTACAACCAAAAGCTGTAAAAACGAAAACCTTTCCTAAGAATGGAGCCTTTTCTGTGGAATTCACCTTCTTCTCATTTGAATTTTGATAAATAAACAAGTGTTTGTAATGTATTACGTATTGTTTTGTTTTGCGATATTTGTACAATGGTTCTACGTCTATAAATGCACGCCCCGTGGTTTTTACTTCCCCGCGAGCCGGCGAGAATGCTGGGTAATCTCGCCGCCAAATACGGGGGCTGCTGCCAGCTTCCAACGGCTCCGGACCATATCGGGGGAGCTCGGGGTAGACTTTCCCACGAGAGATCTCTCGCTGTGAGAAGATCGCCTCGAGATAGGACTCGCGTGTTGCTCGTCGACATCCGTCGTGGACGTGTTATCACCTCTGATTGCTCCTGTGAGAGGCTGTGACGCGCTAATGCAAGATGTTGCCAACTACATATTATGATTCTTGTGACTGGCAATTGTTAATTACATGTCGTGCGGTGGAGTGGAGAGAAATCCGTCCTGTTTTTATCAATGTTCTCGAACTACTTTAGGTTTGGGAAAATATTACTTTATAATATTATATTTAATTAGCACGATTTCTGATTAAATGAATCGTCATTCCTAGCTATATGGAGCAACTTTAGACTTTGGTATTGATATTCGATGTGAGAAAACTATCATATCCATATCGAAAATATCCAAAAGTATTTCGAATATCATTCATTCCATTTATCAATACTGGATATTTAAACATTTCGAAACATATTGATATGTCAGTATTTTATCTATACTTATTTCTTCTACCTCTGATCTATTCATTTAAAAAAGCATTTCGTGTTTGCGTAAAACTATAACAAAATATAGCAATGCAAATTACAATTATTCTGACTTATTTTTACCAAAAACTAGACGTATTTTCAAAGGTAATTCAACAAATCGTTTTCTTTCTTTCATTCACTGAAAATGCTGAATAGTGGAATCAAACTGAGACGTCAGATCTGATTATACGGATTTTCACCTGTTGCTTTCCTCAGCGGGGATTATGGAACGTTTTCCACCGAAATCGAGAAAATTCAAATATTCGAACAAGCCCGCTGCGTCGGGTTGGAGAACTTAGCAATTCAGATTCACAATTGACAGAGACGGATTCCCTCGACACGTTGGTAAACTAGTAGTACTACTTCGCTTATTACATCATGTTTACCTGCACCTCATTTGCCTAATGCATCTCGACGAGTGTTTTCAAATCTCCACACATAAAAGCGCGGAAAACCCGTCGTCGATTCAAATTCAAATATATTTTTAGCTCTGTGCATCACAACGTTCGATTTCTAATGTCGCGAGTGATGTGAATGCACGAATTAGGTTATGTTCTAGGTGCGGTATGACTCCTTGATAATCAATTAACGGATCTCACGAATGATCTCGTAACCGTTTCTATTGTTTTCGGCGATCGAAATAAAAACAATGATCGATAGCGCCATCATTCTGATGTGTGCTTCGCGTTTCTCTTTTTGTTGTTATATTTATTTCGAGACTGGTTTTCTTTCGATCGGCGCGGACTTGAATGAAAATCGATCGGTCGTTTAGTATTTTCTGTATCTGATTAAAGTTGTTCCGAGTTGTCCCGTTACATTGTTTCGTCGCTCTACTACCATGTATGGTTGTAAAATACAGCGTCGCCGTGGATTTGTTGGCCGAGGAAAATGGAGTCGGAGGAGAGAGATGGATGTCGCCTGGAATCCCATTCATCAGAAAAGACTCGCCACAGGAAAGACCCATCGAAGAGTTGATGTGTGGAGCGAATTTTAATTGTCGTTAGGGGGTGGGGAGTTTGATCTCCTTATATAGATCTATTATTTCATCTCGGAGTAGATCCTTTGTCGATCTCTCCGATCACAATTTTAAAAGATTAAAATAAATTCGATTTGTCTAACATTTTAACAAATACATTTATTTTCAAAATATGGAATGTTGTTTATTTAAATTAATTGTTTTATTATCAAGTAAGACAGAGAGTCGGCAGTAGGTTTTAAAATCTCTCAACAGATGTCATTGTCAGATATTAAAAAAGTCGGATGTATTTTTCAAACTGCTATTTTTGCCTTTGGGCAATGTTATTTTCCTTTTGTTGTTTGTCCTTTTAGGTTATGTTCGTACAACTCCGCGTTCTTTTGCGTCATTGCTACTCCCTTTGTTTCGAGCTCCTGCCATACTTGGTGTAAAATAATCACTGCATTTGCATAATCTATCATGACTAAAGCCGGGATTCCTTTACTTCGACAATTACAAAGTAAAATGTCTCTTGTCAACGTCTCGGCTGCTCGACGATAACTCGCACTAAAAAGGCTCGTTCGACTTGGAAGGAAGTCCCAAGTGCAGCGAACATTGCACATGAATCAAGATAGTCCGGGCTGACAATGAGTCCACCCCTTATTCGGATAGAAATGCTCGTGAACCTAAAATGTTTCGGGACCAATAAATTGTGGCAGAACCGAAAGCGGGGATAACGTACAAGGGCAAATGAGAATGATTGGAATCGAGCGGTGACCATTTTTGGAAAACTGCTTTATAGACCGCAGTGTAAAAAATAAGTATCCATGTGGAAGAGAATCTGTGAGAGCCGTTCGCTTTCAAGAATGCGAGTGATAAAAAAATCGAATTACGAAAAGTTTCCATATAGGGCAAGTATAATAGATTCAAGTTGAAGACCTTGTCTCGATGTTTTGGTGAAGAAAAAGCCTTGGTCTCAAGTTCAATCCGATCGCCTGGGATTGAAATGAGAGACATCATACGAGAGATGATACGAGAGAGACATCATATGTCATGTTTGACAATTCGATGCTCAGATCAGAGTTCGAAAGTCCAGATGGAGAGAGAACGTGGGAAACTGTCACGCGCGGGACATGTTCTGCGTGGACACTTTTTGTCATTCAAATTCATGTCGGCCGTTTCACTTTAGTTCATGATCGTAAAAAAAATGTACCGTTTATCGTGGACAGTAGAGTCGATCAGATTTCCCAATCGCCTTCGTTATTTTATGTAAAAACGTGGTCTTTTTCTTGATTCGCATAATCAGTCGATCTCGAGTGTTTTCTATGGGCGTTGATTGCTGTGAACTTTCAGTAAGAACTACTCCCGCTGGTCGGTGATCGGCACTCGTTTCTTGCGCACTAGAAGATGGAAATGAAATATGAATAATGTTTTTGCTTCGTAACGCAAACCTCCAGCGATGGTTGTAACAAGTTTTTCCTGTCAAAGTAACACGCTTTGATTTCACGTTAGCCATCACTAAACCAGGTAATGGCTCAAAAACGTTTTGCACAAAATAATCTTTAGCTCGCTGAAAATGAGCTTTCTCTTTCAAAAACATCATGTAATGAAATATTTATATGTTTCTTAAATCAATGATCGTAATCGAAATCCCTTTCGTTTTGTTGTCTAACCATTTGCGTCGGAGTTACTCCGCGAGTGGCCATGTAGAGAATCTCGGCGCGACCGTTTTGGTAATTTGCCTTATTCAAAGTGACTCCGTTGTCATCGCCTTATTGCGCCGGTGCACTTATCTCGGTGCCCAACAAGTGCATGCACTTGTTCGTGACAATGCGCGGCCATGTTCACGCCAGCCCTTGTGCGGCGCAGCGAGCAGCCGACAAGGGCGGACAATCCACCCGAATAGATCCTCATTCCTCCTCATTACGCGATATCCAAACTTGGTTATTAGCGACTTGGGGATATTTTATATCAAAATGTAGAGAACGACAATTATTTTGCATTTTCTTTTTACGTTGTCCTCTAAAATAGTGATATGATATCATTATCATATACCTACGTATTGTCCTTCCAAATTTTTATGTAACTAGTAGAGGTAGTATGTATGTAAATAACATAGTGTCCTCTAAATGTAGATATCATAATCGCGAAGCTAAGTTATCGCCAAGTTATCGCTTCTGTCAGTAAATCGTCTGAACCAAGTGTGTACCCTTGTAGGGGAGTCGTTCTCGACTCGGGTGTCGAATCGCCAAGTTCGGCAAACCGTTTGACTCGCAAGTCGCAAGTCGCAGTAATTGGCCAACTCCGAGCAATGAAAGTTGCGGAGCGAAAGTGTCCGATCAACAAACCGTCTATAACACCAACGTTTAGGCGAGAGTGATGCTGCCGATATAGAAAGTGTACCATCGAGATGATCTCCGCACAGGACGTGCTTTTGTAACTTGTAGTTCAAGTTCAGCGCGGATCAAGTGAAACTGAGTCTGACGACAAAGTCACTCGAGGAGGGCGTCAAACTTCGACCCCTTTCTCCGGCCGGCGCAGTGTTTCGAGAGATAAGAGAGGTGTCTGCGGCACCCACACTCGCGACGATGTGTGGGGGGCGGTCGAGCCGTCGCTCGAGTCTTGTCAGTGGGTCTAGCCGGTTCATTCTGTTTGAATAATGAATGCCGTCGCCTACATAGCCTTACACTGTTGTACCATTGTCAAACACAACGACTCTTTTACTCTTGGGATCAGTTCTTTTAGCATGAAACTCGAATGTTTCGTAGATGTGAATGGTGCGCTTGTCGGGAGCGTATTAGCGCCTCCCGCAGGTGTTGACGGCTTCCCACGGGAGCTCTTATCACACCTCCATTGAGCAGTGGTGTAGTCGTTAGCGGTCGCCGAGTGCGGGCATTATGCGCGCGGCGTGCGGGGGCCAAACGGGCGAAACAAGTCTCCACTCATAAGGCAAGGAATGCGATCTAATGAGCCGACCGAGATCGCGCGCTGCTGCGGATCATTTGCTTCATATCGCGGATGATTTCTCGTCGATGTGCAGCGGCAGACTCCAGACTGTCCTTATTTGGCCGCGTTTCCGTCGTCTCCGAGCGCCATGCGGACAATCAGCATTCACCTCGGCGACATTGCAAGAACTGAGCGATTCGCAGACGCATACAAAGAATCCCCCCTCGCCCCTGGCGCGGGTTTCCCCTCTCGTCGCAGACTCCATTAATGGTCCATGACTAAATAAGGCCGCCCCCGTGCTTTACCTGTCCCCTCTCTCGGCGGCCGTGCTGCCCCCCTCTCCCCGCGGCGACCCCCTCACAATTAGCGCACGCGGCGCAATATCAGCAGTGTCAGTCTTCCTCAATCGACATCGGCAGTGTCGAGTTCAGTCGCGTCTGAACCCAGTCTACTTCGTCGAGGACTATTGGGTGTTGTGTTGTGTTGTGAACGTAATTGGAGTCATTATTGCCCATGAGGAGATGGGACGATTCATAGGGTGGGTATTATACGCCTCCATCATTTATCTATCATTATGGTGTGAAGTGATCGACGGTTTCATAGTTATAATTTACTAACTTTAACTCCCCGTGGCCTAAATACTGCATTGTTTCGGTTTTCCTTCTAAAGAACCGACGTAAATATTGTGGAGTACCACCACGTCTTGTATAGTTGTCGCGAAGAAGTCTATTTGTTGTATATTTAGTGGTGAACTAATCATGACCTTTAATGGTCACTTGGTTCGAACTGAACGGCCTTCGGGTTGCCGTCGAGTCGCTTGAGCCAGTCTTGGAGAGTCAGTCTTCGCGCGCGGCTTGTTGGCGACGGTTCGCAAAGTCGAGTGTCAGAGGACTTGGGCACGTAGACACTTCTCGTCCCGATCATGACGGCAGGAGGGCGCTCTGACGACGATCTTGAGACGATATCTGCAGATCAGAGCCTCCACGATACCTTCGCGCAAGTAAGGTGAAGCGATTTCATGTGAGTTGAGTTCTCTGCCAGACGTTCTGGAGCCAGCAGCGTGGGGAGGTCACGCGCTTCACGGGTCCTCTGTGTGGAATTCCGCAAATTGTCTATTGTTGGTTGTCGAAGAAGGACGGCAGGCGATCACGACGTCGGTATGTCGTCTTGCGCAAACAGTTCAAGGTGTTCAGGCTGTGATTGATCTTCGTTTGGCTCGAGACTCGGTGTGCGCTGCCCAACAAGGACGGCGGTGACGTGAGCGGCGAGGAGTTTGCCTACGCGCTCAGGATGTGCGAGATGTCGGACGAGGCGCTCGCTAATCGGGCGTATTGTGCTTGTTTGTGTTCTTGTTGACGGATAGATAAACGTGTCGATAGCGACACTGAGGTCAACTCTTGAAGTGAGGTGGGCCTTGACATCGGGGATTGTTGCACAATTTCGAGCAATCGAACGTGACCAAATTACAATGCAAATTACTTGTGTCTTACTTGTAAGGAACAAGTCATTAATTAATTCGATACTTAGTTTAATAAATACTGAAGTCGACTAGTTTATCAACATTTTCCTGACGGACATCCGGATTATGTGTTGTAACCAGGAAGCGGTCTGTAACAGTGTTATTATTTATCTGCGGGTGTCATGTTTTCGATTAGCAATTCTCCATATAGTTCAGATTATTGGTTTTGCCCAAACAATATTTCAAACAAATAGTATTGTAACGGATGGTGTATAATTGTGTGGATGTAAGTGCTTCATAGAAGTTGCAGTTTATCTTTATTAATCTTTTGCTTGATACGTTAAACATTGTGCTACTTACTCATTTCACATGCAAACCATGACACTTCCTTGACGTGACATGTTTCTCAAAACCGTCATAATCATTCAGATTTCATGAGACACATTGATGCATGCATGTGATGCATTCAAATGCATTAATGCATTGAAATGCAGTATCTATACATTGATGCACCCAGAGAATGTATTGCAATTCATCAATAGTATTTGCCTTACTTTCTCATGGACAATCATTTTTTGTACATGACTTATAAGTCAGTGATTGAATGTCATTTCTACTCAATTTGCAAGTTGTATAAAGTTCGTTCACGTTAAGAATATTTCTGACGTTTCGTCATTTCATTGGTCGTTCACTTGAACACTGCCCTATCAATGGCAAGACTTTCTTCTTTGTATAATTGAAATTGTATAAATTATGTCAAATACACCATTTTTAACAGTAGTAAATAATTTAAAAATTCAATAAAATTGATTACTTTTTATCTACAGTCTATTATACACATTTTTTGATTATTATATTGATATTTACATGTTTAGGTATACGTTCGCTTGACTACGGTAGTACACAGCCGCAATTACGCTTGATATTCTAAACGTGAACGAACTTTACATCTAAAGTCACTCTGACAGGGACTTGAGAGTGTTGACTGACGATGGTGTGTATCTTCTGTCCAGGTCGGCACTGCAGACGCTGCACAAGGTGAGCTCCAAGGCGCGCGACCAGAACTACTACCCGTGCGGCCTCACGCACGACTGGGTCAACTACTATGAGCAGCGGATCGAGTCGGATCGCTCGTGCCTCAACGAGTGGCACGCGATGGACAGCATCGAGTCCCGTCGGCCGCCTTCTCCGGACTCCGTGCGCACAAAGTGAGTAGCAAACACGGGCATGATATAATTAGGAGAGGATGAAGGGAGGGAGGGGGGGGGGGGGGAGACTTAATAATTGAGAACCTTACAACATCTTCTCATAAATATTCATTCGAGATGTGATCTATCATGTCCCAGTCACTGGAGTGTAGTCTATTTGTTATAAATGTCATGATGTTACTTGTCTCAAAACCAGTTGGAGAAGGTGAAACCTATTCAATCCACCTGTATTAGATGACATTCAATTTCTTTACTTATGTAAATTAATGCCAGAACACAGCACACAACAAGAAACATACAAAAATCAACAGTAAATATACATAGGTATACACACCTATAAATATAATCTCATTGTAAAATGTAAATATTATAGAAAGTTTGCAGAATTGTAGGAGTATTGTATTAAATAAATTTCATACACATCTCTTTAAAGTGGCACTGTCTTTGTTGGAGCCATATATTTTTTTGTCAATTGCTATTACGTATTCAGATATGGATTACGTGCTCATAAAGTGACCAGCAGGCAATCTGTGTATTGGAAAAGGGTAATTTTATTTTGCCGTCCCGTACTTTACCTGCAAGCGCACCATGCCCCATTGTTATGCCAAGCCTTCTCTGGGGTTGAGCTTGCTCAGGGGTTCGCAAAATACTGGTTTTTCAAGAAAAGTCCAATCCACAGATCGGTTGCGGGTCACTATTACTCTCTAAGCATTGTACGTAATTTCGAGCTTAGTGGCGAATTGCCAATAAAGTGAATATTCTTAGGACTAGTTTCCATGAGTGTACAGTCAGTCTTCCTATAAGTTCGTCTGTGTATTTGAGTCAGATCCCTGAATGTCATGTCTCAACTTGCAGACCGCTGGAGCGCGAGGAGACGGAGCGGGTGATCCGCTGCACGCTGAAGGAGATCATGATGTCGGTGGACCTGGACGAGGTGACGTCCAAGTACATCCGCGGCCGTCTGGAGGAGGACCTGGACGTCGACCTTGTCGAGTTCAAGCCGTTCATCGACCAGGAGATGTTGACCATCCTCGGCCAGATGGACGCCGCCACGGAGATCTTTGACCACGTCTATCTCGGCTCGGAGTGGAACGCCTCCAACCTCGAGGAGCTGCAGAAACACGGGTCAGTAACTACTAACTATCGTGCTTATATGCAATGCGTTACATCTTATCTCGTCTAAGAGTAGGTAGCAGACATAAAATCTTGTTTAAAATGACCATTCAGTTCTCTTGTCTTTCGTATGAAAAGCAAGGGGGTGTGTTTGGGAAAAGTGGAATAAAAACTACAGGTAAACAGTTAAAAATTTTCCTTCCAGCTCACCTTAATTTTACTCTAATTAAATTCATTTACATAGTTGCTAAAAATTAATTTGGTAACTGGTGAGGAAAAAATGAGTCAAGACATTGACTGCAAGTAGGATGTCAGATTTATAAGAAATCAACTTTCTTGACTTGGTTTCTAAATTCCACTTGTTTTTTGCAGTGTTCGACACATCTTGAATGTGACGAGGGAAATCGACAACTTCTTCCCAGGAATGTTCAACTATCACAACGTGCGTGTCTATGACGACGAAAAAACTGATCTTCTCAAACACTGGGACAACACGTTCAAGTACATCACAAGAGCAAGGTATGTTATCAATATCATAGGAATAGAAGAAGAGATGGTTGCTACTACTGATAAAATAGTCATTATGTTTTTGAAACTTTTAAATTATAATTACAATATATTTTCTTACTCAAGGGAGAGAAGGATGTTAGAAAGAGTAAACTATTTTGTTAACACTTGAGGGGGGTAAGAAAATATTGAAGAAATGGCATTGGCATTGTAATTGTAGCCTAAATACATATTTGTACTATATTTACCTGCTGTGTAGTGGAAAGTAAAATAAATATTGGTAGGTACATTTAACATATACTGATACATGGTATTCCCTTTTCGCAGGAAAGAGGGTTCCAAGGTTCTCGTCCACTGCAAGATGGGTGTCAGCCGGTCTGCGTCTGTCGTGATTGCGTACGCGATGAAAGCCTACAACTGGGACTTCAAGAAGGCCTTCGAGCACGTGAAGACGAAGCGCAGCTGCATCAAGCCGAACACCAGCTTCATCTCTCAGCTGGAGACGTACCAAGGCATCTTGGACGCAATGAAGAACCGCGAGAAGCTGCAGCGGTCCAAGTCCGAGACCAACCTGAAGTCCCCGGGGCTGGTTGCCAAGGCAACGAGCGGGCCCGCGACCGACCTGCGGCCTGAGCTGGGTCCGTGCGAGCGTCTGCTGGGAGCCGATTGGGCTCTGCACGCCGGCGCCAGCGGACAAGAGCTCAGTCGACTCGGCGGCCGACCCAAGTCGTGGTCGCCTGACGACACGGTCTCCAACATCCTACTTCTCGGCAACAGCCTTGCCGCCCCGACTTCCATGTCGCTAGAGCAGCTCAATAAACCCGACGTGATCAGTCCTCGACTCGAGCCTCTTCCTAGTCAGCAGATCGTTCTGCCTCCTGCGGCCATCGAGGCTCGGAACTACAACCTGAATGTTCGAATGCCTTGCGGGAACGGCCAAGCGTACAGTGTGTCCCAGAATAAAGTGGTTTACCTCCCTGCCTCGTGTGATAATCAGGCTCAAGATTCTGAAGGTTTCCCGGCGGAAACTGTTGTTCCTTCTGTGAAACATCGTGTCATTGAACTAGAGTCTCAGAATTCAGCATTGGTCAACGGAAGGAAGGGTCCTGCCGATCGTAAGGGTCTAGTGTTGAATCTGACTAATCAATTTGAACCTAAACCGGATTCTCCTGTTCTTGTGGAGAACGACTGCTGCCCGCTGTCGGCGTTTGAAGAAGAGGAGTCCACCAAACTCGCGCCACAGATGTTGACCGCCGTGTTAGTGAAGAAAGAGATCTGGGACCCCGGAGAGAAAGAGTCACCGACGACGTGTGAAGTTTCCATCCCATCTTCGGTAGCAAACAGTGACTGTCCTGTCTGGACATCTTCGTCTCAAGTTATAGAAACCCGACAGTTGGACAATATAGAACCAGAGAGAGTGTTTGTATCCGAGTTGAAACTAACGGACAGTGATACCGGTGAGAACGTGGTTAAACCTGTAGTCAAGAAGGAAATTGATCCCTTCTCCACGCAAGTGGATCGAGTGTTTGACCGCGAGGAACGCAAGCAGAAGGTGGAGCCAGCAGCGCTGATGCCGGCAGTGATGCTGCCATGCGTGACGGAAGTCCCGTGCGAGATGACCTTGCGCGAGTGTCCTTCGCGACAGTCGTCATGGAGCTCGTACGACAGCGCGGTGGTGCTGGGGTACCAGGGCGAGCCTCGCGGCGACGCTCCCTCCCGACAGAGCTCCTGGGGCTCTGCGGACACGCGCTTCGGCACGCTCCCATCGCGTAACAGCTCCTGGGGGTCCTACGACATGCGCCCGCCCATGCAGTACGTCAACGAGCGAGGCGAGAAGCCGCAGCTGATAGAAGACTTCGGCAGCAGCAGCAGCGGCATGTTCTCCTACGACCGCGACGAGATCCCGTGGTATCCCGGCACTGTGAAGAGGACCAAGCAGAAGCTGGAAGAAGGCAGCGGGACCGTGAAGAGGGTGTGTCCCGACACCCAGAGCGAAGCCAACTCTCCGTCGCCGCATCGGGCCGGCGAGATGACAGTCAACATGAAGATCCACGGACCGCGCCCGTACCAGAGTCCGACTATTGATCCTGCCACCGGTTTCATGTTCCCGTACTCGTCCGTGCCCACCAGTAATCCCTGTCAGTCAGACAAACCTCCACTTGCTCACTACGCCAGCTCCCCCACCCTGGGCTCCCATCACGAGGCTGTAACGATAAAGAAGATGGCTTCTTCCCAGCCTAACATAACGTTCCACCCGACGGACGGACAGTCTCGTGCCATATTAACTGAGTCTGACTTCATCAGCTCGCTACCCGACTCTTCGAAAGCTCTCTCCGTCAGCGCTCCGACTCCTTCTGCTCTGGGTCTGATGGAAAACCATGAGAAGTTGTCTCATCCTTCCAGTTCTCTGCCTGCCATGACGTTGGTGGGTGCTAGTCCATGCTTCATCGAGCCAAAGCAGTGTGCGCCGCTCGTGAAGCAAGAGAAGTTGCCATCGGTGAATACCTCACTGGCCAACAGTTACTCTCCAGTTAATTCCTCTGAGATGGGTAAAGATGACAGTGCAAAGTCTCCAGATGCAGATGAGCAGAAGAGTATATCTGGCCTTGTGCGAAATTTGAAGAAAGAGTTTGAGGCTAAATCGGTACTTAAGGGTGATAAAATTACTATTACGAGTGAGAACATTGTCAACGATGAAAAGAAAACTGATGTAGTGAAAGTTAAAAGTCTTCCTTCTTCGCCGACAAATACGCAGCCCGACGAGAAATCTTCACATCCGCTGAGTCCGCACGCGTCGGCGGAAGATCTCTCCGTGAAGATGCTTGTGGGCAAATACGAAGTGAGCAAAGCTCCCGGCCAGGCGGCTCGCAACTGTCCCCGACCTCGGCTCACTTCCGAGAACGACACTGTTCATCGTCGAGTCAACGGTACACAGAAGTCTTCTCTTGCACAGCGCAAGTCTAGTCTGGATATCGTCTCTTTGCGCAACAACGTGCAAACTCCTCCGGTCATTAAGAACACATTGCTAGCTCACAACTTGAAGAATGGTTCGAACGTAACAAACAAAAGAACAATTGAAGTAACCGGAGGCGAGGAGTTCCGAAAACCTCCTGTACCGCCAGTTGTGAGGAGCTTGGGACCTTCTCCTAGCGTCGTTGTTGCGAGTGTTGTGGCTAAAGCGGCAACTAAGAAACAGCAACAAGGCAAGACGCATCCTTTAGCTAGACTAACGATCAAACCTCGACACAACAATCCGGTCTATAATACCATGTGAGGTGTCTGCTGACTGTCGACTGTCACAACGGCTGTGAGATTACATAACTAGTATTGTAGAACAAAATTAAATAAGTGTGATGATGTTTTATTTATGACAAGAATGCGGTACTATCACTTTATACGTAGGTACCTAATTATGTTACATTCAAATCTTAAGTGAAATTTCTTATACAGCTGTCAGCAACTATTTTTTCATAAAAGTATCATGTCCTTACCATTTTTATTTGGATTATAATGTATAATACTTCATAAGCCACATCAGGCCCCAAGTAAAAATTGGGTATACATCACATTAATATCGATTTGATTCTAAAGCTTTCGCTGTAGTAACTCCCCTCTTCACATATGCAATCGTTTCTGCATTGTATACTCCCCCTCTGTGCCTCGAGTTTAGCATACGTTCACTCAGTGCCCTCGGCAATATTATTGCATCATCATTCAATAGAGAAAAACTACTATCGGGCTTATATTCTCCTGAGGTGGCTGTTACGAAGTCTAGTCTGTAAAATAGGAGTAGGGTCAGTGTGAATCTTTAACTACTGTCCCCAAGACCACAAGAAGTTGATGAGAAAATCATCTGAACCTAGTTCCAAGAGTGTACTTTACTACATAGATGTGCCTGCTTTTCTGTCGATCCAAGCTTTTGTGTGGAGATTTATGTGATCAATGTATAAACATTTTTGTACTGTAGATTGTAAGGACAAAAACTATAATTAATCAGATCAATATCTGAAAACAGTATGTTACATAAATTACAATGTAATATTTGTTCATATAGTTTACAGTTTGCCTGATGTATAGAGTAATTACTGTGGAAGCACACTTTGACTGGAATTTGTTATTGTTGTATAAACATGTATAAATCTGACGCAAGTCATTTAAAATTTACAATGGCTCTACTTCATATATTATCTTTCCTGAGGAAAATACTGTTCTTGGTATAATCTGTGCCAGTGCTTGAGGGTTTGTGTGATCCTTCATAGACTTCAGCACTGCTCCATCGTCCAGGCTGAAAACTCCTATCGGCATTCCACTAATTGTTCCTATAGACTGAAATAATATCGCGTGATTAAAGCAATGAAGATACTTTCATGTACGAAAAGATTTATACAGAAGCAACTTACAATCATTGTCCTCTGGTTGACAAAGCGGATCAAATTGGGATCGGATCCTCCAGCAGCTATTGTCTCTTTGCCAACCCATTTCCCACAGTAGAGCTAAAATGAAGAAATTATAATATTGAGTCTAAAAATATGAATTTTATTTGGAGTATGAAATCACAAGTGAACTGACCTGTGAATGAAACTGATCAGGTTGTAAAGTCGATATTAATTTTCCACTTCCGTAATCCCACAGCTGCATTGAATTATTTTTTTGCCATGCACATGTCAATATCTGTGCAAAAGATTATTCTCAAATCAGGGAGTTATCAAGCAAGTTGATGAAAGTAACTACATAATCATCTTGTTACGTTATTCCTTGCCTCATCGCTTGTTTGAATGTCTAATCCGTCTCCGCACATGTGAACACCACCGATAAACCTCGTCGAAGCTGGAGTCGAGGTGTCCCAGAATTGGACGGTGTCGTCCCAACCACCAGATATAAATTCATTCGGCCGTGTTGGATGAAAACAAGCAGAGAATATTCGGGATTTGTGTCCATCCATTTTTATTCTGGAACTAAACATTAATTTTTTATAATATTTTATAAGAAATAATTTTTCTAGATTTGAAATCGATTTCCCATCCTTAGAATATTAATGTACGAGAAATGACTTATGAGTTCCTTTGTGTTAGCTTTTGATGCATTATAGTTGACTCTTTCAATGAAAGTTCCTTATGAGAATGCATTCTTTCTATCAATATAATTTAATTTCCCAAACAGCACTTCATAAGGGACACATTTATTTAGTATTATGATTTCTTGGACCCAAGAAATTAGGTTCTGCATACTTATAAAAATATTTACAGTTGGGTACCTTCCTTCATACACATTTACTCGCTGAAGTGTCGTCGAATCATACAAGTATATTTTGGAGTCGTCCCCAATCGTTACAAACTTAGGTAGTGTTGGATGATATGCTAATCCAAAAACCTGACGCTTTTCTTGAATATTGTAGATGCATTCACCAGTATTGTAGTCCCACATTCTAACATATCCACTGGCATCTGGAAAGACATTCAATGACTCGGCGGCAGGCGCGTAGGAACTTTATTTTGACAGGGGGGGTCAAAATTATAGGGGATCAATGGATGTCAGGAAAAGGTAGTTCATTGCTACAAGGGGTCTGGGGGACTCACCCCCCACTTAGCCCCGCAGGGCCTTTTTTGAATTTTTGATACAAAATAATCACATTTTAAGCTATTCTTCTCAAAGAAATGTTAAACGTGTGATATGCAATATTCTGTGGGAACTTAAGAAAAATTGTTTTTACAGAATCCCCAATGGCCCCGCAGGGCATTTTTTTACATCTTGATAAAAAAGAGAATCGAATTCGACACTTTATTGGCATATTTTTTTAAGAAATTAAAATGTGTGTCCTATGCAATATTCTTGGAGATACAAGAGACAAAATAAAATTTTGTTATTTGACGAAATCCTAAATGGCCCCGCAGGGAAATACTTGAATTCTAGTAAAAGAGAATCGATTATGAATTGATTTTGGAATCGATCTTTGAAAAAGGTTGCAAGAGCAACAGCAATAAGCAATCAATAAGAAAAATCTGTATGTGTTTTGGTATCTATTAGTTTAACGTGTAATTATTTAATTTAATTCATGAGGATGATCATGTTGGAAGTAAATGAGTTGTCTCATTGGTTAATACCTCTGTTCAATTAGTTTTGCAAAACTTGAGAAAATTTTGAGAATTCAACCTCATAATGGAGCAAATCTGTGCATTCTGTGCAACACTTAATCAACATTAGTGAATATCTGGATTGTTCAGGATCTCTAGCAGGGGGGGTCAAGATCTCTGGCAGGGGGGGTCAGGCTCCAGACAGGGGGGGTCCGTTCCCCCCTTTCCCCCCCTATTCCTACGCGCCTGCTCGGCGGCTCTTTGTGAGGTAAGCTTGTACTGGATTGCTGAGAGATGAACTTACATGTGCACGTAAATGTGTCGCAATGTGGCAATTTGGTTGCACTGTGCTTAATACTTGTAACCGGTGATGGATCGTAATCGTCTGAACTATCATCAGATAGTGTTCGAAAGCACTCGGTTGCTCCATCAACTTCTCGATATAATCGAACCGATCCATCCGAGGAGCCAGTTGCCAAAATTCCGATATCATTACTGTACTTTAGACAGAGGATGTCACTTGGTGTTTTTCTGCAATTAAATAAATAACGATGTCATTCTAATGATTTTGAAGAAAGATTTACCACCCTTTTTTTATTAAAAAAAGGAGGTGTGACGAAATTTTATTCCAGAATCTCTGCATTATAAAGAAGGTCCATCCACAATCAATGGCTCAGTATTGCAGAAAAACCACTTTTTCAGCTAATAAACCTTGAGTTCTTTTGTGATTTACAAAAAAATCTTATTACAGAAATGTAAAGATGTTGAAGATTTTGTTTGCATAAAATCAATTTTCCACAAAACCTAATTGCAAGTACCGTTGACTTAACCATTGACGTTTTCGGGATTAGGATAACCCAATACATAAGGATTTAATATCAAATTGAGATTTCAGAACCATGGCTAAAGTACCTACATTAAGTTCGTTAATATAATGTGTCCTTCAAGTGTCAAATTGTTGTCTCGCAGGGTAGTTGTAGCATATTTTGTACGTTTATCAATCGCACTTTTTGAACTTTTAACAGACATAGTTTAAACAATCTGTATTTAACATTAAATATTATATATTTTTTTAAACAAGTTCATGATTCGTAATGTAAACAAAACTTTGTCTCTATGGAAATGACCATAATTTATTGAATATGATAAAAATGGATTTGATTTTTTTTCATTATTTACTTTGGCTATCATCTCATTGTGAACTTTACAATTCAAATAGTTGAATCAAAAATCAAAAAATTCAAAATTGAATTGTGAACTGAATTGAATGATTATGAAGATTTTTATTTTTGATATATTATTATTTAATAGGTACAGACAGTTTGTCAATATTTTACTTTATTTTGGGAATCTTTATGAAAACTTTGAAAGGTACAAAGAACTTAAAATAAGTGTATCTCTACCATATCGATTTTGCACCAAAATTGGTTACTCTACTCATAAGTACCTACACGGTAAATCTCCTATTTTGGCCGAGACAAGAATAATTAAAAATTATTGACTAATTAATAAATATTATTGTAGTCTGTGGGAGATGATCGTAGGGCATTACTTTGTAATTCTTGTTCTGATTTTTTTTTAATTTTTCTAAATAATAATTATTAATATTATTTTTGATGTCTTGATTAGACATTGAAATAAAGTTACTGCTTTATATAGAATCTTTAAATTTTTTAAAATCTTCCCATTAATTTTTAAATGGTGCCGCACATTTTATGTCGACTGTACTTATGCGAGACACGTAGGCCCTTTTTGCACGTTATTGCTGTCATTGCACAGCATAGTGTATACGTTGCGTCATATTTTATGTACAGTGATACCTTTGCCATGGAGAGCAGCGACAAAGGACGCAGTAAAAAAACACAAGGTATTCCCATTTAGGCTTCACGCCGAATAACATTTAAAATTATTTATAAGTGGTTTTACACATTCTGTTTTCATTTCTTCAACTGCATTTCTTATAAATTGTACAATGCCACCCTGTTTTTCGTACAACGCCAGAGAGAGGCCTATTTGACCTTGTCTGGCTATTTCAATAGTTTTACTCTTTTGCATACCTTTTAGATGTCATAAAACACTCAGTGAGGTGAAATATTCTTATATATGAAAATGAGATCCATATAAACAATTCTAACTACACATTATTAATTATGTTTGAAGTCCCTGCAAGAAGCAGGGCTGTGCCTTAAAAATGTTTGGTTATGTTGCCACTTCTTTGCAAATTGTTCATCTTTGCAATATCATAGACAATGGCATTATCATCAATTTACTACTATGATAACTCAATTCCCCGCTATATCAAAACATAAAGCTTTTGTTGAGGGCATTATGAATTCTTTGGGTAAGTGATTATTCTATTCCATTTTTTTACAATCTGTTTTCTGAATTGTCTTGACAAAACTGTCGAAGCTTGGGGGATTACCAGTTACCAGTGCCTATGAGGCAGTAGGTAGTAACCTTTTAATGTACTGATTCTGCAGATTTATAGACATTTTTATTTAGTTTTCAGTAGATGCTTGTTACTAGGAAGTACAAACGTGCCTACTACTGTCAGTTTTAATCATTTATACCTACCTATCAGCCTATAGCCTATTTGCCGAGGGCATTGAATTTGGTAATTTTGTGTTCAAACTTGTTGGTGAGAAGATGTTAACAAGGGGTGTAGACTCGTAGTACGTACCTACCTACACAGTGCCTGATATAGGTGAGAAGTTAAGACGTTTGACTACCTTCGTGTTTGATGCTTTCAGATATAAGACTGAGAGAGGATGTCAAAAATGGTCGACGTGGGAAACGCCAAGTTGCACTTTACCGTCCTGGCAGCGGTCCACTACGCAAGTCTGAAGAATTCTCTATAGATAATGGTCATCCTGTGAAGTCTCCAGAAGACAGTCCGTCAATTAAACGTCTCCCAGAGGATCTTCTTAGCATGAATATTAGCAAACCAAGCCATTCCTTTGCACAGCTGGGTCAACAAAATAAATCAAATAAGTCTAATACAGGTTCAAACGACCCTCCTTTCAATAAATTTACAGATACCAGCGTAGAGCCTTCCTGTCTGCCTTCAACTGCTAGTGGTAATACTAATAGAACCGGTAATAAGTATCGGCGTAATAGCTTAGGTAATATCTCTGCTTCGGCGAATGACCAAAAGAAGAAAAACAAGAAGCCAGAACAAGCGAGGTATATACCAAAGCTGGTTGCACAGGCCAATGCTGAAAAAGAGGTTCCCAAGGATGTAAAATCTCCAAAAACCCAATATCCTCTGCAACGCAATCAAGAAATAGAAGAAGATTGGAATGACAACTCAAAATTTCAACAACAACAACAGGGATCCAGAAATGTGAGGTCGCAAAAGCCTGAAAATTGGGGTCAAAATGTTGGTTTGTCTCAACCAAAATATGAGGGAAACAGACGAGGAGGAGGAGGAGGAGGAGGAGGTGGAGGCGGAGGAAGAGGGAATTCTGACAGAAATTGGCAAAGCAAAGATGTGGGCAATGGCCATTCTTCTTTCAGTAATACAAGTTCGAAGAACAGCAAAGATAAAGGAACACCTGAACCAGAAATTAAACCTTTGCCGCTCTCTGGCAATAGAAGAAACCACCAGCCCAACGAAGGGAGTCCACGTGTTCCTGAACTTGCAGTTGCCGCTCAGCCACCGCGTGAATTGAGACAAGCCTCGGAGCCACGCGCTGTGCCACCTACAAGCCTGAACCTCGAGATCAATCGCATGAGAGACACTCGCAGTGTCGAGCCTGCGGGAAGCTCCAACTACAGCTGGCAGAGCGAGAAGTTGCAAGCCAAGCCACCGTCGGGACGAAGAGGCAGTGGCAGAGACATGATGCCACAATCAAACACAAACAAACCTCTCATTAAACCACATCCTAACTTTGAATCCTTACCGCCAAGATTGAGGAAGAAATATCTGCTTGAAAACGGTTTAGCGGATCCAGCGTCACTCATTGGCAAGAGTACTTCGGAAGATGTGTGGGACGGCAGTACCGTCACTTTCCAGGGTGGTTCCGGAGGGGATCGAGGTGGTCCAAGCTATCATTCACAGCAACAGCATCATCAACAACAATCATTTCATCCCCATCAACACCATCACCTCCATCACGTGCAGAATCAAGGCTACCATCCGATGCATCATCATCAAGCAATGTCTCACCATCAGTACCATCAGATGCCATCTCAACAACAGCAGCAGCAGCACTGGTCCAACACACTGCCAGCAAGAGCCCGAGGCAGAGGGCGGCTACGACCAGAGGAGCTGGAGATGGAACGAGCAACCGCTGTGGAATCTTCTAACCGCTTCTCTCGATCCCTCACGCCTGATCGGCTCTCGATGCCTCCTCCGTCACTCCCCGATACTCGGTCTCCTCCTCCTGGCTACGCGACACAACAGTCCTCCCGATACTCGAGCCAACAGAAGTTCACTCCTCCACCTTCGCCAAGAAGGCTGTCACCTAATCGTTCAAATCGTCGAGATGATCGGAGAGGTTCAGTTCAAGCTACGTCACCTTCTGGAGGTCGACAGGAAGACGCAAGGTTCTGGAGAAGAAGTCGGAGTAATTCGCTGGACCGTCCAGTGAGTGCTTCTCAACCTGATCCTAGTTCTGATTTCTCACGCCAGTCTCCCTCTCAAAAGCCTCTAGATTGGGGCGACGAGGTTGAAGAAACGGAACGATTAGAAGCAGAGAAGCATGCAGCTGCTGAGAGAAGTCAGTCGACACATCTTCCCAGAGATAAGAAGAAGAGGCGTAAGAAGCGTGGGGGAGAATTGAGTGGTGCTGAAGATCGGAGTCTAAGTAGGGGCCGGGAATATAGCAGAGACCGTAATTATCGAGGTCATAGCCGGGAGCGATTCAATAGAAACAACAGCAGGGAACGGCAATATCGCGGTCACAGTCAGGATCAAAGTAGAGCACAGGATGAGAGAGGCAAAGATCCTCCTAGACGATATAATGAGAAGGAAAGAAACTGGAGACAACCGGATAAACCGAAGGAGAAATCAGTAGAGAAATCATTACCTCCTCCTAGCAACCAGATAGCTGGAATCATCGTTCTTCCTTCTCCAGCATCTTCGGAACCTTCTCCCCCTCACTCTCTCCCATCTCATCAGCAGTCCGTCTCGCTTCACTATCAGTCACAGACTCAGAGCGATGCTGCCTCATATCCCATGTACCGCGGTGCTAATCAGCAAGGTGCTCCCAAGCCTCAACAGCAACGCCAACTGTTCAACCCCAACAACCCCACTAAGCCTATCATGGTGTCCGCAACAGGCCCACGTGCCAACTCCTCGCAAGATGTGCAGCCCGTGAATCAGGCCCCCAGCTTCGTGCCCAGCCACCCGCCAGGTTTCGGCTACCCCTACTCGACAGTTCCTACCGATGAGCAGTCCTACATTACAGATCAGTTCGGGAACTCTCGTCCAACATGGTACGATCCATACTCGCCAAGTTTCCGAGCGGCTCATAACCCACATCTCTTATTGGATATCGAACGGGCCGATCTAGAGCTTCATTGGTTCCTTTCTTTGGAAGGAATTATCAGAGACTGGAGTCGAATTGTCTACATTCGCCAATTCTTGCAGCAGTGTCTTATCACTTTACTTACAACGGATATTAAATTCTGCCAAACTGAGAATGTGGAGCAACATCTATGGAAGATCTTATTCTACAATATTATTGAATTATTGCGTAAGGGCATGGCAGAGGATCCAGAGAAGAAAGAGCAATACAAACAAACTCTTCTGACAATCATCGATGAGGGGACTATTTTTCTTGAGAGTCTCCTGGAAGCTTTGGAAATCAAATATAGATTCAAACTGGAAACATATCTGACTCCTAATCACATACCTACTAAAGGACTAAACTTTGCTGGGCTTGCATTAGTTTCTGCACAAAAGTTATATTTGTTCCTGGGAGACCTGGCACGCTACAAAGAACAAGTCAATGAAACTACCAACTTTGGCAAATCAAGACAGTACTACATCAAGGCCCAACGGATCAATCCCAAGAACGGGCGACCGTACAATCAGCTGGCTATTCTCTCGGTGTATGCGAGGAGAAAACTGGACGCTGTCTATTACTACATGAGGAGTCTCATGGCTTCAAACCCATTTCTCTCTGCCAAGGACAGCTTGGTCACTCTATTCGACGAAAATAGGAGAAAGGTTTGCACTCTTGTTTCATTATTCCCTTAAATAGGTATATTGAAATGAAAAACTAAGAAAACCTAGATTTGTTTAAATCAATGGTTTTATGTGTTTATTGAAAATTGTAGTTAACTAGTAGATACCTACCTAAATATATTCACAATTTTAATTGGAGTAAAGTATACCTATTTATTTTTAGGATCCCCTTCAAAATAATCCAATATGGAAATTATACCTACTAACTTAGAACTAAAGAAGTATAAGTACCCAATGTAAAAGCAATACGTATATTAATTTTGTTTTCTCCTTTCAGTATGAACAGTCTGAGCGTAAGCGTCGAGAGGAGCGTGAGGGGCGCCTGCAGGAGCGGATGAAGGAGAAGGAGGGGGCAGGAATGGAAGCAGGAGGCAATGGATTGCGACGCGAGTACTGGGTGCGGCCGGAAGGCGGCCGGAGAAGACTTCACATCACGTCGTCGACGGCGCCTGAGCAACTGCGGGAGGATAGCGAAGACGAAGAACTCAATGGCCTCTCCAGTACTGACGTCAACAAGAGATTTGTTACGAGCTATCTCAATGTCCATGGGAAACTCTTCTCTAAAGTCGGGTTAGTTCAGTTCCTCATACCAATTGAGTACCTAAATAGTAAATACTAAATAGATATCAATTAGGTATATTATAGTAACATTCATTTACTAATCAGTCATTAATAATATGTATTTTATGCATGATTACGAGATGTGACAGGTTAAGTGTTCAAGATTATTTATTTTCACTGTCAAACTTCTGCTTCAGTTTAAGTCAATGGTTTTAAACTCCTTCACCATAATTTCCTTTTCTGTGAATCTGTTGAACAAATGAGGAAGTACCTAGGAGGGAACCAAAGTTGCCAAAACCAAGTTTGTGAGTTGCAGATAAATTTCAATATGTTGCAGTGCAGTAACTGATTGTTGATATTTTGTAGTAGAGAATAATAATATTATGTATCGAAGTTTTTGGTGCCCACACCTATCTGGACCAGTCTGTCAATGTAGCAATTTGTTTGAGCCATAAGAAGGATAAGTAACACTATGGTCGGTGACAGGCAAAGATGAACCCGCGCTAGCTTGGGCCGCCCTATACGTGGCAATGCTAAATTGGGTTCATCTTTGCCTGTCCCTGACCATAGGGTTCATTGAGCTTGCTAGGAACTGTTCTGAACTGTTCTAAGTTGCTCTAACTTGCATCAGGGGCTGGATTCACAAAGAAGTATAACTTTATGACCAAAAAAGCTACCTATGTGAATATTAGCAATTAGTAATTACCAACATTTACTGGCATATCTTTATGAATTTAACTCTACAAATTCCTACTTAAAATGATATTATATTAAGTTTTAACATGATAATATCATGATAAGTGAAATATTGGGAGTTACTACTAGGAAAACGCTCAGTGTTACGCGTTGATGAGCGAGCACGTATACGCAGTGTTGTGTAAGTTACTTGATAAAAGGAACTTCGTTAAAGTTAAGTTACTTGGTCAAAAAAGGAACTTAGTTAAAGTTAAGTTACTCCCAGAAAAAAGGAACTTCCAAGCTACCAGTTAGTTACCCATAAGTAACTTGCAAAGTTACTGTCAAAGTTACCGATGGATTTTTTTAGGAAAAAAACATGAAAATTGTGGCAGGGTATATTGGTTTCTCGATTGGTTTCAAACGTATAATGCCATACAAAGGAGTGTAGTATTTTTGTCAGCCCATAGTATCACGGCAATTAGTTTCATTTCCACGCATTTTCATCACCAAATAAATCTACAATAGATAGAAAATCACACGTAACGAAATTGAAATACTAGAAGAGGTTATAAACAATGCTCTGCACAGGTAATGACGAAGATGGTTGAAGGGAGAATGAGCTGCTACGTCACACTGCAACAATCCAAGGTCAAATGAGGGGGTGAAGTGAAAGTGGTCCTCCCTCTACCCCTCACCCCCTTATCTTCACTGACGAGAGCATGCACATTCCAAACCAATGATTAATGCAGCTGCACTGCCAGTGGAAACTTGTTTTGATGGTAGATCGCTACCTACTCCGGAAGTATAAGTTTGGACATTTTGGGAAGATTGTTGAAAAAGTAGTGTCTGTTCAAATGAAAAAAGGAACTTTGCAAGTAACGTAATGTAATATAAAAGTTACATCAATAAAAGAACTTTATCAGTTAAAGTTCCTGACAGAAAAAAAAATAACTAAGTTACCACTAAAGTTCCTGAAATGTAACGCGTTACTTTCGTTAAGTTACTACTCAACACTGCGTGTACGTGCAAATTCTCGAACCGGAAGTGCATACACAACGCAAAGAAAACATATACATCCATTGAATTGAAATTCAAATAATGATCCACTCAATCAACATAAAAGTAAGATGCTTTTTATCGAATCTAAGCACCCTGGTACATAGCAAATCAGATTCAATTCAATTGGCACTGAAAACATTCATTTCGATACTTCATTTCTGACAGCTATTAAAAATGTCAATAAGTTCAAGTTCATACATTCTTAACTGATTGGGATGAAAATTTGTAAAATAAGAGACAATGTTGGTCTTACTGACCATGCAAAATATGAGTTTGATCAGATTTATCGAAGACCATTTTCATTTTTCAGCCTATCAGGAGATATTTATTTAAATTTTAACCAATGAATGGATTTCAAAAAAATTATGGTCTGCAAACAGAGAAGGATGTCTTCACGTGTGCAAAATTTCAGATCGATTGGTGAAACAGTGCAACCTGTGTATCGGTTAATAGCAGGAAAAAAAAACAGAGGTCCGTGCCAAAAGAGCCAAAAGGAGACGCTCGCTCAATAATGTTTTACTGGCATAAAGTTATACAGCACTATCACCTTATCCGAGCTACTTGGAGCAGTTCCGAGCAACCCGACGAACAAACCTATTGTCACCATAGCATCTAGCCTGGAGGGACCCATATTCTATAACAAACAAAATAAGTTTCATTTGAATCATTTCAGATCAATATAATTATGGCTGTGAAATGATTTAATTTTCGATAGTACCTAGAATAAGGAGACTGCCTGGTGACTGGTGTTAAATGTTAAATAATGACCCTGCATTGCATCATAGTTAATTTTTATAGTGCTAGTATGTGGTGTGGTAGGACTAGCTATTCATACCACAAACTTGTTCTCTCGATTTTTTGTGCTCACAATATTTTTGCTGACACCTCCTCAAAGGTAGTGAAATTTGCAATCCTTGTGTGACTGATGGAAAATCGTTCCACAACACATATTATTTATTAGAGCATTTACTTCTTTCTTCCTTCAGTCTTGAACTTGAATTCTAGGCAATTGATTACAGTCATGTTAATGTTATTTTTCTTCACATCTTATTTATTGATTCCCATTAGTATTAGAACTCCAGTTTCATACATCATCATTATTAGCTTCCTCTGGGTTTAAATGTCATTTCAAGATTTAACTTGTTTCTAAATGCTGATATAATTGATCAATGTAAAACACAGAAACCAGTTTGTAATCAACTTCGGTCTAACATGCACTCGCAGATCATTCTATCTTGGCATATTATTCATGTCAGAAATTCCTATCTTTAGAATTTGCCTTAAATAGTTTTTAATAGGAGCACAGATTGAATTGGATGGAGTATTCCAAGCATGAACCTTTTAAATGCCTATAATTTATTTATAACATAGCCCTTCATCATGTAAAAGACTGGGATCATAGCTGGCAATTACTTAACTTTCCTGTGACAGGCAACAATTATTCAAGATTATTCCTTTAAGCTGTAATAAATCAGGTTCTCTACATCTGAAGAAGAATAGGGATACTACACTGTTTATTTTCATCTTGATATTGCTACTCTATAAAGCATTCTTGTAGTTGTAACACAAATGTAGAATACATTATATTCTTGCTAAATGCTAATGCTGAGGTGCTATCTCTACAGAAAGTTAATGACCTTAAAATACCTCAGTCATTACATAATAGCTTTGATACTATCATGCCAGTTGTGCACTCTATAGACTATGATTAGGGTGTCCTTATGTCCAGCTGTCCCCCCACCGACAAGCGGGATGCGGTTTTGTCCCGCTTTTTAATTTTTGTCACCTATCAGTTGCCCATTTTCAGCTTTCATGCACAATGAATTGTATCTTTTGCAGTTCAATGTGTAATTTCGATATTTGAAGATATAGGTGTGTGATTTTTTACTAAGATTTTTGTGATAGGTAACTTGGATGTCAAGATAAGAGAACAGGCAAATTTAAATGCGCTCTGAGAATCGAATTTCCAAATGAATAATGCATCAAATGAGTTTTGTAGATCAAATCAACCAAGAGAATAATTGAGCGAGCGAAGCGAGCGTCTCCTTTTGACTCTTTTGACACGTACCTCTGTTTTTTTGTTTTTTTTTGTTTTTGTTTTTGTTTTTGTCTGCTAAATGGAGCAATAGAAATCGCACAGTTTCACCGATCGACCTGAAATTTTGCACACATGTAGAGACAACCTTCTCTGTTTGCTGACCCCAATTTTTTTTGAAATTCATTGATTGGTTAAAATTTAAATAAATATCTCCTGATAGGCTGAAAAATGAAAATGGTCTTCGACAAATGTGATCAACCTTATATTTTGCATGGTCATTAAGACCAACATTGTCTCTTATTTTACAAATTTTCAGCCAAATCGTTCCATTGGTTAAAATTTAAAAAAATATTTCATGTGCTTTTTGAAATTTAAACCAGAACCGTTTGACCGATCAACTTAAAAATTTGCATGGTCATCGGGTCCAACATTATCTGTATTTTTGAAAATTTTCAGAATAAACTGTGTTTAAATTCAACAGTTATTGACAGTTTACGGATATTTTGCGTGTTGGCTGTCATATTTCTCGAATTTCACATTTCACGGCATCTTCGGATCTTCACTTCAAGGTTGTTAGAGCAGAAACTTTCAAACGTATATTAATATGAAACTGATATGACTGTTTAAATATTTTTTGAACGAGATCCTGTGATTTTTGTAAATTAACAAGGAATCGTTCAATCATAAAGGTTCAATCGATCAACTTAACGTGGCTCCACCGATCGAACATTCCAAAATATTTACTTTTTGAAATTACCATCATGAATTACTTTTTCCAACATTTCAACTATATTTAAGTATAAAAGAATCATAAAATGTAATTTAACTTGCAACTCCTGTGTTACAGCGAGGTTTCAATTTATTGCCTTTCGAGATTGAACAAAACTTTAACACAGGAGGTATAGGGAAATCATTTAGTTTTTGGTTTATAACTTTTAAAATAGCACACGTTGGTATTGTTTTTAATTTTTTTTCCTAATAGAATGTCCAACTATCTATCAGAAAATAAGTTTTTTGATCAAAGTTGGGACAAACTAAAAATTAGATCTTCATTATTAGCCTAAATGTGACACGATTTTACCTGTCTGCCATAAGATAACATGGGGAAGAAAACTCAAATTATCTCAGAAACTAGACACGAGAAGTGTTTAATTTTTTCAAGGATTGTGTATGGCATGATTATCAATAAGAAGACAAAAAATTATGAAAATCTGAGACTATGCCCGATTGGATGAGCCACCTTAAAACAAAACTTTGCGTGGTTATTGGGACCAATATTTCCCAATAAGGAATTAGGAATTGTTGGAGATTTTCATACAAGTCTGTGACGAAATTCAAGAATTATTGGCTTTTAAGGACATTTTCGATTAACAGAATTTCGGTTCGAGGTATTGCGCATATCAGTGCTCGCTCATCAACGCGTTACTCAGAGCGTTTTCCTAGTTAATCGAAAATTAAGCAACTGTCCAGAGTCATGTTAGAAAAACAATTTTTTCCCGGGGCTGTGCGCCCCAGACCCGCAAGAAACTGGGTAGCACACCACAAACAACCCATGAATATTTTTAATATTGTCCCGCGTTTGAAATTAAGAATATGGACACACTTTCTATGACTAATGCAAATTTCAGTATTACTTGACTTTCTGTGCTATGTTGGGTATCTAGCATATATAATAAATAATTAATGTTATCTTCTAATTGCTGATTGTTTGCCTATCTACGTAGTTGTAATTAACATTTAACTACTGACTCATAAACAAAAGCATTGTTATTGCTGATTCTACAGCTTATATTTGATTGCCACGTTGACACTCCTTATCAATGTTGTGCAGTAAGATTGTCAAGCAAAAATCAGCAAAAACAGGCCTAAAATATTTTTAATATGAGGCAAAACGTATGAAATTAGAATCATAGAAATTAAAGAAATGACTAATGAGCGTTCAATCTTGACAGAAATATGGCATAATAACCGTTTTTAAGCCCAAGGTGAACACAAAATTGGTCATAAGTATGTTGTCTCTTTGCAAACCTCTTGTACTTATGGTCCGTGTCACACGGAGTTGTCCGCTAAGATATTTTGAATACCCCTTGTCCGAGAGAGAGAGGGACGGTCTCGGAAGACCGCGCGATCGCACACAGCACAGCGACTGAGGGATGGACAATAAACCGGTTATTTGCAACATTAGGGGCCACTTCTGGCAGACAACTCCGTGTGACACGGACAATAGATAAGTGATTGTTTTTTTTTATTCAAGATGCACGTTAAAAGAGAGCCCTCCAACAAATTTCCAATGATATGTTTCCAAGAATATGTAAAAAATGTGAATTAAATTGTAGAGATATGTGGAATTGAATTGACATGTTTTACAGACTGAGTTAGGAACCTACACACACTGAACTTTGATTAGTTTATAAACTTATGTCAAAGTTAACAATAATTTTTATCGCAGTTGCTCACTCACTGGACCAAGATTCTCAGAACCTAGATGCTTTCATTCCGAGTGTTAGTGTGACTTGTAGGAGATGGTATTTTAATCAAGTATGAGGAAGTCAACAGTCAGTGTGTTTGTTCCAGCATGGAGACATTCCAAGAGGCGGCGTTGCAGATGTTGCGCGAGTTCCGCGCGTTGCTTCAGCACTCGCCGATCCCGCTCAACTCCAACCGCTTCCTGCAGCTTCTCGCTCTCAACATGTTCGCCATCGACAACACGCAGCTCAAAGGTGAGTCAAGAACACTCTTCTCTCAGTTTTTATATCGCGTGAGGTGTGGATAAGTTTTAAGAGTTGAAAGTTGGACTTTGTGGAGGGACGTATTTATTTCAAGAAACATAAGACATAATCAGTAAACACTACGGTACCAGTACCACACGAGTGGGGACTTACTCACACACGTGACAAAAGCTCATTTTTTGAGGATATTTTTTCATTTTAGTTGTCAGAAGTCAACATGAAGCTAAAAGAGAACACTAAAGCCAATCAACTGGGGCTGCCATTCTTAAACGTTCATTTATGACAGCTTAACGCTATTGAAATACCTAAGAATTGAGCTCTTTGTGTATTCTATCAGCCTTGTAGTGTGATCATTCTTAGCATGGCATGTTCGTTCTAAACCCCAATGGAAACAGATTCTATTAGTGGGGAATGAGGAGTGGGGAGGAGAGGAAACTTAGAAAGATTCTGATTTGGCCAGCGGCTTTACGTACCTACTACCTATGCCTCATTCGATGGATTTGTAACGTTTACAGCACAGGCCATCACAATCTGTGCTTTGGAGAGACTTACTTTTTAAAACAACACACCATATTGCTACGAGTGGTGATCTCCCTTGGTTTGGTGGTGCTGCTTTACTTTTCTGATCTAAGAAGTCTACTCTGGTGTCCAACACTTGAGTTTTTTTTTAGTTTTTAAAAAGTAGATGCTGAATATTTAAAGTAGAGAAGGAAGAAGACATACAGCGGCAATGCAGTTCTTGTGAAGAATGGTGTGATATTGTTGAACAAACAAAATAGTGTTGACAGTGAAACAACAGGGCTGTAGAAAGTCTCCCCTATAAGCTACACAGTAGGTTCTATACTCGACTCACGGTGACTGACGTGGCGACATTTGAAGAATGGATCACACAGAAGAATTTGAGGAGACAAATGACAGAAATTTTAACAGTTAGATCTGGAGCAATGTAAAGGACAGATGACATGTGATTTGTAGGGAAGATTAGAGTGGAATGGACTTGCCAACAGGGGGATTGTTGACATGGTAGATAACTACTAGTCAGAGGAGAGTGAGGGGTAGAAGGTTGAAGGTTCTGACCAACAGCCCTATTCTAAGCTTCCCAATTTCGCAAGAATCTCATTCGGTGCAATTGGATTTTGTTTGAATCGGGAATTTTAAAGTTATAGAATCAGCTGCGTGTACACTAGACAATGTATACATGCTTCTATGTTTTGTTTACTATTTTATTTTATTAATAATTTTCATAAAAATCTAAAGTAGGTAGAAACTTTGTAACATTATTTTTTTATACAATGTTGCTGCACTAATAGAATTGAATTGGTTTGAATATGGGGTGCTATGTCTTGGCTCCGTAATCTGAACTTTTCTTACATTCTGGGAATCTCTGGACTCAAATGCTGTCCACTTGTACTGTTTCTGATCCCTTGGATGGCATCAAACTTGTTGGCATTGCACCTCTACTTCTCAATCATGGTTGCTAGAAATGGAGCAAAAGCTGAAGTGTTTGTTTGAAAGTTAGTACAACTTTACACGTTTTAACTTACTAATTTAAATAATTCAAAGTCTAAAATAACATTTTGGAATTAAAAATGTCAACACATTAAAAGTTTTAGAAACAAGCAGCAGAACAATGGAAAAGACTGTCAAGTCTAGGTGCGAGTGGCGAGTGCTCAAGGTCAACCAATACTGTGCTCTCATTAGATACCCTTGCCTTCATGAAAATGTATACCCCATAAAAAACACTCCATGTAAAAATACCAGCCAAGTCTCTTCAACTATAAAAAATAGAAGAAATCAAAAAATTCAGCACTGAAAAGTAGTGATATCAAAAAATGAGCCAAGTCAAAACTTAATTTTAAAAACCAAAATATACTTGGCGCATCGTGTATATAAATAGTATAGAAGCATATGCCAAAAATCAAATGTACCTAAATATATATAATATACATATAATATAATGCCCTTAAAAACGATGCGCCAAGTATATTTTGGTTTTTAAAATTAAGTTTTGACTTGGCTCATTTTTTGATATCACTACTTTTCAGTGCTGAATTTTTTGATTTCTTCTATTTTTTATAGTTGAAGAGACTTGGCTGGTATTTTTACATGGAGTGTTTTTTATGGGGATATCACTTATTTTTTTAGTTTATTTACACAACTTGTAACAACGCCATTTCCGATTTGGTTAATACGAAAAATTGTGTTTGGAGTGATATTCCATGAAAATTTGCGAAAGCTTCGTTCCAATCAGTCCAGCCGTTTTCGAGATATGGTATCACTTCCGGTTTTCATAATGGCGACTGAAATAACTGCCACCTAGAATTTATTTCTATAAATGTTATGTATCATTATAAGCCTTCTGAATATGTAGTTATAGTAGTAAGAGGTCGTTAAAATCTAGTTCTTCATTTTCATGACGTCATTTCCGGTTTCGGTAATAGTACATCTCTACTTTAACTATTGATATTCCATAAAGATGACCGTCTGAATCATTTGGCGCTGGTTTAATTCCTAACAGTCTAGCCGTTTTCGAGATATGACGTCACTTCCGGTTTCAAAATGGCGGCTTCCTGTTGGTTTTATAAAAAGGCACCTCAGACGCCAAAAGTGCACATGTGGTGAAAATTTCAGATCGATCGGCTCAGCCGTTTAGGCTGTGGCGGTGATTGCGGTGTTTCCTGATATCATCATCATCATCATCATCATCAGATCAAGATAGGTTTTAAAAGGGGTGTAATTTCACGTTTTTCACGGCCCTCTAGCTCGCAAACGGCATAACATATTGTTCCCTAATTTGGTATATATAGTGGGGTGGGCCATAGCTCGAAATTAAGATATATCGCAACAATGTGAGATTTTCCAATTTTAAGATCCAGTAGGCCGAAAATGCCATGTTGTTGCTTACAGTAAAAGTAGTTGGTCTGCTCCTCAGTTTATTATGCATTTACGGTATGTTGAGTGAGTGTGAGTGTACGGTACGACTTGGCTGGGTGGAGCGACCGCTCCACTAGATTTTGCTCGAAATTGCTTCTAGGTTTGAAGGCAAGTAGCCAATAATGAAAGCTCACGACGCTGTGAACTAGACTTCAAAGTATGTCCATGTTTCTGTTTTAACGTAGCCAGTAATTTTTCATCTATATTTGATAAAGTATAGTGGTTCAATGGTTTCAACTTCCTAGTTCATGTGCTCTGAAAAGTGTCAAGCTTTCTGATACAAATCTGTTGACAGTATCTGTTTGTTCTTAAAATGTAAATTAGTAAATACTGCAGATTTGAGGATTTATTAAAATCACCATCAGTGATACCACAAATTGCAAATTACAAAAAATATTTTTAGACAGATATAGACTGTTATTTTAATTTTCATTTGTGATTAGTAGGTACTATCAGTACAGTACCACAATAGAAGGAGAATAGAATCAACATGAAAGGGCTCCTTTGCGCAGTGCAAAGATATTTTATCATGGCTTATGGTTTCAAACCATACAAACTTTTTACTTGTCAAGCCACTTTGGAAGACAAAAATCTCAGACTTCAAAGCGTACTTTTGACAGCTATGGGTAGGTACTCCAATAAATGGGAAAATTATGTAGATTCTATTCCCCATCTCTCGTGATGTAGTAACTTAGGAACCATTTCACAAGCATTTTTTACTTATCTGAGATCACATTATTAATTTTCATATTAAAAATGGCAAAGGTCATCTAATGTTCATAAACAATCAAGTACTTGGCTTGGACTTGGAGGTATCTTAATCAAGCTCGCAGTACTCGATTCATATGAGATATTAAGGACCACTTGGCTGCATCATCATGGCAATTTGTTGCTGGAACAGTTGGGGGCAAGGTTCGTCTGCTTGTTGCCCTGCCATGTTCTCCACGTGATAATGTCGAGAAAAGAAAACACTTTTCAACTAAGCTTGTACAATACAATTTACAAGCCATGTCTTCTGATTATGCTATGCATGTCTTTGCGAACTTCGGCCAACTCTGCCTGCCAATCATAGAGGTATAAAATGTAGGAACACAATGGTGGAGTGTGCAAAAAGTTGAGTGGGATAAAGTAGCAGACACCAGACTCAAAATTGTTGCCATAATGTATTTAATAAAAAAATATATAGTTGTGTTGCAAAGTGGATCCAATCTACATGTAGGTACATGGACAAAATATGATACAATAACATGTATTGAATAGACAGTCAACAAGACATCAAATCCTGAGCAATTTTCACTCATATTAAGTCCTACATATTGGACAGCAAACCTGGATGTTAGTCATATTTTTGTCTAGATACTCAAGTGGACACCAGCTAAGGGTGATTGAATGGTCTCCCCATGTCTCTTTCAAACCGACTTTGAAGACTGTTGAATCTGATTGGTTGGGTTTTAAATGAACTTTGAAGACTGTTGAATCTGATTGGTTGGGTTTTAAATGAACTTTGAAGACTGTTGAATCTGATTGGTTGGGTTTTAAATGAACTTTGAAGACTGTTGAATCTGATTGGTTGGGTTTTAAATGAACTTTGAAGACTGTTGAATCTGATTGGTTGGGTTTTAAATGAACTTTGAAGACTGTTGAATCTGATTGGTTGGGTTTTAAATGAACTTTGAAGACTGTTGAATCTGATTGGTTGGGTTTTAAATGAACTTTGAAGACTGTTGAATCTGATTGGTTGGGTTTTAAATGAACTTTGAAGACTGTTGAATCTGATTGGTTGGGTTTTAAATGAACTTTGAAGACTGTTGAATCTGATTGGTTGGGTTTTAAATGAACTTTGAAGACTGTTGAATCTGATTGGTTGGGTTTTAAATGAACTTTGAAGACTGTTGAATCTGATTGGTTGGGTTTTAAATGAACTTTGAAGACTGTTGAATCTGATTGGTTGGGTTTTAAATGAACTTTGAAGACACAAGGTTTCATATTTTTTGTGTGAATTTGGTATTTTATTTAAGTCAGCTATCTGCACAGCGAGAAAATGGGAATCTACATAAGAAATCAATTTGGGGTATAGGAATATGACTTTCAACAGTTTTTATGTACCAAAAAAGCTCGATAATTCGAGTTTACCAGGCTTCAAAATTAATTACAAATTACAATTATTGTAATTATTATTGTAGATTACTGTAATTATTTTTATTTGCTTTTAATTGGCACTCTCATAGAGTGAGCGTCATGGGCGCCAGGATGGGTGGCGGAAGGGGGTCAGTCCCCCCAGGTCAGGAATGTTTTTGGCTCTCGACTAATTTTCTAAAAGCACTAGGTTCACACTTGTGGTACTGGCTCCTATTTTCTACTATTTGTCCACTTTATTTAGTAAATAAATATTAATAACATGTTAACTAGGTACTTTTAATGCTATTCTTGCATTATTATTATTTTTGTTTCAAGTGCTAGTTGCTACATTCTGATCTGTCTCGAAGACAAACTGCATGGATGCCCTGCGGTATTCAGGTGTCCTTCAGACTCATTTCAATCAACCATGATTTATGATTAAAAATCAATAGAAGGCATAATTTTGGTCAATTTCATGCAACTTTTTTTCTCGTTGCCCATTTGACCACTATTTTATCTTCTTGCGCCACAATTTCTACCTTTTTTAGAAGTTAAAGAGGTGGAATGGAAGCTCTCTTCTGGACCCCTTTGGACAACGTAGTGAGATAACTGGTACATCAACATCGTACCAGCAGACACTTTTGTTCAAACTGATTATTTCACTTTCCCTCACTTGTCACTGACTTTCAGGGACAGAAGTGCTATCTTAACACTTTAATGAAATATCGCCAGGCTTTCTCGGGTGAGATCATGCTGAGATGAGAAGATTGTCATGCGAGAACTAGAGTTGTCATTTTATATGATCCCACCTCTGGATTCACTAGGAAGTATAACCCTTGTACATTCAATGGCAATGGCATATCGATGAAGTTGTGCTACTTGACGACCTAGCTTTATGATGATTGTCAGAGCAGAAATCATTTACAAATAAAAATCAGTGATTGCTTTTAGAGATATTGTTAATTAAAATGTTATATACTACTGGCATGTCAGAAGAGAGCAGTGCTTTCCTAACTGTGCGGCCGGGACTTGCTGCAAGCATAGACATTGTATAGCCTTCGATACAATGTCTATGCTGCAAGCAACCAATCGCCACCAATCCAATGTCAACAATCGCTCCAAGAAATTTTCAAAACCGTGTATTAAAACATCAATATTTAAAACCAAATGTAAAAATGCCGACATATAGTTCAAATTTCAAATCGCATAGAATTGGTCCAAATTCATTTCTGAAATTAAAAATGTCACATGACGTTCGGCCGCCTGACCCGCACGTATAGGGGTGTGTGTGGGCAATTATTGTTCTCGAGGACAATCAAGGTTTCCAAAAAACCATTTTTGCTGTGCCAGTATTTGATCTGAAACTTTGACCCCGAGCACTTTGTCTACAAATTGACCGCTCACCCTTGTGTTCGGGCTTCGGGCGCCGTGGAAAAATGTAGTATAGGCAAAGGGCGCCAAAATCTTTGGTAACAACTGGAATAGAGCTTATACTTTTTTGCCGGCCTTTGGGACCAGTAATTATAGGCTACATGCCTAGGGCACCAACTTCCAGGGGGCGCCGCCGCGCCAAATAAATGCTAAATTTAAAAAAATATATATAATCAATAATCATACACAAACTATTAATTAACGTATAATATGAAAATCGTAACTTGTGCCAAGACAATAATTCCTACACTATTTTTAATAGAATAGGGGGGGATTATGGAGATTTTATGGAGTGATCTAGCACTGGTGGTATTGTTTTTTTTCTTTTTTTCTTTTTTTTTTTTTGGGGGGGGGGGGGGCGCTTTATGTGAACGCCAAACTTATAAATCCGGCCCTGCCCGTAACAGGGCTCCCCGTCTGTATCGGTGACCATGAGCGTCTTTGTCTGGATTTCGTCTCGTATTTCGCCCGCACGTGTACGAAACGAAGCCCGGCTGATTGATTCTCTCGCCAAAATAAATGCTAAATTTAAAAAAATATATATAATCAATAATCATACACAAACTATTAATTAACGTATAATATGAAAATCGTAACTTGTGCCAAGACAATAATTCCTACACTATTTTTAATAGAATAGGGGGGGATTATGGAGATTTTATGGAGTGATCTAGCACTGGTGGTATTGTTTTTTTTCTTTTTTTCTTGTTTTTTTTTTGGGGGGGGGGGGGCGCTTTATGTGAACGCCAAACTTATAAATCCGGCCCTGCCCGGAACAGGGCTCCCCGTCTGTATCGGTGACCATGAGCGTCTTTGTCTGGATTTCGTCTCGTATTTCGCCCGCACGTGTACGAAACGAAGCCCGGCTGATTGATTCTCTCGAGGTCCAGAGCGTGACCGCGGCTGTGTCCACCCGAACCCGAACCCGAACCCGCCGAGACCGGCACGTAGTGTAGTGGGCACGTCGCCGATGATGATGATCTCTAATAATATCATTCGCTCTCGCGGGATGCTGCGCAGGAGCAGGTCGACGAACTGCGTGCCAAGATGCACTGTCAAGGACATCCGAGAGTCGAGACAGGTGATCGACGAGGCGCCCGAAAACAATTGCGCGGATGTCTTTTCGCAATCATATCATTCTGACGTTCAAATTTCTTCGTTATGAAAGTTAGATTGTCTAAAAGTTCTCTTGGACCACTTTCTTCGAATCAATAGGGGACGAAGTTGATGAGCTTCTTTTGATATCAAATAGTTGTAATTTGTATATTTTCGTGGAAAATGCACTAAAAGTGAGGGCAAACAGATCACCACCAGAGAAAGAGAATATAATCTAATGGCTCAATTTTTTCAGGTATTTATAGCTTTTAGTCCGCTTTGAACCATCAATTACTCTTGACAATTTAAAAGGTGTTAAAACGCATACATACAAAGAAATCGAATCGTGACGTCACTTATTATTATTTATTGTTGACAAATACTTTATTGATTGTAAAATGTAAGTATCTACCCGGGAGCTCAACAATGTTCTCGCAGTGCTTTACACATTTTATAATATTCCAATGTAGAGGAAAACAGGATTCTCCTGGTGTAAAACACTGGGAGGTATTTCTAATATTGTTGACTCCAAAAAGCGTGACAACGTCTCGTGACGTGAGGAACTCTTTGCTTTTTATATCTGATTAGTGATTACTGTCTCTTTATGATGATTGCCTCCTTTGCTACTAACTGCTGAACTTGGATTGGGATTGACACCTTTTCCAAGCTGGCGCAAGACACTGTTACGACTTCCTGGCGAGTGGACGTGTTTTTAGTGGCGTGCAAGGTCTGCGGTTTGCGGGTCATCGGGAGGACAGCAACTAACACATTTAGTTGATCATTATAATTCCAAATGTAATATTTGCGATGCTCTTTCTACGGCGTGAAGAAAATACAATCAACTGATATCGCCCAAAAAAATGTTTGAAACGGGAAAAAGGGGTGAAAGGGGTCATCGTTTTGTGACCTATTGAGAGGGATGGTGTTCTAAGTTTTGAAATAGCTTTAAAAATATTACCGAAGAGATGGCTTAAATCTTGGACAATTTACAAATTATGGTGTTTTAAAGGCAGATACAGACTATTCACTAGTCTATGTTACAACATAAAGCAAATTTCATACACTAATGTTAGCGAATACCTTACTAAGGATTCCATCCCTAGTAGCTACAAGATCTCCGTCAGTAAGCACCTGATTTGCAAAAGCGAAGACGTCAGGTTTTCCTGCTTCAATGTTGACCTCTCTGTCATGCAACATTTTATTTCGCTATTGTTCTTCTAATACAAACACCGGTGAACCTCAATCAAAGGTCAATCTGAGCAGAAACCATCTGTCATCGTCATCCCATTCCTCATCACCCAATCAGCCGAAACATTTCGCACAACACACACTAATAATCGCGTTACATCTACTGCATCGACCATCAACCTGGAGGCAGAGTAATAATTCACATGGTCCATGAATCGAGGAAGCATGAATTATGTGGACTCGAAGTGCAGTACACGAAAAGTTGACTCCGGTGTTTTTGATTTCGCCACACCTTCCCGTTCCATCAGCGTGAGATGAATTGCCTGGTTGCGATTTCCTGCTTATTTATCTCTTGATATCTTGTTTCGCGAGTTTCGTCGCCGCGATGAGTTTTATGATATGCTAAAGAGCCGGATTTCAAGACGGTAGAACGTAATATCTGTCAGAATTATAAATTGAGGATGATTGAGAGTGGTTTTCTTGTTTGGTCATCAATAAAGGGAATCATCTTGGTAAATTACCGTTGCCGTGTTATTAGTTATGAGAGGTTTTAGAGTTGATTATCTTGGTCTATTCAAAGGGTGAACAGTTGCTATAGACGGTGTTACAAATTACATGATTTGTTGGGTGACTTAGCACGGATCCATTTCTGACAGTCTTCGTCCTTTCGAATTATTCTAGGCTGGCAATTCAATTCAAGACCAGTTGCAAATATTAATACGTGTCGCGAATCGTAATTTTTATTATAAAATGTTATTACTAATTTAAATGGTCCTCATTTCGTGGGTAATGCGAGCCGAGCATATGCGTTTTATGTCGTCAAAAGTGCATTTTGAAGTTCGGCAAACCGGAATGTTAGCTGGTCTTTTGACAACTTAAATGCTCTTGAAACCTATAAATAACCATGCAGATTTTATTACACTGCTCTCGTAGTACAGAAAGTACCTACTCATTTGAAATTATATTACAATTATGTTTTGAAAGCTGCTATTATGTAGTAACCACTACCTATAAGCCAAAATTATAACTATTTGTAGCCCCAGTCCAGTTATACTAAAATGGTATACAAAGCAACCAAAGTAGATGGTTTTGGTAAAATACCATAATGCTTAAAACAAATCTGGTATTTTTTTTAGTAGAAAATCAGGAATAAACTGCGTTTATATTCCCCTGTCTATTGATTTTCGACGGATTGGCTACAATGATTTTAACCCGTCCCCTCCTCCAAATACATAGTTTCCAAATTTAATGAAGTATTATTTTGTATAGTCCAAATTGAGTAACAACTCCATTATTGATCCGGATAGGTTTAAACGAAATTATACCCCTCTCGATGCTACAGCCAGACATGACTCTCATAATGATGAAGAAAAACTGAGAAGTTACATATTATACACAAGTCATAGAAAAAGTACACAACATGTAAAGTTAGCTCCGATGAACAATTTGTCGTTTGACTACTGGCTAACAAGCCGCATGGTCGCGTGACTCGCGGTCCGCGGTTCGAGTCCTGGTGGAGACAGGCTGGACACACGAGCTCGCATGCAAGCCACGCTCCGAGCAGTGGTTATTCGCACGAGCAAAACACACCACGACACATCGAGACTTCCACGCTACGAAAATACACATTTCAACCGATGTACCGGTTCATGAAACTAATTGGCAGTCAAGGTAACACGGCCCAAGAGTGCGCAGACTCCTTCCTGCTCCTTCCTGCCTACTGGACAAGAGCGATCAGAGTCACAGATTTCAGATTCGACTACACTGTCGGCTACTGGACAAGAATGATCGCAGTCCAAGATTCACTCCCTACAGGAAATTGAGATGAGAACAGGTCCCGTCCCATGAGTGAGTGTCATACTGATAAGTAATGGCGACTGATGAGTTATTATGATGGTGATAGGGAGATGATGAAAGAGCAGGTTGATACGTGGGAAAAGAGAGTCGTGACTTATTAGCAGGGAACCTTCCCAACATTTGCCTCTCGATTGAAGAACGACGAAGAATCCTGGCGGTGAGAATTGAACCCGGGCCTCCGGATTGCCAGTCCAGAGCCAACTTGCTAGTTGCTCCTTGATATTTCTCGAAGTAGAGAAACGCATTTCCTGACGGTCACGTTGTTCCGCCGAAGGCAATCGTCCGGATCGTTCCCACCGGCGTCCTGGGAACCTCTGCCTCCGCCGACGATGACCACGACGATGAGGGCGACTGCAAGTGTTGTGGTCACCCGGAGTTCCCATGATCAGTGTAGTGGAGATGATTATAGAGGTGTGCGCGGTACCGGTGGAGGCGTCGGCCAGGCGTCGGATCGTGCCCGGCGTACATGTGGTACACGACGACGTGGGTGACGCGAGTGTTGTGGTCACCCGGAGTTCCCATGATCAGTGTAGTGGCGATGATTACAGAGGTGTGCGCGGTACCGTTAGCGTCATCCGGTGGAGGCGTCGTCTAGGCGTCGGATCGTGCCCGGCGTGCATGTGGTTTACATGACCTAGTAGTATCTGCATACCAACTGCTTGAATCATGTTCACTTCATTTAGCCATGTGATCTGTAGCGTTTGTCCGAAGATTCCAAGATTCAAAAAGTAGCACCCTTTTCCATCCCGAGCCAGGAACTGACGGTCCTGTTGTTGTTGTAGAAAATGGTACGACTTGCGACGGAGATGTTGTGTCCATACATTAAAAACACGATTAAAGAAGGGGGGGGGGGGTGACAGGGGAGAAAGAGGGTGCACGTAAGGGACGTGTTTTCAGCTTCAACCTCAGCTCCTGCATAAATAAGAGATTTATAAGTGTGTTTTATTGTCATTTAGAAAGTGATTTTTAAGCTAATTTCATCAAAATTCATCTGGTCCAAATTATAATTCATTTCATTGTCTAGTTTCGGTGGACTCAATGTGTCAAAAGTTTAGTGGGGAGGGTAATAGATTTTGTGACAAAAGCTGTAAGGAGTCGAATAATATACTTTCCCTTGAAACATTTTGTGCTGTTACGCTCACTGTAAAGCTCTGCAAGAGTTACGTTAATTATTGAGACATTTGCGGGATGATTAATGTGATTACACAATTTCAGCTTGATAAAAGTAACGGAAGATAAAAATGTAGACAGCTAAAAAGTGGAATGGAATTTGTAAAGGTGCTATTTATCAGATTGCGAATTTATATAATGTATATTTTTTACAGTATCATATCTGAAATCTTTCCATGAATTTCGCAGGCACGCGACCTTTTGAAATATTTCGCCGGAGACAAATTCTTTTCATTCTTTCGTCGCATTGTACAAAACATCTTTTTTTCCTACAATACTTTTGTTGTGTCAAATTAGATCTTGACAAGCTAACGGCGGTGAGACGTTTTGCGGGACCTCTTTTAATTCAGTTATAATTCAACGCCATTTATGGTCCCGAGCTGTTTGTACCACTTTGGCAAGTTCAACGAGCGTGGCCCAATGACACGACTACTTGCATCCAGGAAACCGATGAGCAATGGAGATGCAGTTTCAACTGGTCCATATCTCCACACGTACACGCCTTGTTGCGTAAGAAGCTCCGATAAAAATCATCGGCAAACCGTTACTTTGACTAGTTCACACCACTCTTCGAGAATATTCATGAAAAACTCCCGCGATTGGAATGAACAAGATGACAATAATCGAATTTTCTCTTCTCGGATCGTGAAAACCGGTCGCGATAATTGCGCGATAGTGGCGCATTCCGCAGCCTCTCGGACTCCTCGGATGGCTATTTTTAGCCTCATCAACATTGCCGCAGGATCTGTGAACGGCCATGTGTAATTAGGAGTCGCGACTGCCGTGCGGAATCGCCGCATGAGGACGACGAAGAGAGGGTGAAGGAGAGGGCTTCTGAAAGAAAAGTATCAATTTGGTTTCTTCACGGTGGGTGATTACTGTCATCTCGATGACTTATTGTGTTGTGGTCCATGTCTGTGATTGAATTATGACGCGGTGAGGAATCCGCCGAAACGATCTGAATTGATGCTTTCGGTCTCCGATGTGAGGTGTGTTTCGACCTTGGTTACAAACGAGAGTGTCCTGATGGCATCTCCAGGCAGATTATTAAAAAATAAATTGAAAATGAGTGGTTCGAATCTCCTTAGAACAATTTGCATGATGGTCAATCGTGCAGCTTTTCAGACAAAGCATTAAAAATGTAAACGGCGTAAGTTGGCTCAGGCAGGGACTCCGGAGGTCCTGAGTTTGATTCCTGTGGCCGCCCTTTCTACCTGAGGTTTTTTCGTGGGTTATCAGTCGAGGGACAAATGCTGCGAAGGTTCCACTAGTGTAATAGATTATGACGTATTACCGAACCACAAAATGAATTACATTTATTCTGGAATGTGCATGTTTGTTTGAAGAGATGATATAAACCATGTTTTTATTAAAATTTTGTGTTTTTTGATTAATTAACTCATTTTGACATGTCGTAGTTGAAGATGTAATTTCCGGGCAGGAAATGCGCGCTTGCTCGAGTAATGACATCCTAGGATAGCTACTGTGGTTGCGGTTCGGAATTCCACTTAAAGACAATAACGGATTTTTTCCTGATTTTTTTCCAAGTTTATGATTTTTAAATTTTCTTTTCTCGTAACTTTCTGCTCAACTGGTCAGCACATAAACAAGGCAAGTGGCAACGAGAGCCTCCCTAAGCATCGTGTAAGACCAGTGCTGGAAATATTACCAAGTAATCTGCTTCATCCAGGAATGTGTATAGAATGCTACCCGCTCTCATCACATTCCGTAGTACATACATCCACGATCAAGTATAAATCCAACGAGTTTTACATCCGTGGCGATTTATGATGCAACTTCGCAATTCTAAATATATTCCACAATTTATTTTTTTTCCTCCATGGCGGAAAGCACAAGTTCACAAGTCTGTTTGACCGAGACTCTGCACACTGACTGCAGATTACGACGACGATGATTTACATACTCCTGATTCACCAGGTCTTGGCGAAGAGCCCGATGAAGTGTCATTGTCGAAACCAAAAGGAAAACACAGAATCCAACGTCAAAGATCTCACTTGTTCGATTCAATGAGCATGTTCGTCCCGCCTCCATCGGGGTCCTCGCTGTGCGGACACGGGCGTCGTGGGGTTCCCGTCGAACTTGGGTCACCTGCACCGATGCGGGGTCGGCGCCCCGGCACGAGGGGGGCAGGTGTAATTGCACCAACAATCGGAGGCTGTTCACCTCCAAGCCTAGCAACCTTCACAAGGTTACTATCAAGCGGACGTGCTAAAAAAGAGCGTATTAAATGGATTGCGCGCTCTCTCTCTCCCTCTCTCTCTCTCTCTCTCTCCTCTCTTTCTTTCCTGACGAGTGACGTGTAGAAAAAGGATGAAAATGAGCATCTGTTTGTTAATGCAATGCGCGGGCATTGGCCAGCCTCGGTCAGTAATCAAGTAGATGGATATTCGGCTTCCATATTCTTCGTTTACGACGTCTCAGAGCTGCAGCGATGGCGCCAACTGATGGCGCTTGTCCATCTGCAGAAGAGGGACTTAATTGATGTAACATTAGGTTGGTTTTACTGTCCACTGCATTGATATGCCGCATTCTAATGCGCTACAGCGTAATGGCTGTTTTTTTCGCTGATATTTTGAGTTGTGATGGGAACTTGTGTCTCGAAGGAGTGGTGTAAGTAATAAATTGACTCTTCCCTGAAGCCGTGCATTAGTGAGCTTGATGTTTGATCCGGCCTCCATTAGAGTCGAGAAGATTCGAGAACTACGCAAACTCCTCGCATTCCGGCCAGATCAGAACTGCTAACATTTAGAATGTTTTCCTTGATGTATTGTTTTGCTCGAATTAGTGGAAAAGAATCAAATTGAGATTGATTGAGTGGATTCGGGATGCAATCATTTCACATAATCCATCCGTTATCCAGTCGGCTTCGTGTTCTGGAAAATTGAAATTACAATAATTTCAGATCCAGCAATCAGAGGTATTTCTTCCATAATCGTCTTCTCAGTTTAAAATTTCCATAGACATGACACAAAACAATTTGGTGGTGCGCATTGGGTGTTGCCGTTGTATCCAAGTACTCATTCAATCGGAACTAAGTACAAAGTAGTGATGCTTTGTCTCGATGTATAATTACAGATTTATAGCCGAGGTATAGATCCAAGCAAATGAACACGTATGTTTCAATGCCACAATTGTTTTGATATGTGATGGTGATTATGCAATCCTGCTGTTTTGTTTACGACTAGGATTCGCGTCTTCTCGTGGTCGTATTCTTTTAATTACCGGAGTCATGTAATCCTGCTTGCTAATTGGAATCTTGTCCTCCGTGTCTGCGAACGCATCGACGTGTCTCCGGTGTCTCCGGTGTCGAGTGCGAGAGGAAGAGAGGAACAAATAGAGCTGGGCTGGTCATCTCAGTGCCAGAGCTGGGAGCGATGGCCTACCTTGCTTGCTTTTGCAACAAGTTACATGGAATGCGCGCTTTTTTCTCCCTCGGTACATGACCCGACCAAGGCTGTTCCAAGGACGGACTTTCTGCCATCAGACGTTTTTATTTTCGTAGCGTGATTCTTTCTTTATGTCTCTCTCTCTCTCTCACTCTTTCTCTCTTGCGCGCGCGTTTTTTTTTGTCGATTTCGTTTGTCATGTTTTCTAAAGCCACGTTTCTTCGACGTTCTGCATCACCGCGTCTAAAGTTCATTGTCGCTCGTGTCTGTCAGTATCAGGCTCCGTGGCTCACTCGGGGTCTTATCAGGACGCTCAGGACTCGGGAGAGCTGACACACGGCTGTTGCATCCGCTGACACCACTCGGTATTCAACACGGATTTGCCACTTGCTTCGAGCTACTTTGGAAAAAAATCACTTAAACTTTTCAAGTGTCGACGATTTTTTTGAAACATGTAGCTGAGCATAATAAAACACTTTTATTGACAATCATATACAATACTATTCCTTATAGTACCTAATAAAAAACTGTACTACATTCAATACGTGCAATACAGTCCTGATGTTGGCAGACTCAGTCATTGTAATATTTCAATCGAGAATATTCACCAAATATTTCCACTTCTGTTTTATTTCCTTAATTTTAATCCTAAATTTTAATGATGTACTGACTTACAAACGTTTTTATGATATTCTTGGTCGAACGTCAAAACTTCCGCGCTTATTCCGGCATTGACATCACCCACCCATTTTCCAAATGATTGTGTGTCTTGCAATGAAGAATGTTAGGCGGAAGCCTGCGAAATAAAAGCTCACACACCGACTGTGATTCGAACAAAGTTATTTCGGGTAACCGGCCCCAAGGAGGATTCGTGTTTAATTTACTTTTACTGGATATTTTTCGAGTGTTACTTCACCATATTTCAGGAAGGAGAGGAGTCTGGAACTAACATCTCCTGCAAGAGTTCGAGGCACAGTAATGACAGCTGGTAACAGCCAGCTCTTAACTTATAAACTTCAATTATGAACCACTTTTTGTTAGCCAGTAGATTGCAGTACGTAAATAAAATACATGTTCATTTTATTATCCAATTCTCTTGATTGATCAATTTAATGCAGCTGTAAAAAGCTCGCTGGTCGCTCCATGCGTGATATAAAATCGACATACGCCGATATTAGGATTATTATTATGATTATCCAATGAGAAAAGTCATCTAGTATGATGAGACCACCCTCAGATGCCGAGGTACACGACGTGGAATTATTATTCATGTCTTTATTAGATGAGTTGACTACTTGCTTGCAGGACCAGTAGAGCTTTTTTAATTAAAGTAATGAAACAGAGTGCCATTATTTCAGGATAATGCTTCCTCTTGCTTGGTAAACTTAGAACTCGATTGCCTTGATCGCCATATGACGGAAGGGTGTAGTTAGAACCACTGTATTACTCTTTGAACTCCAGATATTTTTATGCTATAATCAAATTAAATATTAGATGAGTTTGAAGAGACGCTGCTTCTATTCTTTTCATGGTAACTACATAAATTGCAATCTTGAAAAAAAATTACTTTCAAGCTCTTTCTTTGACTGGAAATCGTTTTTGGAGATTACTCAACGAAAATTTAATGGATAAAGTTTGCTAATAAAAAAATTATTTGTATCATGTTTGATATTTTGCAACACATCTCTCATGACTTGTATCTGCTTGCTCCACAGACACGCAGTTGGAACCCGGCTATCGCTCGGCAGCGCAGGAGAACGCTCTGATCGTGTCCATCCAGATGTTCAACCTGCTGCTGGAGAAGTGCGTGTCCCTGCTGCGCGACCAGCTGCTGCACGCTGGCGCGGCCGCTGCGCCACCGCGCTTCCTCCTCAACGAGGACATGCTGGCGCTCTTGCCGGCCGTCAAGATCTGGTGCGATTGGCTGCTCTGCCACGGCGGTGTCTGGAACCCGCCGCCCTCGTGTCTAGATTACAGAGTCGGGTAAGTTAAAGTACACGTCATTATGTTTTATTGAATTGGAATTTTTTAGACTAATATTAGCAAAGGAAAATAGTGATTGTCCTGGGGGGTAATTTAAAATAAGCTCAGTTCTTGTTATCTTTTTGGATACCATTTTAGGTTATGAGGTGATATTCTCTAATTACTTTATTGTAGTAATTGAAGGATTAGGAGGGTTAATTGTGGCTAATTTATCAATACTACGGTAATTATAGACGAGATGTCCGCAGGGCTAAAAACCGGATCAGGTAAAAGAAGAACACACAGAGAATGTCCATAATGATTTAAGGTCCCTCCTTCATCCACTATGATCTTTGTACCTACCTAAGTGAAGTAAGATCACATGAAGTTTAATTTTACTTCATTTACCTGATCAGGTTTTAGACATTTCACCTATAATTACAATTAACTACTAATAAATATATTGTAATATTCCAGTACCTATTCAAAAATTACTTAATTTTCTTATATTTTCATTGTTGCCTATTGGAATACAATCATTTGTTGTCTTTACAATAAAACAATCTCGAAGGAAATGGAAGTGACTAATAACTGACTAATAATCTGATCTGTTGTGCTAATAACTTGTGATGTCATCAGACCCGCCGGAGATGCTTGGAGTCGACTGGCCACTCTCGTCAACCTGCTGATCAAACTGGATAACCGAGAGCCGGAGCTCATCTGCGACGCGGCCAACCAAGAAGGCTATGAGCTCGTGCGACTGGCGGAAGATGCGACTCTCTGCGGCTTCACGCCGCTCATGTATAACACTCAAGAGCCCTCCTACACTCGATCCAACGTCGACATGGTACGTACAAGATGCAGATGTGAGGTTATAGTGGACGAGGGCTAACTGGAACAATAGATGTTTTTCAGTTTATTCGGGCTGCATATTATAAAGGATATATGTACTTTTTTCTCTGATCAATCCTAATATTTACATGGAAATTAACTAAATAATACCATAATAATTTTGTAGGTGCTTACCTTGAAAATTTCCTAAATGTTAGGTTATCTAGGTTTGAATTGGGACCCTATTTTTTAAAAAAGACAGGGCCACAGCTTGGCTACAGTCAAATTAGTTGCTACTGTGACAATGTTAATTCTTCTGGTTAAAACTTTTTAAAACAAAATGTAGATTTTGGTCCGATTTTGGACTGGTCCAGAGTGGTGTTAGCGTGAAAAATCATGTAGGTATGTATTCGGTTCTGTAAAGTGTTATTTTTATTTGGGAATTTATATCACATATTTTATATTTTTGCTCATATACCTATCACTCAGTACCTAATTCAATAACCATGCTTTTGTTAAGTACCTTTCTAACTGGAGATGTGTACTTGTGTAAGGTGAAAACCTTATCTAATTATCAAGAAATTGTTTGTATTTCCCTAAACTAAAATTATAATTTTCCTTTTAAGAAAGTGGGTGCTTATATAATTAAGCAGGTCTTCCATGAACACTAATCAGTGTGAATTCGCATCGCAAAATGATTTTGTGATGCCATGTTGCCGTGATTCATCATCTCATTAGCTGTGCGACCAAAATTGCGTTGTTAATATTCATATAAGCATGGAGTAAAGATACAATTTCACGTTAATCTTCCCATCGGACTGGTCAGTAATGTGGTGCTCGTTTGCAGGAAGTGGCTCAGGTGGCGGTGCGCATCGGCAAGATCATCTTCTTCGGCGCTGAGTTCTTGTGTGGAGTGGATCCGCCGGTCATCAAGCTGCAGAAGCTGGACGGAGCGAGCGAGTACGTGTCGGTGGTGCAGGTGTCCAGCCAGAACTCCCCGTCGTCACCGCCCGAGGAGCACCTGGTGAGTGCGCTTGCTTTAGACTCACAGACACAAGGGGTTCAATTTCTCTCTGCAACTGAATTACACTTCATATTCTCATTAACTACTGTATTGACTAATTGCCTAATGTATCGGCTGTACCCCTAAGTAAATTCCTGAGATAATTTTTCAGGAAAATTAAACATTTAAAAACAGTTACGACAACTGGGTAGTGAGTTTGACCTTGAAGAGTTTTTTAATCGATTTTTATCAAAATCTTTTTCCAGTGTAATTGTTAACAAAATAGGGCTATGGACGTGAATTCAGAACAGACATTTTCATTGAACTGTTCTGAATTCACGTACATAGCCCTATTTTGTTAACAATTACACTGGAAAAAGATATTGATAAAAAACAATTAAAAAACTCGTCAAGGCCACGCTCACTACCAAGCCCTCTTAAACAGTAATTAATAAAAATTAAATTCTTGGAACTCCTATTTCCATACTACTATTTTAAAAGCATTACCTATGTGTTACTTACAATATTTTTCTTTTCAAACACATAAGATCAATATTTTTAACTTTGGTAAACAATGAGGATCAGAAGGTTTCATCAGAGGTTCAGAGTGGTTTTCAGAGTGATGCTTAAATTATAAATCAATTTTGCAAGTTAATCCTACAGAATTCAACATTATTGGCATGTAGTTTTTTTGTGTGAGACTGCCAGTGGGTGCATTGTAGTATAAATCTTAAGTGAGTGTTCTTGACATTGTTCTTGTAGAGTGACAGCGACCTGCACGTGGAGAGCTTCAGCGAAGACGAGGTGGAGGAGGAGGAAGAGGAGCTGACGGAGATGGCGGGTGGGAGTTCCGAGGAGATCGCCTCCCTCCTGCATCGCAAGGAGGTGCTGGAGCGCAGGCACCAGCGCGAGGAGCGACATCGCCAGCGCGTGCAGGTAAGACAATGATTGCAAATCATGGAAAGGAATCTACTGCAAATCTGATTTTTTCATTTATTCAATTCTGCCCAACAATATATATATCAGTTATCATTAGAGGTTTTATATTTTGATGAAAGAATGCACTTTGAAGTAAAGTGTATTTAAATTTAATATAAATTAAATATCTGTTATTTTTGTGGTACAAGTCCTTTACAAAGGCCTACAAAACTGATCTCGAGGATACTTATTGAAATTAGGTGTGCTTTCTTACAATCAACTTGTGCTGTGGCAATAAGAGCAAGGTCAACTTTATTATTTACATCTTCATTTTATATGCGAGATTCAAGTTTGCAGTGTAAAGAAATCAGATTAATTCCATTCTGCAATCTCATAAAAATATTTGTAAAGGATGTTGTAACTGGAATTAATTGCGTTAATTATGTTGACAACTCTGATCTGAAGCAGCCTATGATAATTTGTCAACACTAGACCATTCTTTGTCAGGAAGTTTACTGTTTCTTCAACAGATTGCGCCACCTGTGAGATATTTGGTTTCAGTTGTAAGCTTTGAGTTTGACTGTGTAAAACGAGGAAATGAGTAATACTGCATGTGTAATGAGTAATGAGTATTACAACTGAATGTATGTGTCATGGACAGGTGCTGCTTCTCCTTATTCTTCTTCAAGGCTGTCTGGTGCATTTGTTATTTTAGTTTGTGATCTTGTCCCAAACTAGTTGCAAGTTGCTTGGGCATTGTGTATACCTACATCAAAATTTAATGTGAAGTTGAGTTTTTTAACTTCCATGTAGAGTCTAGGGGCGGATTATTACCCATTAGGCTAGAAAGGCTATAGCCTAGGGGCGCCGCGGCGACCCCTGGTATTTTTTGTTGTTGTAATTTGCATATCACAAATTTTAAATTTCTTTGAAATGGATGCCAAAATAGCTTCAAAATTGATTATTTTGCATCAAAAACTCAAAAAATTTCCCTGCGGGGCCAATGGGGATTCCATAAACAAATAAATAGTTAGAGATTATATTACATTTGTCTTAAGTTTCCCCAAGAATATTGCATTACACACTATAAATTTCTTTGAAAAGGATGCCAAAATAGCTTCAAATTCGATTCTTTTGTATCAAAAACTCAAAAAATTCCCTGCGGGGCCAATAGGGATTCTATAAAAGCAATAGTTACAGATTATATATCTGTATATCTGTAGGGATTTTCTAGATCTATGTTTTCTTTTTAGAATTTTAGGGGGGGGGGGGAGGGGGGCGCCACGCTTGAATTAGCCTAGGGGCGCCAAAATCATTAATCCGCCCCTGTGTAGAGATTGCTACATTTCTTAGGGCCGATCTTTCAATACTCTGCTAAATTTTAATCAGTTGATTAGAACTATATTGTCATGGCAACAACCAATGATATTCCTTCAATGATCACTATTGAAAGACCGGCCCTAAAACGACTTAATTGATTGAAAGGAAACTAGCACTATTTTATTTAGAAGATAGTGAAGTCGGAAATACCGTTTTTTAAGGCTATGGCTCTTTTCAATTCAATATTTGCTACAACTTTTAATAGGTACCTATCGTTCAAATAAATTAGGAAAAGCATATCTCTTCTGGAAACAAATTAACTATCCAAACTGAAAAAAGTGATATCACAAAGGCTCCCAAGTTTTATTGAAATATATACAAATTTTTACCATTTCATACCTATTAAAAACCGACCAAAAATCTGGGCGTCGTTTGTAAAGCAGCATTACCAAATACCTACTGTTAAAAGTTTATTGTCAGACCATGTCAGACATAAAAAATGTATGTACGCAAAATACAGTACACTCACTTTAATTAACGTATTGACTTGATCCCTATTTTAATCTCCATTTTAGTGCGGAAAGTTGATTTTTTCTACGTGTGAGGGATTTGACTACTTGTTTTTACGGGATATCACGTTTACCTCCATCATTTTTTATAATTTTCTTTCAAATCAAACAAGTTTTTTGCGTATACTAAACTAATGACTTATGAAATATTACTATACCTACGTAAATTGTTGCTAATTGCCAGCAATAGCTACTTTGAACGACTTCTACCAAACCACAACGTCAGTAAAACATCCACCATCTTTCTGTTTCTGCAACATTAGCTTCTAACTGCAGCTACACCCAGCTGTGACTTTTTCATAAGTTTTATTAGTTTGTCTTCTCAGACTAACTTTTATTATATACACGTTGTCTATTTAAATATGTTATTTATTTCTATTTTCTTCCTTATAGAGAATTTGTTTAGAACTTCAATAAAGCAGTTTCTTCACCGTGTTAACTCCTTTGTTTCCCGTGTTTTTATTCTAAACTGTAAACGCAGCCTGTTGTCTGGTATCTATGTCTCAGTTGTTTTATTCTCAGCAAACTCTACCCCGATCTGGCGCTTGGAATGCACACTCTGTTCAGTTAGCATTTCATTACCGACAGCCATTGCGCAGCTTTAATACGATAATAACAGGTTGCAGTGCCCCATTATCATGTCTTTGGGGTGTAGAGCTAGAGGGAGGAATTAGTGTTGGCTCATAAAAACCAGCTATTACGTCGTCGCCGAGTGGTTGAATATGAGATGCGTTGTGAACGCGTGTTTTTTTCATAGTCTAGCTTCTGTAATCTCTGCTTTTGATCGTGGTTGATGCGTCGGTACGCTAGTGACAGCATTAGTTTCATCACGTGATACGGCGGTGGATGTCCGACGAGGGTTTAAGATGTTAACTATTAAAGTGACTTGGTATAATGGGGCGGCGAGCATGTGTTAAGGGTTCCTGACCTCTCGGAACGTTTTTCTGGTGTTTCGTATCGAATTTTATTACTTGAATACTTTGATAAGGCATTGCCCCCGAGAGTTGTTTATCATAAATTCAAATTTTGTGATACCTTCGTATTTTCTGTTTTCATCAGCATCGAGTCTTAAATATCCGATTTGAAATTACCGTTCTGAAAACATGAGATATTCTCGTAATACGTTTCTGATAAAAATCTGTCGTGAATGCTGATGAAATTCGACAGGATTAAGCTTTCGGCTTTCGGCCACATTCCGGCTTTTTACAGTATTTTATTGCCTTGCCGAAAATTCCTTCGCATCTTTTCACAAACTCGTAGTAGATTTTAAGACGGTAGCAAGCCAAGTAAACAAACTTTACGATGTAGATTATGCTCAGGAATGACTCCTATAACGACCTGCACTCGCCTGCACTCCGGAGGTCCCGGGTTCGAGTCTCGCCGCTGGCCTTCCTGATTGAGGTCCTGACGTGGTTTTGCTGATTCGAGAGGCAAATGTTGAGAAGGTTCCTTGCCAGTAGGCAATGACCGCCTCCTTCCCGACATCCACACTCGCCTCAAACACCACTAAAATAGTAAACAATACTCTTTGTATAGTGTCCACTTCACTTATTTTGGTATTTTGTGCTCACGTAGGCTAATAACGTGAATGCGAGTGATAGAAAATGGGAGATGATAAAAGGGTAGAAAAGAGGCGTTGTGACCCAGTTATTTTCAAGTACTGGAACTCGAATCGCCGCGGTAACTCGGAAAACTACAAAACCTTGATGCGGTGGAGAGGTCTTCCGAATGACAGTGCTGCGCTACACCCGAGCCAGCGGTTGATTGTGTGTGTGAAACGAGCGATAAGCTGCCGGCTGAATTAGTATTCTGTGTGTGAGCTCCTGATTTATCAACCAGTGATAAAGGAGCCGTTTCAAAAACAACTTTAATCATTCTTTGCTTTTCGAGTAAAAATATATTTTATTTAGAGTCAAGAAGCAATGGACCTCGCCTCAAGATAGCAGCAGAAACATATCGCTCGTGACCGACCCTTTGCAGGGCGAAAGGCAAGAATACCGGTTGCATTTTTTATTTTCATATTGTTTGAAGTCGAGTTGAAGTTTGAAGTGTTTTGCAACTAGGCTAATGGTGACGAATGATTAGGAATAATGATAGGCAGATGAGATGAGATGATGATGATGATGACGATGATGATGACGATGACGATGAAGAAGGGTGAGTGATGGTCGTTGGGAGGGCGACGGTCGTGACCTATTAATGGGGAACCTTGCCAGCATTTGCCTAGCGACTGCGGAAAACCACAGAGAGCCTCGAGTCAGGAAGGACGACCGTAGTTCAAGTCCAGAACGGTGCTGCTTGAGCCAACTTGCGCCGTCACCAGGTTCAGCAAAACTAGAAGATTTCAAACGATTCCTGTTCGTATGCGATGCGACGGCTCGAGGAGCGCGATGTCGCTGCCGGCCGGAGGGTCGTCCATTACCGGCGACGCGACGCGTGACCTCTGACACGTATGCGTCGAGGTGCGCGACGTCGAACACGCATGAGGTGATGGACGTCGCTGCGGGCCGGAGGGTCGTCCATCACCGGCGCCCCGGCGGCGACGCGACGCGTGATCTCTGACACGTGACCTCTGCGCCGCGTACCGTTAGAGCGAGGCGCGGTGTGCGGGGCGAGGAGAGTGGGGGGGGGGGGGGGGGGGGATCAGTGTAATCCCGTGGTAATCGGCCGGGGAAATGGAGTAGCCTGTAGACACGTAGTTGTCACATGGAGGTGATCAGACGAGCGCGGGAGATTACTGTCACAACGAAGTGCCAAGTAATCTCGTCATGACCAACTAATAGTCCGAAAGAGATCCGTCGAATATCTCGACCAATACATGGTGGACCATTGATTTCTTCTTATGATGTACCCATGGAGAGGAAAAGTGGGATTTATCCTCGGACTTAGTTTATTATTGAATAACTTGACTTTCATTTTACAATTGCTTTTAAATTGAACTTGTTTTAAATACATTTCTATTTTGTTCGTCAACATATCTATGTTAAATTTGTCACGAATACGTCAATTCAGAAGGGGTGACATTCAAGAGAGAATCTTGGCCGACGCAACAAGTGGTTTACATGAAATTGTTTTGAAAATCCTCAGAACTGTATAATTTGTTAAAGGAACGACAGAAAAGGACAAATTTTCGATTGAAAAACTCTTCTTCAAAATCCCATAAGTGGTATATTTCAGAGTTTTTAACCTCATTTTATAATTCGGTCCAAGTGGAGGGAAGGCTTTGCCTGTATGTCTGCGATGAAATGTCGACCTCATATGACAATATGTCATGCAACGTCTGATAAGTCTGATAGGAACGGATAAGAGTCTGTGGGAGTAGGAAGTGAAGCACCTGCCAATGATGATGGATGCGCTTGATTCTCTGCTGACAAAGCGAGCTGAAGGTGGGCCGTCCACTTGATCCCCGATGAAATGTCAACAGCATGTGACATGTCATGCAACGTCTGATAAGTCTGATAGGAACGGATAAGAGTCTGTGGGAGTAGGAAGTGAAGCACCTGCCAATGATGATGGATGCGCTTGATTCTCTGCTGACAAAGCGAGCTGAAGGTGGGCCGTCCACTTGATCCCCGATGAAATGTCAACAGCATGTGACATGTCATGCAACGTCTGATAAGTCTGATAGGAACGGATAATAGTCTGTGGGAGTAGGAAGTGAAGCACCTGCCAATGATGATGGATGCGCTTGATTCCCAGCTGACAAAGCGAGCTGAAGGTGGGCCGTCCACTTGATCCCCGATGTAATGTCAACAGCATGTGACATGTCATGCAACGTCTGATAAGTCTGATAGGAACGGATAATAGTCTGTGGGAGTAGGAATTGAAGCACCTGCCAATGATGATGGATGCGCTTGATTCCCAGCTGACAAAGCGAGCTGAAGGTGGGCCGTCCACTTGATCCCCGATGAAATGTCAACAGCATGTGACATGTCATGCAACGTCTGATAAGTCTGATAGGAACGGATAAGAGTCTGTGGGAGTAGGAAGTGAAGCACCTGCCAATGATGATGGATGCGCTTGATTCTCTGCTGGACAAAGCGAGCTGAAGGTGGGCCGTCCACTTGATCCCCGATGAAATGTCAACAGCATGTGACATGTCATGCAACGTCTGATAAGTCTGATAGGAACGGATAATAGTCTGTGGGAGTAGGAAGTGAAGCACCTGCCAATGATGATGGATGCGCTTGATTCTCAGCTGACAAAGCGAGCTGAAGGTGGGCCGTCCACTTGATCCCCGATGAAATGTCAACAGCATGTGACATGTCATGCAACGTCTGATAAGTCTGATAGGAACGGATAAGAGTCTGTGGGAGTAGGAAGTGAAGCACCTGCCAATGATGATGGATGCGCTTGATTCTCATCTGACAAAGCGAGCTGAAGGTGGGCCGTCCACTTGATCCCCGATGAAATGTCAACAGCATGTGACATGTCATGCAACGTCTGATAAGTCTGATAGGAACGGATAAGAGTCTGTGGGAGTAGGAAGTGAAGCACCTGCCAATGATGATGGATGCGCTTGATTCTCAGCTGACAAAGCGAGCTGAAGGTGGGCCGTCCACTTGATCCCCGATGTAATGTCAACAGCATGTGACATGTCATGCAACGTCTGATAAGTCGGATAGGAACGGATAAGAGTCTGTGGGAGTAGGAAGTGAAGCACCTGCCAATGATGATGGATGCGCTTGATTCTCAGCTGACAAAGCGAGCTGAAGGTGGGCCGTCCACTTGATCCCCGATGAAATGTCAACAGCATGTGATATGTCATGCAACGTCTGATAAGTCTGATCGGAACGGATAAGAGTCTGTGGGAGTAGGAAGTGAAGCACCTGCCAATGACGATGGATGCGCTTGATTCCCAGCTGACAAAGCGAGCTGAAGGTGGGCCGTCCACTTGATCCCCGATGTAATGTCAACACCATGTGACATGTCATGCAACGTCTGATAAGTCTGATAGGAACGGATAAGAGTCTGTGGGAGTAGGAAGTGAAGCACCTGCCAATGACGATGGATGCGCTTGATTCTCTGCTGACAAAGCGAGCTGAAGGTGGGCCGTCCACTTGATCCCCGATGTAATGTCAACACCATGTGACATGTCATGCAACGTCTGATAAGTCTGATAGGAACGGATAATAGTCTGTGGGAGTAGGAAGTGAAGCACCTGCCAATGATGATGGATGCGCTTGATTCTCTGCTGACAAAGCGAGCTGAAGGTGGGCCGTCCACTTGATCCCCGATGTAATGTCAACAGCATGTGACATGTCATGCAACGTCTGATAAGTCTGATCGGAACGGATAAGAGTCTGTGGGAGTAGGAAGTGAAGCACCTGCCAATGATGATGGATGCGCTTGATTCTCATCTGACAAAGCGAGCTGAAGGTGGGCCGTCCACTTGATCCCCGATGAAATGTCAACAGCATGTGACATGTCATGCAACGTCTGATAAGTCTGATAGGAACGGATAAGAGTCTGTGGGAGTAGGAAGTGAAGCACCTGCCAATGATGATGGATGCGCTTGATTCCCAGCTGACAAAGCGAGCTGAAGGTGGGCCGTCCACTTGATCCCCGATGAAATGTCAACAGCATGTGACATGTCATGCAACGTCTGATAAGTCTGATAGGAACGGATAAGAGTCTGTGGGAGTAGGAAGTGAAGCACCTGCCAATGATGATGGATGCGCTTGATTCCCAGCTGACAAAGCGAGCTGAAGGTGGGCCGTCCACTTGATCCCCGATGAAATGTCAACAGCATGTGACATGTCATGCAACGTCTGATAAGTCTGATAGGAACGGATAAGAGTCTGTGGGAGTAGGAAGTGAAGCACCTGCCAATGACGATGGATGCGCTTGATTCTCTGCTGACAAAGCGAGCTGAAGGTGGGCCGTCCACTTGATCCCCGATGAAATGTCAACAGCATGTGACATGTCATGCAACGTCTGATAAGTCTGATAGGAACGGATAAGAGTCTGTGGGAGTAGGAAGTGAAGCACCTGCCAATGACGATGGATGCGCTTGATTCTCTGCTGACAAAGCGAGCTGAAGGTGGGCCGTCCACTTGATCCCCGATGAAATGTCAACAGCATGTGACATGTCATGCAACGTCTGATAAGTCTGATAGGAACGGATAAGAGTCTGTGGGAGTAGGAAGTGAAGCACCTGCCAATGACGATGGATGCGCTTGATTCTCTGCTGACAAAGCGAGCTGAAGGTGGGCCGTCCACTTGATCCCCGATGAAATGTCAACAGCATGTGACATGTCATGCAACGTCTGATAAGTCTGATAGGAACGGATAAGAGTCTGTGGGAGTAGGAAGTGAAGCACCTGCCAATGACGATGGATGCGCTTGATTCTCTGCTGACAAAGCGAGCTGAAGGTGGGCCGTCCACTTGATCCCCGATGAAATGTCAACAGCATGTGACATGTCATGCAATATCTGATAAGTCTGATCGGAACGGATAAGAGTCTGTGGGAGTAGGAAGTGAAGCACCTGCCAATGATGATGGATGCGCTTGATTCTCAACTGACAAAGCGAGCTGAAGGTGGGCCGTCCACTTGATCCCCGATGTAATGTCAACACCATGTGACATGTCATGCAACGTCTGATAAGTCTGATAGGAACGGATAAGAGTCTGTGGGAGTAGGAAGTGAAGCACCTGCCAATGATGATGGATGCGCTTGATTCTCAGCTGACAAAGCGAGCTGAAGGTGGGCCGTCCACTTGATCCCCGATGAAATGTCAACAGCATGTGACATGTCATGCAACGTCTGATAAGTCTGATAGGAACGGATAAGAGTCTGTGGGAGTAGGAAGTGAAGCACCTGCCAATGACGATGGATGCGCTTGATTCTCTGCTGACAAAGCGAGCTGAAGGTGGGCCGTCCACTTGATCCCCGATGAAATGTCAACAGCATGTGACATGTCATGCAACGTCTGATAAGTCTGATAGGAACGGATAAGAGTATGTGGGAGTAGGAAGTGAAGCACCTGCCAATGTTGATGGATGCGCTTGATTCTCTGCTGACAAAGCGAGCTGAAGGTGGGCCGTCCACTTGATCCCCGATGAAATGTCAACAGCATGTGACATGTCATGCAACGTCTGATAAGTCTGATAGGAACGGATAAGAGTCTGTGGGAGTAGGAAGTGAAGCACCTGCCAATGACGATGGATGCGCTTGATTCTCTGCTGACAAAGCGAGCTGAAGGTGGGCCGTCCACTTGATCCCCGATGAAATGTCAACAGCATGTGACATGTCATGCAACGTCTGATAAGTCTGATAGGAACGGATAAGAGTCTGTGGGAGTAGGAAGTGAAGCACCTGCCAATGACGATGGATGCGCTTGATTCTCTGCTGACAAAGCGAGCTGAAGGTGGGCCGTCCACTTGATCCCCGATGAAATGTCAACAGCATGTGACATGTCATGCAACGTCTGATAAGTCTGATCGGAACGGATAAGAGTCTGTGGGAGTAGGAAGTGAAGCACCTGCCAATGATGATGGATGCGCTTGATTCTCATCTGACAAAGCGAGCTGAAGGTGGGCCGTCCACTTGATCCCCGATGTAATGTCAACACCATGTGACATGTCATGCAACGTCTGATAAGTCTGATAGGAACGGATAAGAGTCTGTGGGAGTAGGAAGTGAAGCACCTGCCAATGATGATGGATGCGCTTGATTCTCAGCTGACAAAGCGAGCTGAAGGTGGGCCGTCCACTTGATCCCCGATGAAATGTCAACAGCATGTGACATGTCATGCAACGTCTGATAAGTCTGATAGGAACGGATAAGAGTCTGTGGGAGTAGGAAGTGAAGCACCTGCCAATGACGATGGATGCGCTTGATTCTCTGCTGACAAAGCGAGCTGAAGGTGGGCCGTCCACTTGATCCCCGATGAAATGTCAACAGCATGTGACATGTCATGCAACGTCTGATAAGTCTGATAGGAACGGATAAGAGTCTGTGGGAGTAGGAAGTGAAGCACCTGCCAATGATGATGGATGCGCTTGATTCTCTGCTGACAAAGCGAGCTGAAGGTGGGCCGTCCACTTGATCCCCGATGTAATGTCATCACCATGTGACATGTCATGCAACGTCTGATAAGTCTGATCGGAACGGATAAGAGTCTGTGGGAGTAGGAAGTGAAGCACCTGCCAATGATGATGGATGCGCTTGATTCTCATCTGACAAAGCGAGCTGAAGGTGGGCCGTCCACTTGATCCCCGATGAAATGTCAACAGCATGTGACATGTCATGCAACGTCTGATAAGTCTGATAGGAACGGATAAGAGTCTGTGGGAGTAGGAAGTGAAGCACCTGCCAATGATGATGGATGCGCTTGATTCCCAGCTGACAAAGCGAGCTGAAGGTGGGCCGTCCACTTGATCCCCGATCAACCGTGAACACCGTTAACGCAGGGTTTTCCAAGTGCAAGATCGCCACGCGTCCTCCACACCACACATCTTTCTCCACTTCCTTCAAAACATAACTTGGCTTGTTTATTGCGAGAATTTGATCATGTAGTCGTATATTCTACATAAGAAGCCAAGTGATGTTTTTATTTTTCTTGTGACTGAATAATACAATTTGTTTTAATAAATAAATCTAGTACTTAAATATATACAGTTGGTGATGTTTACCTCAAAATCCCAGGCATGGAATCTTCTTCGATTATAAAAATATATCGAATTTCTTAATTAGACCCTTTTCCAAATCCGAGCACGATACGATTTTTTCCTTCCTTCTAAAAATTAAGTTTGTGTTGATTTTATCGGACAGTTTTGAAACGTTGTTATCATATACAAAATTATCTCGTTTCATTTTCTTGCACGTTTCTTTGATTTTAATCACTTGTTAGCTTCCTATTCGTGTCAGTGCCGGAATAACGGGTTAATTGTCAAATCGCAAGTCCCGAATTTCACTTTCATGCAACAGCCTTCGTGTCCTGTGTAATCACTTCTATCTTGGAATTTAATAATTACATTAGTTAAACAAAACTATTCATACAAAATTATGAGGTGAGAATCTTTTTAACAAGGTTCTGGAAACGCGATTCTGAATGCGAGTTCGCAGGGGGCTTACATCCCCATGTCGAGCATTGTTCTCCGCCAGCGTAGACCCCGCCGTGCGGAGGTTCGCGCCGCGGGGACACCCGGCCGACGTGCGCCAACACACGCCACGAGCGGGCGTCCGCATCGCGTGCACGCGAGGGTCAACCCCGGGTCACTTCCTCGCCGCATACCCACGCCGGTGGGAATCTTCGACAAGTCGTTGCCAAGTTCATCAGACTGGGTCGGCAGATTCATCGGCCGAAAAACACGACGTTTAGACCTGTGTTTTATGAAGTTCATTAATACATTTAGAAGTGATTTATGTCGTACGTGTGTGACGCGCTTCCGGTTTCTGATGAGGTTGCTCACACTGCTTCCGTTCTGAGTTGAGTGCCACCGAACTTTGTTCGTTTTGCGAAAACGACGTGTATGATGTAGCGGGACTTCCGGGTCCACGATGACAGCGCCCACTAGCGAATATACAGATTTTACATTTAATAACTCAAATTTGTAACTATAATAAAAGTGAGGCTAACGTTTGTTTTGCAACAAATTAATGTTTACTTACTACATTTCCAAATCTACAATTTTTTATATATACAATTATTTTCTGAAAAAATTACATCACGTTTTTAGCTCAAGATATTGGCATTTATTTTGGACACAAAACACTCACAGATTTTCTAACTATTTTTCATAAGATAAGTGACATTAGCACCCCAAATGTTTTTTTTCAAGTGTTAAACATCTAAAGAAGTCCCCGCAAATGGGATAGAGCGAATTGTATCGTATGTTTTCTGGTCCATCAGAGCAAGGTTCCTTTCTAACATTTTCCGCATCAGTGTTGTTTACATTATTCAAATTAATTGTGAATTCTCACCCCCTGTCAAATATCTGGGATTAAATCCAAGAAAATCCTTGTACGTCTTAATCTCTCACAATTGGAAAGCTGGTGTTAGTTCAGACACTGCTTCTCGGGACTCTTATGATTTTATCCCAGCATCACCCCCTGGAAATGTGCGAATCACGTCGTCGTCACTTCCTAATCGCCCTCATGGTGATCGCCCTTGACGCATTGCAGCATGAAGCATTTCAACATTTGTGTTTCTGACCTACTGTTGAAGTTTAACACACATTTTGACACTGAAATATTATAATAATACATATCGTGCATTAAAATAATGGGTTACCTAATATTTGTGGAAAAGATGGTCACTTCAATTTTATAATTATCGATTTAAAGTGTTCAATGTGTAACCAAATCTTTAAATTAAGGACGTTACTTCCTGAGAATATAGTCAGGTTAATTTTAATTGGTTCTCTCAACTCAATTCTTCACTTCTAGGAATGATTAAATTAGAATTATACAATAGGTTTTAATTCGCGGCACATGTTTACGATACAACGTTCTTTGAAAAGGTAGGAAATAAACCGCCCGAAGAGAAGCCCGAAAAATGTCTTCTGGAATGATTGTGATTGTAAATTAATTCACGAATATCCAGAAATTAGAAACAGATACGTATTGCGATCTACTTTTAGTTTTTATTATATTTAAGTCGTGGCTAGAAGCCATTGTTTACTTTTCTTATAACATTTATTTTATACATGGGTTTTATTTCAAGAGGGTTATATTTCCTTTTTTCCTCGGATCTAGACCCGAAGAGAGTTCGCAATTTATTGCAAATCTTTAATACCATCTCGAGATTACATCGTAAACGAGTTGTAAAAATTAAGATTTAACGATTTACTTTATGACACTTGAGGTGTATACTTTAATTAATTAGTCGGTTATCTGTTCAGATAATCTCGCTTCTAATTGATGGGTGAGATTCACATCATGTACAACTGTCGGATGAGTTTTGTACAAGTTATGTTCAAGTTGACAGGCAAATTACGGTTCATTCCGTGTTAAAGTCTTTCAGCATTTTTCCAAGTCGACATTTTTATCGATCCGCAAAATGTTCACATCCCATGCTAATGTTGTACACCTATGGACAGATAAACTACGCGTCGTGGCCATGAGTGTACAATTAATGAAAACCGTAGACGTGATTCGTGATAGGTCTCAATTCCTGGACATAAAATCACTACCGTTAGGTGCGAGACAAGCAAAAGAAGCACGTCTAAATGTTATAAGTTTGTTATTTTATTACTCGTACCTACAACTATTCGCGAGTGTTTGCATACCGAGTGGAATTGGGCCACAGAATAGAAAAATCGCATCAGAATGCGTTTCTTGTTCTATTTTACACGCATAATAGGATGTCTCTCGCCTATATCACCTGATGTAACTCTTCTTGATACAAGTTATGCCCGTTTCACAGTAACAAGTTTGACAGCCGAATATAGAATAAATTAAATAGAATTAGAGAACACCAATATAAACCTAAATGGAGACAGCTTAATTAATGTTGTTATTGTATTTTTTAATACTTGAGCTTATTTATTTTATATATTTATGTCTTATTTATAATGGTGTTTAACGTCTGACTATTAGGCTAATGACACGGATGAATGATAGTGATTGGGAGACGAACATGAAGTAATGGGAGGGATGAGGTCGTGGTTATTAGTGAAGAACGGAGCGAAAACACATCTCCCTGTAAGGACGACCGCGGGATCGATCCCGGGCCTCCAGAGTGCAGGTCGAGAACGTGACCCCGAGCCAAGCTGCTCTCCCTGGAAGACGACCGCGGGATCGATCCCGGGCCTCCAGAGTGCAGGTCGAGAACGTGACCCCGAGCCAAGCTGCTCTCCCTGGAAGAACGACCGCGGAAATTGATCCCGGGCCTCCAGAGTGCAGGTCGAGAACGTGACCCCAGAGCCAAGCTGCTCTCCCTGGAAGACGACCGCGGGATCGATCCCGGGCCTCCAGAGTGCAGGTCGAGAACGTTACCACCGAGCCAAGCTGCTCTCCCTGGAAGACGACCGCGGGATGGATCCCGGGCCTCCAGAGTGCAGGTCGAGAACGTTACCACCGAGCCAAGCTGCTCTCCCTGGAAGACGACCGCGGGATGGATCCCGGGCCTCCAGAGTGCAGGTCGAGAACGTGACCACCGAGCCAAGCTGCTCTCCCTGGAAGACGACCGCGGGATCGATCCCGGGCCTCCAGAGTGCAGGTCGAGAACGTTACCACCGAGCCAAGCTGCTCTCCCTGGAAGACGACCGCGGGATCGATCCCGGGCCTCCAGAGTGCAGGTCGAGAACGTTACCACCGAGCCAAGCTGCTCTCCCTGGAAGACGACCGCGGGATCGATCCCGGGCCTCCAGAGTGCAGGTCGAGAACGTGACCCCCGAGCCAAGCTGCTCTCCCTGGAAGACGACCGCGGGATCGATCCCGGGCCTCCAGAGTGCAAGACGAGAACGTTACCACCGAGCCAAGCTGCTCTCCCTGGAAGGACGACTACGGGAATAGATCCCGGGCCTCCAGTGTGCAAGACGAGAACGTGACCCCCGAGCCAAGCTGCTCTCCCTGGAAGACGACCGCGGGAACGATCCCGAGCCTCCAGAGTGCAGGCCGAGAACGTGACCCCCGAGCCAAGCTGCTCTCCCTGGAAGACGACCGCGGGAACGATCCCGGGCCTCCAGAGTGCAGGTCGAGAACGTTACCACCGAGCCATACTGCTCCGCACTTATTCATACCTACATGCCATCGGAATTTCTGCAGTGTTTGCTCGCAAAATTGAATCCAAAAAAGTTGTTATATTTATTTTGGAGCTCGATTCTGAGTAATGTCAATGCGTGTATGGGAAATGTGTTTTGGATGGCTCATAACACAGATTACATTTGTCACTTCTCAAGGTTCTCAACCTTGCCGCGTAGCCAATCGTAGTGTTCTGGGTACATTCTGGAGATAAATAATATTGATAATATTAATTTACTAAGAATTTTTTCAATTACTAAGAAATATTAACATCAAAACTTCTTAAATATTTGTGCTGAAACTAGAACTAAGGTAAAATTCATTAACTTCTCACATTTTCTTTGAGTTTGCAGCACAAATATTTTATTATATAATACATAAAATTACTAAATTCACTAAATTTTCCATCATTATCAAACAATCCACTCGTAGCTCAGAAGTTTGAGCATAGCCATTCGAGAGAGATGTATTCACGTTGTCAAATGAAGTCGAAGTGCTTCAGTCTTCGTGTATAGGTCAGATACTCGGACTCGCAAGAGTTGTATGGCAACCCAACCTGCTGATTAAGAATGCGTCCCGATAGCTTAATGGTTAAAGCATAGGGCCGGTAACCCGAAGGATCTGGGTTCGATTCCCAGTCGGGGTGCGCGTTTTTATTTCGCAGGTTACCTCCAAAACACCATCCCTAAGTGAGAGATTCACTAAATTTTCCATCATTATCATATAATACATAGTTACATAATAAGTATAATATCGTATAATGTAACTTCTAAATAAATTGTAATAAATTGTGACAAGCAAATGTGAGAAGTTAATGAATTTTACCTGGGTTCTGAAAATATCATTTGCTTTTGGTCCACTATTTTTTAAATAGTAAATTCTATGAATGGTTAAAAATAAAATAAAATATTTATGGGATCCTACTTCTAATTGAATCCGCGTACCTCTGGTCTGGGTGTGTCAACAAACACCATTCTGTTCGGCTATTCGCCCGTGCAACCCAGTGCTGACGTCAGTGCTGCGACTGCCATGGCACCCCAGCGCCCGAGGAGCGCGACGCCTGCTGTATGGGAACGCATGCGGTACTGTTAGTCGTCGTGATGCCGAGCTCGCCCGTGCAACCCAGTGCTGACGTCAGTGCTGCGACTGCCATGGCACCCCAGCGCCCGAGGAGCGCGACGCCTGCTGTATGGGAACGCATGCGGTACTGTTAGTCGTCGTGATGCCGAGCTCGTGACCCGCGCGGGGCAACGCGTCGCGGTCTCCATGGCGACGGAAATACTCCGCGCTATTTATAGATCATCGCAAGGACGCTGCGGGCGACAGAGGAAATCATAGTCATTATCTCGATGTAGGCTACATGACCATCGCGTCCAGCGTGTGCTCACGTGGACCGTGTGTGAATGACCCACTAATTACATACGACATTGATACTTTTTTAATGTGTTTTGGAGCTGTGGCGAGTGATTTTAATGCGGGAATAGAAGGGTATTCTGGAAGTTTTTAAATTAATCATATTTGATAGGAGACACTGTTTCATTTTATTAAATACGTTAGAAACTTACCCGCGATGGTATTATTTTTACAGATGCCGACTTTCAGATTCTTCACACGTGATGATACTTTATCAATGGTGAAGTTTATGGCATTTGTTTGATTTGACATCGACTATTTATTACGTAACACAACATATTGGCTTCTTCATTATGCTGACTTTATGGGCTATAAAGACAGCAATACGAGATCAAAGTCGTTCAGTGAGTGAATTCAATCATATAAATTACTCGAGATAAGTAATACGTTACGTATCCATTTAACTTATATCATTATCTGGTAGTGTTATGTAGCGGACTCGAACTTCGTAATTTCAATGATGATTTGAGACGCAAGTTGACTGAGGAAATTACGCCCTGGACTTGTTCTCCGGGGGTTCCGGGCTCGATTCCCGTAGCCGTCCCTTTTTGGTTGTTAACTTCAGTCCGGAGGCAAATACTGTGAGGTTCGAACTTGTAGGCCACGATCGCCTCCTTCCCAACGTCCGTCCCCATTCTTCATCATCATAGAGATGAAGAAATGAAGAGAGAGTGTATACTCCATTTGGAGAGGACCTTTCAGCGCCTGAGGGCAAATGTCAAAATACAATCGTCAATCAAATAGGTACTGTATACACCTCAGAAATGTGGATTTTCTTTGCTCCTCTATTGTTATGGGGTGAAATGAAGGTAGTGCCAGAAAAATAGCCAAAATTAGCGTGGAAAATAGGAATTCCAAACAGAAAATAGATTTTTCGCTGCTGCAAATTCCGTGTCATACGTAGTAAAATAATAGTGACGGTCAACACCACTAAAATACAGATACAACTACCTAATGATTGTCCGGATGTTTTGAACGACGAAAGCAAGGGTGTAGTGTGTGGAAGGCCCCCCGGTATCGAACTCGGCCCTGCTGACCTGCATCATGCCTGCATCATGCTTCTCGGTAGTGCTTTGTATTCACACGCGACGCTGCAACTAATGAGCCCTGAACCCGAGTGTCTGGGTGTCCGGTCCTGGAGACCGCCGGTATCGAACTCGGACCTGCTGACCGGGAGTCCCCGGCGCCTGACCAACTCTCCGGCACATCATGCTTCTCGGTAGTGCTTTGTATTCACGCGCGACGCTGCAACTAATTCGTCCTGAACCCGAGTGTCCGGGTGTCCGGTCCTGGAGACCGCCGGTATCGAACTCGGACCTGCTGACCGGGAGTCCCCGGCGCCTGGCCAACTCTCCGGCACATCATGCTTCTCGGTAGTGCTTTGTATTCACGCGCGACGCTGCAACTAATTCGCCCTGAACCCGAGTGTCCGGGTGTCCGGTCCTGGAGACCGCCGGTATCGAACTCGGACCTGCTGACCGGGAGTCCCCGGCGCCTGGCCAACTCTCCGGCACATCATGCTTCTCGGTAGTGCTTTGTATTCACGCGCGACGCTGCAACTAATTCGCCCTGAACCCGAGTGTCTGGGTGTCCGGTCCTGGAGACCGCCGGTATCGAACTCGGACCTGCTGACCGGGAGTCCCCGGCGCCTGGCCAACTCTCCGGCACATCATGCTTCTCGGTAGTGCTTTGTATTCACGCGCGACGCTGCAACTAATTCGCCCTGAACCCGAGTGTCTGGGTGTCCGGTCCTGGAGACCGCCGGTATCGAACTCGGACCTGCTGACCGGGAGTCCCCGGCGCCTGGCCAACTCTCCGGCACATCATGCTTCTCGGTAGTGCTTTGTATTCACGCGCGACGCTGCAACTAATTCGCCCTGAACCCGAGTGTCCGGGTGTCCGGTCCTGGAGACCGCCGGTATCGAACTCGGACCTGCTGACCGGGAGTCCCCGGCGCCTGGCCAACTCTCCGGCACATCATGCTTCTCGGTAGTGCTTTGTATTCACGCGCGACGCTGCAACTAATTCGCCCTGAACCCGAGTGTCTGGGTGTCCGGTCCTGGAGACCGCCGGTATCGAACTCGGACCTGCTGACCGGGAGTCCCCGGCGCCTGGCCAACTCTCCGGCACATCATGCTTCTCGGTAGTGCTTTGTATTCACGCGCGACGCTGCAACTAATTCGTCCTGAACCCGAGTGTCTGGGTGTCCGGTCCTGGAGACCGCCGGTATCGAACTCGGACCTGCTGACCGGGAGTCCCCGGCGCCTGGCCAACTCTCCGGCACATCATGCTTCTCGGTAGTGCTTTGTATTCACGCGCGACGCTGCAACTAATTCGCCCTGAACCCGAGTGTCTGGGTGTCCGGTCCTGGAGACCGCCGGTATCGAACTCGGACCTGCTGACCGGGAGTCCCCGGCGCCTGGCCAACTCTCCGGCACATCATGCTTCTCGGTAGTGCTTTGTATTCTCGCGCGACGCTGCAACTAATTCGCCCTGAACCCGAGTGTCCGGGTGTCCGGTCCTGGAGACCGCCGGTATCGAACTCGGACCTGCTGACCGGGAGTCCCCGGCGCCTGGCCAACTCTCCGGCACATCATGCTTCTCGGTAGTGCTTTGTATTCACGCGCGACGCTGCAGCTAATTCGCCCTGAACCCGAGTGTCTGGGTGTCCGGTCTATTTGGCGCTGACCACTGCCAGTGCGTGGCGCGCATAGCGATGCGCTGTGACGTCAGAAGCGCGTCGAGTGATTGACAGGTGTCACGTGATGTGCGGGACTTCCTGACAGCGAGGTCGCCGCGGTGTGCGGGCCCCAAGGCCCATGGTACTTCAGGTGCACGTGTGCGAGCCCCGAGGCCTGAGCACACTTCAGTTGTAGGACAAATATTATGAATAGTTGCAACTAAATTATGCCATTTTTTATCGGCGACCCTGTAGAATGCGTTTTTTTGGAATGCCTGGGCCGCTCTGCAGCAATGCCATTTGAATGACGTCTGAAAGAGGTAGAGAAAGTTGCAGCTAACCGAGAAAATTGCGATCTTTATTTATTATCTCTGTTGAAAAGATTTTTCTATCAATACAGGATGTTAGTTACCATACTAATGTCCTGCCTTATATTTTGCTAACCAATTGTCTGGTTATTATTTTTGCTATCCTACCTACCTACTAAATTCTTCATGTCTTAAATTTGTATAACGCAATCTTGAAATCTTACAATCTTCTTGAAGCAAACTGATTGGAAGCTCTGTGGTGTTCTTTAGATGCTGATTAATAGATTAAAATAATTGATTGACATTAATCACGATTTATGATTAAAAATCGGTATATACTCAGATATTTCCATGTCACTTTTTAACTTTTGTGACCTTTTTTGTCCTCTTTTTGGGGATCTTAACCCTTCTTATCTCTATTTGACTATATTTATTTGGAGTGGAAGTGCTGACATTGCAATTGCTCCTTACATTTGAGTCCATGTAATGTAAGCGTGAGATGTCCGTGTGTTTCAGGCCATCATCAAGGCGTCGGTGGTGAGCGTCGAGATCGAGGTGAAGCCACACTACCTCGTGCCCGACACCAACTGCTTCATCGACTATCTCGCGCAGCTGCAGCGCATCGCGCAGGCCGGCGCGCCGCAGCCGCTCTACACGCTCATGGTGCCGCTCGTCGGTGAGTACAACGTGCGGTCACTTGTTGAATCTTGCAGCACCTTGTTGGACAACTCAAACGCGGAAACTTACAGGCGATGCAACGAGCTGTGTGCGTTTGGAGTTCGTCGACTCGAAAAACTGTTTTCCTTACCAACCTGAACCATTTAGGAAATTTTACCTGCGTTTTTCTCAAAAGTAATATGACAAATGAACGTTATTTGCGTCATATTAAAGTTTAACAAGAAATCATTGAAATCCCACATCTGACACCATTTGTAATATTTGTATTTCATTACTTTTATAACATTTTACGGTAATTTCGCAGTGAGTCTAATAAACAATATATTACCCAATATTATAACAATTATGTTTTATTATTGTGCACAAACTTTTTTTTACGTCCGAAACATTTTTTTTTTTTTTTACTTTATATCAAACCATGGTATTTTTTAGTCTCCGCAAATCTTCCTTTCCATCTGACCTCCAAATCCACATTGCCTCTGCCTGTGCGTCGTTAACATGCGGCGTCGCGACGTCCAGGTGAATGCCGAGGTCGTTGACCGCGCAGTGCAGGCGCCACCTATCATTCATCAGGCGCAGCACATCGTCAGACGGTGCGACGCGATTAGACACATGCGCAGTGCAATCGACTTAAAGGCGGCGTCGCGACGTCCAGGTGAATGCCGAGGTCGTTGACCGCGCAGTGCAGGCGCCACCTATCATTCATCAGGCGCAGCACATCGTCAGACGGTGCGACGCGATTAGACACATGCGCAGTGCAACCAACTAACAGGCGGCGTCGCGACGTCCAGGTGAATGCCGAGGTCGTTGACCGCGCAGTGCAGGCGCCACCTGTCATTCATCAGGCGCAGCACATCGTCAGACGGTGCGACGCGATTAGACACATGCGCAGTGCAATCAACTAACAGGCGGCGTCGCGACGTCCAGGTGAATGCCGAGGTCGTTGACCGCGCAGTGCAGGCGCCACCTATCATGCATCAGGCGCAGCACATCGTCAGACGGTGCGACGCGATTAGACACATGCGCAGTGCAATCAATTAACAGGCGGCAGATTACATCGTGATTGCTGTCTATGAACTCGACAATCAAACTGTCCAGCCGGGTTTGTGTGGCGGAGCGGGAGAATGTTTTACAGCGCGACATGTACAGGATTCCGCGAGGGCGGTCTTCCGACTAACGTATCATAGAAATTACTTATATTCATTTTTCCTTTCATCGGAATGTTGTTATCACTCGAGGAAATGTTTAAAAATGCATGGAATTTATTTCTCGGGAAGCCTGTTAGATTTGTTGTGTTCACATACTCGCCTCGCATGAATTTGTCTTCGAGGCGCACTAATAGACGCAGGTTTTATTCACGGCCTCGCTAGGCGCGGGTTCGAGCTCCGCCGCGGGCACGCCATTCATTCGGTGTTTATTTCTGTCAGCTGGGATTACACTCGCGCCTTGTTGTGGAAATAATCAGTCCCGTTTTGAATATTAACTCGGAAGATGTTATGTCACACTTTTGGGAAATTTATTCACGTTCCTAGAACCTATTTCCATAGTGCCTATAAATTGCCGGTCAAATAATGTAAATGAAATAAAATGCGAAGAGTACAGCCAACACAACTTTGCAGAACTATCTTTTCTGCGTATGGTTTTTTACCGAAGATTCCTCATAAAGATAACGCGCTTCGTGTCCTCTTGATTTGCTAATGCTTATTGGAACGTATTCCTCATAACCAGATTGAAAAGCGTTCAGGCTGAACAGAGTTCGCGTTCAGTACGAAGAACTCGCATCAAGTGACAGCTGACAGGTAAAACGACACATCTCGGTCTGGCCAATGTCACTGTGAGTTGAGTCCTGATGCGTTACACAGGGCAGTCAGCTACGTGCAGTCAACACGAGATCTGCGGCCGTCATCTGATCCAACATGGCGGCCATCCTGCGTGTGCCACTTGCGTAGCGCGCATCGTGGTGGAGGCGCCAGGCATACTTGAGATGGCGCCAAAGTCATTAGTCGCGAAACAGAAAAACACATGTGTTGAGTTTATTACATAAATTAGTACTCTGTCGTTGTCTAGGTTGTTTGTACTTGTGTGCACGGTCATTTGTTTCTGAGGATAAGTTCTATGAAGAAGGATCATGGGTGATTATTATTTCAAAATTATCGGCGCGTTTTTTGTCTTTGAAACTAAGGGAAGTCACGAAATACTTATAGAAATTGTACTAGCGTGATTGAAATTGTCCAACCATGAAATTTAATATTTGATTTCACACATACATCAACGTGTTGTTTTATACTTCAAGGAGAAAATTAATGAAAATATTGATTCATAATGTTAAAGTTCTGCAAAATCATATCACAACGTATGGAACGTCCCTAGTTGTATGAACAGAGCTGGAACTGACTGAGCATACATTATACAATGTGGTTTCAACCATTGTTTGATGTGGGTCTTCTCTTCAGGCATCTCTTTGTTTTACGGATTTGCACGATTTTTGTCCGAGTTTGATTTATCATATTTCAAAACGCCCTGTGTGTATTTATTCGAGATTTATACACATTCAGAAAATTTGGTTGGCGATATTTGTAGAAGCGAGACTTGAGTAAACCCCACGTCAGGAAGTGTTGTGAATGATGACAAATGTTCATGTTGCATTCTACAGCAACATTTACTTTCGGTTTTGTCCAATAACGTGCGAACTTCACGCACTATAAAGTAATGTTATTTATACAATTGGTGGCCCTCATCTCAGAGAAGAAGTCTTTTCCTGTGAGTCATCATTTTACTTTCATCATAGACTACATTTTTATTTAAAATAATCATATTTTCTTAGCTATTTATTGTTCAACACTTCTACGTAAATTGCATAAATTAGAACTGAGCATTTTGCAATTAATAATTCTAATTCTTAGTATCTCTCAGTTTTCTATTATTAATCAAATATGAATCTAAGAAGGGAAAACTCTCGACTTTAGTTTGTCGTTTCAGTTCTGGTAATATGATGACAACACGAGTGTAATTCCTGTAACTCGGTGACCTTTATGTTGGGGACTTTCTCGTGCCAACTTGGACACTCTCCGAATACTGGACGTGTATGCAATTATTTGCATGTGAGGGGAATTTCCAAACACTCCTCTGGTGACGGACGACATCATTGGCTGTGTGAACACTGAACAGGTCGAGGTCAATACTGACCGTCTGCACTGCACTGACCATTCATGTCAAGACTTGTTATGTCCCGACTCTCAAATGAGCAAATGTTCAACAAATTGGAGTTTTGATCCTATTCCTATCAAACAAAAGTTGCTGTGTCACGACTCACGAGAATGTAGGTTTCTGTGGAAAACTTCCATGGAGTCAGGATGATAAAAAGGAATGTGCGTTGCGAAAAATATCCGACCGAATCGGGGCTCGAACGCTTGCCGGGCGAGAGCTCTACCAACTGAGCTTCCCGGTCGGACGGACGGACATTAGACACAACGCACTGATTCAATGATTGGTTAGTTCAATGATTGGCCTTTCTACAAACTAATAGTCGTTTCTTCATTAGAATTTTGAGACAACGCAAAATAAATCAGGTCAATGCAACATCTGAATTGCAGTTCTTAGTTTCAAACGGAACCCAGTGTTTTTAGTTACTTCATTTTAACAAAACAAAACAACAAAACACTTAGAAAAAACTGACAGGGGCCAATTCTTGAGATTCACGTTTTGAAACCGTGTACGTTTTCACTGTTTAAAACGTAAAAAGTTGAAGGCTAAGCAATAGTTGTCAACTGTTACAAGTTTTATACAATGCAAACGGAAAACGGTTTCAAAACGTGAATCTCGATTGAAAAAATGTCACGTGGCGCGCCTTTGACTTACTAATAAGTACTATTCCGCTACTACTTTAAATTATTGTTTGTACCAGAATAGGGCTTCCTTGGTTTGTACCCATTCTTAATCTTAGGCCAATTTTTTGACATTTATAAATTATATTTCCCAAAAATAGCTACACTGCGATTCAAAATTGCACCAAAACGAATGACCTTGAACAAAAATTTTCTCATCCACAGTCATTTTTCAAAATATAAATAATGTCCGGCCCATCCCGAAATTTCATCCTGGATACGCCCTTGATGGAGACTTAACCCACATGCTCAGCAATCAATTTTATGATAAGAGTATATAAAGTTATCATTGTGATATAACGGAACCTACTTTGTGACGAACAAAATGCCATTCAATTTTAGAGCTCTCTCTAAGTGCTAATAAAACGCAATTTATTGCGCTGAAGATTTTTGCTGTACAGGAGCATTGAATAGAAGTAATGAAATTAGAGTTAATGGCTGTAGCTGACTGAGATCTAGACAGTTCTAGTAAACTCCTAACCTGAATTCTAGCCTAGTATAGATCGTGTGATTTGCGTTATGACTTCTGCTTGTAGCTGTTACTATTACCATGCATAACAGTTACAAATTAATTTGGAGCTTTTGTCTCCCAGCTACATTATTTATAATAAAAATAATAAAAACCAAACACCAAAAACACTGAAGAGAAAATTGAGCAGCATTTGACGATTTAACTTGTTAAGGTATATTGCAGGCATACGTCTATCGGGTATAGGTTGTTGAATGATTTCGTTTTTATTGCTGTAAGAGTATGGTGTACCGAATATTGTCATTTTTGAATCTTGGAAATTGACATTTTTGTTAACAGTACTAAAGGAACTGGAAGGATTGACTCGCGGAGCTAAAGGTCGCACATCACCGTCGCATCCGCATCAGCGCGACCTGGAGCACTCGGCGCACGTGGCCGAGTGCGCCAAGAGTGCGCTGGTGTTCCTGCGCTCGCGCCACCCCGGCGTGCGTTGCGTCACGTCGCGCGGCACGGTGCTCAACACGCTGACCTTCACCATGGAGGAGGACACGGACATCGAGGAGAAGAACGACGACAGAATCCTCAACACTGCTCTGAATCTCAGCAAGACGTCAGGCAAAGATCTGCACAAAAGCGGTGAGCACTCGACTAGGTTCTCCGTTCTCTTGCTCAATGTGGTCCAAGCTGATAATCAAAATTATGTTTGGAGATCCAAATGTCTATAATGCAAGTCTTGATAATTAACCTTAACCTCACATAAGGCATATCTATATATGTATATGCAACTATTCCATCGATATGAAAGGGAGCAATAACAAATTATGTTAAAAGATAAGTAGGACACATTAAGACGCCGATTTATTATACCATTTCTTTGTATTCTTTCATTGTCTTGTTTTGAGGTTAAATAGGTTCTAGGATGTCAGATTTTGAAACAGTCTCAATTTTAGATTCTATTGAACTGAAATTTAAATTAAAACATGGGATCGTGGTGCTAATGAAAGTGCATATATTTGTATCTCCAGGAGAGCCCCGCCGCTTGTACCGAGAAGTGGTTCTGCTGACCGAAGACCGCAACTTGCGGGTGAAGGCGTTGGCGAGAGACGTGCCCGTCAGAGAGGTCCCCGTCTTCGTCAAGTGGGCAGATCTGGGCTGAAACCCGTTGCCACGGGACTGATGATCGATAACACACACTTCACTAGTGTGAGCTAATAGTCGCGGCCCGAGACTCGCACAATGGTAGGTTAGACCAGATTCTACGCCATATTACCGATATTCTTTTTCATAGTCAGAATTGATTGTTTTTTCGTTTAGAAAAAAGTGCCGAGGATATTTGTATAGTTTTTAGAGCTAATTTTTTGTATCCTTCTTTTCCTTGTAAATTTGAATTATTTGTAACTTTTCAGAGCGAAGATGCCCTTAGCGCTGCCTCTGCCACCTGCTGCTCCCTGGCTGGACCACGGAGAAGCAAGGAACCAAACTAAACCACGTCCATCTCCAGTCGCCTAACTGGACCTAATATATAGATTATACTGCTCGGGACATGTCTTTTTATTTTAAAGGTGACAAACATTTTGTGTATGGCTCTTATTTTTATTATTTTACTTTTGTAATATATCTATAGTTGTTAGGAATGCACTCTGTATGTTCTCACATTTTTCAAAATATTAATTTTGATATTATTAGTAATCGTTCATAAATTAACTGCTTTGGCAGTTGTGACATTTTTTGTTTATATAATCACTGATAAGTCAACATTCCGAGGCTTCTGATTGCTAGTATTGAATGTATTATTTGTAAATAGAATCAAATATTTAGTTTAAATCTTTGAAAAACTATGTAATTTATGTGATATAATATTATACACTTTCATTGCAATCTAGCGTAATTATGTGTAGACATCGACTGTACATTTTTGGTAAACTTATCCACACTAGCACCAGTGCATGTCTTACTGCTCTCTCAGCGAATCTTTACCTCACATATTCGGTGCATTATTTATATATTTCTTTTAATTTTGTAGCTCATACTTATGGCTATGTGCAGTTGGATGGTTTGAACGCAAACATCTTGTAGATGTATTTAAAATGTAAGTGACAGCATTGGTTAGTAACGTAGTTATGAATACTGATTACTAAACGTTATTCTTCTAACAATTTTAAAATGGTTACAAACACAATCACTGTTTTAAATAGATATTCTATAATAATATACATCATCTAAGGTTTTCTTGCCAATTAGAAGTTAGTAACTAGGGTTTTACAATATGCTGTTTTCTTTTTGCTGTGAGGTTGGGGTTCTGTAATAGTAGTTCTATTAGGGTATACTATGACTGAGTTTCATGTTCTTTATTATACAATATATCTTGCCGTCATTGATCGAAGACTGGCTTATTGGGAATTAAATCATTACATCAGTGTTACTATTTGTCTACTTTGAGGACTGATTCATAAAAGTGTGTGTGTTTTAATAATTGGTTTATTTGTCCAATACTTGGTGAAATTACTAGTATTTAATGGATTCTATAATGCATTATTAATTATTATTATCATTGTTAATAAATACTGAACTACGTTGTCTCAGGTACAGTAGGTAACATTTTTTAACACATTGGAATGATTATACATCAATGAGTGATAATACTAGATTGAATTATATACATTTGTGCTCAATGAAGAATACTAATTTATTTTGCCCCATCTTGTCCTTTCCTCAAGCAGAATATCGCAAGCAAAAAAATGCAAAACATTTTTATGTTCAGCATTTAAATCTTGAACTAGAGACGAAATTGAAGCTTTTTAAGGATTGTTGATTACGACAATATCGAAACAAATTACTACATAGCTGTGTACTCTGCTAAAGTTGTTGGCGAAGTCCAGGGACCCGAACCTTTATAAATAAAGGTTCCGGTTCTGAAACAAATATTCTTAAAGGTCCGGTTCCGGTTCCTGCATAAAGGTTCCGGTTCCGGTTCTAAAATTTTAAATCAAACTTTATTATAAAAGTTCAGTATTACCTATGTCAAATTTAATAGAATTATTGGATTTGGATTTTCCTATGAATGCAAGCACCGGTGTAGGCAGTGTCTGTATAAAATTCACAGGATGGAGCGCAGAGTAAATATCAGAGGAGACAGATTGTGGCTACAATTTTCTCCATAAGACAACATAAACATTCATTTTTCCTGAGCTATCATATTCAAATTGTCGGCAATGCAGTTCTCATCGCAGTAGTCAGATTTAAAAATTTAAAACTCGAGCAGCGTTTGCAAATGAAGAATTATTATTTCTTATCGTTATCAAGAATTAAAAATTTCTACAAAAAAATACATTTTGGAATTATTTTCAAAAAATAAACTTGATACAACTTTGTGAATAATATTATATCCAAGTGATATACATGATTTTTTTTATTAAAAGAAGGAACCTTAAAGAACCTTTAAGAACCTAATTGATTATAAAGGTTCGGATTCCGGTTCCGGTTCTTTGGGAAAAAAGTATAACGGTTCCGGTTCTGGTTCCGAAATTATAAAGGTTCATACCGGTTCTAGGTTCCGGTTCCGGTTCGGGTCCCTGGCGAAGTCTACTAAAAAGTACGAACAAAACTTTTAAGTTGTACTTGTACCTACAACCCAAGGTATTTCACTGGAAATACCTTGCCTGCAACCCTAACTTTTTACATGATATGGAGCTTTTCACGTAGATACTATTTATTTCCCTTATACAAAGATAGTAAACAGATTCTCTATTTATTCGGAAGAATAAGCAGTTAATAATTTTTGCTTTTTATTATCATACAATGATAACTAGTACTACCTATTGTAAGACTTGTAGTTGGTATAGTGCGAAAAATGATCGTCATTGCGACGGCACTCTTACCAAATGAAAACATATAAATCTCAAAATTGTCTTTTAAAGGCCTGATTTACACGTCGGTACAATTTCTTGAGCAACTTCTGTGCCCAATCACAATTTTCCTACAATTTTGTAAATTTACACTATGCTACTTCTTATCACAGAACTTGAGCTCAACTTTTATATCATTTAGAACATGTTCTAATTTCCATCAAGAAGTGTGGCACAGAAGTTGTACACGAAGTTGCTCCGTGTAAATTGGGCTTTACGCTCTTTTTTAAATTTTATGGTCATATTGTTGAACGAACTTTTGGGTGGCACCTCGTCCGGTGGAACTCTTTGCACCACCCGGTATGTCCTACATTTTTACTAAATCTTTCAATACTGGCAATGCTTTTCATACATTAATATAATAGTAAAGCCGCACCTCACTTATTGGCCATTTCTTGCACTGCAGTTATGTGGTTTGAGAGTTTAGTCGTCGATAATGATCTGTGGTGTGGAAATAAGAAATGGATGATCTGCAGCACCGCAACGAGGGTGTTTATCATCACCTGTGGAAGATGAAAACTCCTCTCATTTGTATGTCACGTTTCAACTTCAACAGCATCATGTAGCCAATAGCTATGCGCTCGCATCTCAGCATGAGCTGTGATAAGTTACTGAATTCATTCAACGAGTCGGGTTCTGTAAGAAAAATCCAGTGGTTTTCTATGATTTTTCTCTGGTATTGTGAAGCCGATGACATGTGAAACTTGTGAGTTTTTCAATCGATCTGTGGTGAACAAACATTACACTTCTAATACGGAGGTAATAGACACTCTAGTCAGCCAGCTTGTTTACAAAGGTCTGTAGATTGACACAAAAACATTGCAAGAAGACTATGTAAAAGTAAAACCTTCAAGTTGTTGAAGTACCTAGTCCAGGAGTAAACTGGAAAAAAACATTTATTTGAATTGTAACATTTTTCGATAGGAATTTGTAAATTTGCAAAACTTAATTACGTAATGCGACGTTCAATAAGCGCGGAAAGCGTGTTTTCTTAAATATTAAACGATTGGAGAAGAAAACGCAAAAAGCTTCGCAAAACAGCTTTTGTTTTTTTGGCCCAGCTTTTTGGATTTCATCGCGGTTTTATCATCTATTGAACATTGACTTTATCCGTAGAGAAAATTAATAATGACAGGTTTTCAATCGGGTATTTTTAGTTTTACAATGAATTATCCATGGACATCTGACAGGTGACTCTTAAGTTCTAACCTACAACGAGTAAATTTAATTTGCATTGTAAAGAAATTCAATTACTAACTCAAATAGACAAGAGTTATGAGTTTTCAAACAAGATTTATCTCCACTACTTATCATTCGATAACTCCAATATTATGTCTTATTGTCTCTTGGTTCGCCCAGTGCTGACCTTCCATCAAAAGCTCATTCTGCGAAGCATGATATTCGCGAGTGGTCAAGCGCCCCCCCGCTGCGCCGAAACTGCGACCACACGCTGGACCAAAGCTGCTGGACCCGGCGTCCCAGCAGGAAATAAAGCCCTTGTAACGGTCGTATCCCAGATACTCTTCATGCCAAGACGCTTTTGTTGGGCATTTCATACGCCCTTTTTTACAACCAGTGGAAGAGCCGTTAGATTCGAACCCAGTGTGATTGTATTAAGAAAAAAAAGTAGGGTAATCAAAAGATGGATACTGTCTCGGTCTTGCGTCACGTAAAGTATCAAATAGATGACAATCAACCTGTCTGGCTGGACAAACGCCGGACGACAAAACTCTTGTGCAACAATGGGGCAGTGGTCAGCAGCACTAATTGTTCATTTCATATTCTCTAATTGGCCCGATTCACAAGAAATTTGGCGCCAACCTCGTGGCTTCCTCGTCTATGATTTGCGTGCCACTTCCACGCATTCTACGGATAACTTACGATTCGGACTCAACACTTGACTAATGTAAATGATTAGGTAATATATCATCACTGAACTGTCAATTCGTATGGCCATATATCTTTATGCTACACATCGTTAGTAGTTATGATATTTTTTTCGTTGTCCCACATTTCCTGTTCCCATACGACTGACTAGGTAATTGACGAGTAATTCACAAGTCAAGATATTCGTGTCTAAAGGTTCTGATTGATTTATTCTTATTTCTTGATGATTCCGAGTACACTTCAACCCACACTGCATCTTGACAATGCTGAGGCTCTTCCTCTTCGACGACGCGGTATTTGCGAATGCATCAATGAAGTATTTGCATTCCGACATCAAGGGCGCTTGACGAAGTCGACAGCTTGCTTGTCAATTATTGTTCCATCATCAGACGAAGCAGAAGGTGTACCGTTGTTTTTGTTCTACTCGAATGCACGTAATTCTGGACCGTCTCCAATAGTTGAGATCTGTAGTCCTGGTTTCGAGGTGCACTGACCGCCCCTTCTGATGGCAACGAGGAGATTATTGTCTGTGGTCATCAAGGAATAATTATCTCTTCCGACGTATGTAATTAACATCACGTGTCCTGTCTCACTCGTACTATGCACAACTTTATCCTTGGAAGTTCAATCTTTCTCATTTGCATAAACCGCTGTTTTATTTAACCTTATTTAACTAACAGTTGATTTTTTTCAACCACTCGGTGGAGGTGCCGGTCTTCAATCGGCGTAAAAGTTCAGTCAACTCATTACTTATTTCATTAAATTAAAAATGTAAACAAATATATATTTATACTTGTTTCAGTCCAGTGAAATATATTCTATTTCGTAAAGAAACCCTGGCACTTTCATCAGCAAAGAAATTCCAATCCCGTGGTAACTTTGACAGTTACAAAACCAACGGCCTGACAGGTTTAGAGTTTAGAGGTCTATATTTTTTCTCTTCATAAAATTTTATTCTTTAACTATACTACCTATCTTTACTCCTCATTTTTATTACAATTGGTATTAGTATGTTACGAGTGCATTCTTCATATTAGTACCAACCTACCTATTTCATAAAATGCAAGCATAGAGTTCGAATCTGCTCTTAATTCTATGATCAAGTAAAAGTCGTCTTGAATTTAGCGTGACGGTTATTTCGCTTCACCTGTAGGGATCACAAAATCATAAAAGCATAAAACATGAACCTAAGTTCCAAGAAAACATTAAAACAATCCATAAAAGCTGTGTCTTCCATATGACGAAGTAATCGACTCTGTCTGGCTCGTGAGAACCTCATCGCCTCACCTCATTGGCGATGTGCAGCAGAAGCATTGATCGTCACCCACTGCATGTCTGTCAGCGCCGAGGAATTGGCACAGACAGAACTCTACTTATTCATCGTCGTCGTTCAGGTGGAGACATCGCCAGGCGACACGAGACAGCAGATTCTTCAGGATAGAATTTCATCTCCATATCACATGACTTGGCAGTTAACAAAGAGATGCACTTTGCCAATGCATACATTGTCAAGAATCGCATGTAAAAGGTGCAAAACACCGTTTGGTAGGTAAATAAATGGTTTGGTCGTCAGGGTCACTAAGGTCAGGTATTTTCAACTATCTTACATTCAAAGTTAACTAACTTTTTTGGGACTTTAACCATGGACTTAAACCATTTTTTCATCCAAAATTAGATAATTTCTGGCAGATCTTTTAAGAAAAGATCGTGTTCTTTGAAAATAAATATTGTACGATAATTGTTTCTTGAAATTAAGATACAAATAAGAAGGGCATATGTTTTATAGTTTTGTATTTCAAAAGAAATTTCCTTTCAAAATAATCATTCCAAAATTCGACTTCCAAAAAGACGGTTTTCTTGTTTCGTAAGTCGTCGACCATGTCGTGTGAAAACAATCATTCCTAAATCACAAAAGCATCGAATGTGTACTCCACATGAGTTCTGATTGAAAGATATTTAACACTCCTCTCTGAAGAGCGTGGGTTCAAACCACCAGCGAGTCCTATTCTTATTCGTCCTGACGTCGGCCTGCATCTCACACATCCTCCGCCCAAGCCTCCCAGCGCGCGATAACACGTCGGGATGCAGTCGACGGCGAGTGTAGGAGGATGGCGTGTTCCACACAGATGATTACACACGCTGCAGTGAGCCAGAGGTGAGAGAGGTAAATGATAAGGGAGGGAACGCATATGTGCGTAGAGACATGTGTTGTGTGCGTGAACCAGACAGAACAGAATGTTTGTCGGGGGCGTTGGCATCTTTCCCACGTCATACATGCATTAACACCTCGCTCACACGAGCACCAAGTTCACCAGCCCGAGGCCACTGTAGCCAATTGCAAATTATACCCGAAATGGATTGCAGTGCAATTTGTATTATCTCGTATTGTTCGTTGCTGGAGTGTGTTGCGAGGGGGGGGGGGGGAGGGCTTGGGTGCTGATGGACCATGTAACGGTAGCCTGAATGCCCAGTAGCTTAGCATGGCTGATGAATAGGCGAAGTAATTGTGACAAGACAGATGAAAGGGTTGAATGCAACATTAAGATTCTATTTTTTAACGGGTATAATGAGAGCCAATCATCTTAGCGAGGGCCGCGGACCAGGGCCAAGAGCCAGCAAAGTCTTGCAGCCAGAAAAGCACGATTATTGTTCGAGAAAAAAAGAAGAACGAGAAAGAAAAAAATGCATGAAAAGTTTTTATGGTACGAAGAGGCGAATTGTAACTGTTGTTTTCAGTTTTGATACGAGCAGATTTCAAGGTGTGTTGGTAGAAGAATAGAGGCAGGGATTGAGTGGTTGAAGCATGACTTCTATTATCGTTTCGATCCATCAAAAGTGCCAGGTAACCCATTTGTCTACGTTAAGTACAATGAAGATCATCATCTGCAAAGACATAGGCTGCTAGTATCTCGCCTCGGCCTCTTCCTGCTCATCTCTTCCCATGGTCCGAGACCACCCATCTCAACTCACAATGCCACTTGCCAGCGACAAGACTGCCTGGCTGGGCATCTAACCCATATTCCATCGATCGATTTGCTTCAACAATGCTCTCAACGTTCTGGTTATTTTATATAATAACGTATTGTCGATCGCTTCAATGGCATTTACATGATAAATCTGTGTTTGTAGGTAAATAACTACTTACATAATACTTAGAATCAGAGTAAATAAGTGATCAGCTTGAGAGGAATATTGCACGAAGACTGGAGGCGAAGGACAGTTGACTGCTTCTTGCCATGCAATGTTGTGGGGGTTGACATTTGTCACGATCCCAAGAGTCTTATTTACTCTAGTTGACTTTAATAGAGTAACTAAATATTCCTTACAGACTGTTAAAGTCTCTTAGTATACGTCTTACAAATGTGTCCTCAGCTTGATTACACGGACCAATGTTATGAATCAATGTTATGTTATGATCAATGTTAATAAGACTCGAGATCAAAATATAATTTAATAAATTGAAACACAACAAAATCAGCACAAATTTGTGAAAATAATAAATAATAATACTTTTTCGGTTGAAACATAGCTTGAGTCAGGAAATTTACACTAAAAAAATTACATTAAAAACACTGTACAACATTTAACATGGAAGCTGTTACATTACATTGTGATCATAATACTCACGTAAATTTCATTCCTGGCTTCAGTTCTTAGTCTAAGGCTTCGACTGGATGAGAAACGCTGAGATTTCGTCTGTATTGCATGAATAAAAAATGGTATTGAGTAGAAAATATTTATATAAAAAATGCTATTTCGAATAGCCGTAATTCAAGAGTCGGGGGTGCGTAGAGCACGCCAGAACATGTGCAATGCGTGCAGCAGTGGGAAGTAGTCGGGGGGTGCGTAGAGCACGCCAGAACATGTGCAATGCGTGCAGCAGTCGGAAGTAGTCGGGGGGTGCGTAGAGCACGCCAGAACATGTGCAATGCGTGCAGCAGTCGGAAGTAGTCGGGGGGTGCGTAGAGCACGCCAGAACATGTGCAATGCGTGCAGCAGTCGGAAGTAGTCGGGGGGTGCGTAGAGCACGCCAGAACATGTGCAATGCGTGCAGCAGTCGGAAGTAGTCGGGGGGTTCGTAGAGCACGCCAGAACATGTGCAATGCGTGCAGCAGTCGGAAGTAGTCGGGGGGTGCGTAGAGCACGCCAGAACATGTGCAATGCGTGCAGCAGTCGGAAGTAGTCGGGGGGTGCGTAGAGCACGCCAGAACATGTGCAATGCGTGCAGCAGTGGGAAGTAGTCGGGGGGTGCGTAGAGCACTCCAGAACATGTGCAATGCGTTCAGCAGTAGGAAGTAGTCGGGGGGTGCGTAGAGCACGCCAGAACATAATATGCAATGCGTGCAGCAGTCGGAAGTAGTCGGGGGGTGCGTAGAGCACGCCAGAACATGTGCAATGCGTGCAGCAGTCGGAAGTAGTCGGGGGGTGCGTAGAGCACGCCAGAACATGTGCAATGCGTGCAGCAGTCGGAAGTAGTCGGGGGGTGCGTAGAGCACGCCAGAACATATGCAATGCGTGCAGCAGTCGGAAGTAGTCGGGGGGTGCGTAGAGCACGCCAGAACATGTGCAATGCGTGCAGTTACAGCATTCAGCATCGTGTTGTCAAATTTAATTTCAATAGAAACCTTGTACAAAAGGCAACTCTCATTAAATTTGGTATTATTTGAATTAAAAACTAGAGCAAAAGTAATCAATTGTAATATGGACTACCATCAGGCGGGAAAAACGTGGAGAGCAATGTTATCAATCACTAGAACTCAACAGTAACCATTCCCTACAGGTGGCTAGTATTGACAAGCATTGGCTTGGCGACAACGACTATTATTAAGTCTGTAATCTCCAAACGGATTCATAATTTATGATTTTGGTGTTTAATGTTAATTAACCTTAGGTCGCCTAAGTTGTACCTAAAGCCCCTTTTAAACTTCGTAATGTTTTATATATATTTTATAGACTTAGAAATATAATCAGTTTTAAATTATTACTAACTGTATACACAGCGCTTGCGCAATCAATTCTCCAATACGGTATTCTTGGATGGGGAGGCGCTGGCAGATCTGTTATACAACCATTATTAATAATTCAAAAATTAATCCTAAAAATTATTTTAAAAAAGCCCAAATGTTTTCCTTCCAATCAAACCTATATTAATACAAATGTTCTAGACATACGACAGATTTATATTAGAGCATCCCTAATTTACATTCGCAAGAACTATGAAAAATTCAAAAAATCTAGCAGCTGCACCTCTTCTGTAAATACCCGACACACTGACAAATATACTCTTGATATGCCTCGGAAATCTAAACAAAAAAGTCAACAAAATTTACAATTCATCGGACCCCGCATTTTCAACAAATTACCACTAGATATAAGAACAGAAGACAATATCAAAATTTATAAGTATCGAATAAAAGAATGGATTATGACATCTGGCAGAGACTACTGTAAGAGTCTATTATATTTTTAATCAATAACTATTTTAATTTTAATTTGTCTATTAAACTATTTTTAACGTTTTGTACTGTATAACTTCATATATATCAATCAATCAACATCACCTGACGCTATCTTGACTTTTAATATATCTTTTCAACTTAAATCAGCCCGCACACGGAGTTCACTCTATGCGGGCTTCTTATCCTGTTCAACCAAGTGCTTATTATTATACAATGTATGTACTCCTAATAGATAAGAATAAAATGTAATAAAAAATAAAAAAAATAAAAAAATAAAAAAACTTCTGTACCACACTTCTGTGTCACACTTCTTTAATGGAAATTAGAACGTGTTTTAAGTTCTGTGACAGAAAGTTGCGTCGTGTAAATACAAAATTGTATGAAAAATGGGAATGTAGAAGTTGTTCAAGAAATTGCACCGTGTAAATGGGGCTTAAGAGTCTTGCACTCTCGATTTACTCTTTTATTCAAATTTCGATGTCTATTTCCTGACGACTATTTATCAAATAAGAATACTTTTTGTGGATTGGAATTGGAGCACTAACATTACTGTTTTAACAGTAACACTGTTGCCTATCCCAAAGATGAAATAGAGTTGCATCTAACTATATTCCTGATTAACATCATCGCTGAAAGTTAATTATGCCTCGACGCCACAAGGCCCTAATGACCACTCAATGCATTACTGACGTCGATTGCAAGTTTATGACAACCTGTCGTTGTAAAACATAAACAAACGTTTGTGTTTGTCTGGTGTTAGTTGCAGAAGACAATTCGTGAGCTACGCCCATGAACTCAACACTGCTAGATTAGAGGGTACTGGAGGGTAGGCGTGTAGCACGATTCTATTGGAATATTTCATCGAAAATGAGGATTACAAGTGATTGAAATTAGACAGGTGGTAATATGTGTTAAGGAGGTCCCCAATTCAGGGGCCTTACAAGAATGTTGTTAAAATAATTGAAATAATTGCATGTCTTTAGCATACTGACAGCAGGTAACCTAAAGAAACGCCAAAAAAACTTTGCAAACATAAAAAGAAGAATTCAAAGCGAGTTAATAATTTCCGGAATGCATTTCTCAAGTGAAAAAATATTTATGAGCATAAAAACTTGAACACAGTGTCGGTTACAGGATTGTTTAAATTCGTTGTAATTATGATACATATTAAAAAGTGTAAGATTCAAATGCCAATTATTTTAAATGCCTCTCAAACTTAATAACTCAATGAAATTTATTTTTTAATCAAGTGATAATTCGTCTTACAGATTACGATACATAATTTCTTCTTGCAATTTTGCTTTTATCTTTTCATACCACATAGTTTAATATTATTTAATTCATGATTTATTTTATTCACATCTGTATTTTTTGCTATATTATTCACATTGTGATCATTATGTAATAGCACTTCAGTAGGAAAGTATAGTATAGAACAATGCACACATAAAACAAAATTAACCATAGACATAACCAAAGACTAAAACTCAAAATAAAGTACAATATAAAAAAATTATTCATCCCAACCGTAAATCTAGCATGAACGACAGTTTAAATGAGATACATATATTACATCCTTTAATTTATTACTACTTATAAGTTGCAGCTATGATATTCCATTTCAACATTCTAATACAGCCATATTTGTCGTAAAATTTGCTACATTTCTCAGGTCGAATATTAGTTGCATCCTTATAAGGTTGCTGGCAGTGACACGGGTAGAGAATGCACTGCAATTTCATGTTGAACCTGTGGTGGTTGCTTCTCTACTAGCGTCAAGGACAACATACTCACGACGCTTTGCATTGTTGTTTGTCTGGGCGCAAGGAACAAGGGAAGATTGTACAACTCGTGCAATACCAACAGATTCGAATCCAATGTCTTTGCATATTACGACGTTGCAGTGGAACTGAATGCAATGGGATGAGTGCCAGTGCCAGTCTACGCTTTCGAGTTGTAATGAGCTAAGAAATATATTACAATAATGCGTTGGTGCCTTTTTTATACTTTTTATTAATTAGCTGACATGAATCGCTCACACCAGTAAGTTCACACAAGCTGGGGTATGAGTGTATTTTGTAAAGCTTTTTCAAAATGATATTTCAAGATAATTTTGGTTGAGATAGGTGAAAGATTGGAATGTACCATCACAAACTATTTTCGTTTTTGTGTGAGAATACGATTCTACGATTTTTGTAGTGATAGTTAAACTTTTTATTTTATTCATTTACAAATAAAAGATCGTCGAAATCACACGCCCATAGTTATGTAGAGAGGGAAGACCGTGAGGGAAGGCTGGTAGCTGAACATGCCAGGAGCCCCTTGGTATAAGAGGCAAGTACTCAAGAAAAGGGCAAGATTTCTTGCCAAAAATAGCAAGATTTTTTTTCTGAATTGCTATATTTGATCAATACGTATATTTGGCAGAGCTTTCTATTCAAGTGCCTATCTAATAATCAAATATATTCAATGGGGAGTGGGGGGGGGGATAGGGGCCAACGAATTTTGCAAGGGCTTTCATTCTCTTATAGGCCCTCGCATTTGTTATAAAATAATTGAGAAAAAAATAAGTTCATAATTCCCGTTATAACTAAAACTATTGAACATAATTAGCATTTCTAGTCACATACCAAATACCTTCATTAATACCTACCTATAAATTTAATATCACACCCACATCATAATAATAACAGTAAAAACAGATACTTCTCTTTCAATTTGTATATGATTAATAAACAGACTTGGGTAAATTACTTTTTAAAAGTAGTGAGATTATATTACTTATTACTTGGACCAAAATGTAATAAAATTACTGGTAAATTACTACTTCAGAAATGTAATGAAATTACTTTACTTTTTACGATAAAAAGTAGTGAAATTACTCTCAAAAATTACTTTTTCTAGAAATGTTTAACCAAAGGGTAAATTATTGGAAGGGGATACAAATAAGAATGTTTAAGAAGTCACAATAAGAGTCCGTTTGACAATTTTTTACTATTATTGTGTACTTTGTGTGACTTGCGTAGTGGAAATTAAAAAATAAGCCTGGTGAGTGCTGTCATCTGTCCACATTTTTGAAAATTGCATACAAGTGGGAAAATGTGGGCGAGTCTCACGGTACCGCGTTACAAACGTCAAATTACTCTGAAAAAAGTAGTGATATTATATTACTTATTACTTGGAAAAAAATGTAATGAAATTACTGGATCGTTACCCAAAAAAGTAATTTCGTTACAGTAACGCGTTACTTTCGTTACGTTACTACCCAAGTCTGTTAATAAATGACAATTATTATATGCCGTTGACTGAATGTAATTAATATCATTGAACTTGCACTTTATGATGATTCAATAGTCGCTAATTAGACAGATGCAATTAATCATGGTGTCTATTTGTGCGTGAATTATTATCCTTATCATTGTCCAGCTGATGCTAACTCAGATTCAATGGCAACTGTTATTATTGGCATTGACTGCCACTCGCAAGGACGTTCTGGCTTTTTTATTATCTGTTTATTGATCAACTATGTCTAGAGCTGAAATTGCCGTATTTGCTCTTCACCTTAGCATAGGTTCCTTTTATGAGCAGTTATGTAATTATGACAAAAATAGAATATCATGGGCTTGTTTGTCGTTAATTGTGAAGATTTGCCAATTTGAATGATCAAATCACCTTTGCTTTCCGGATGGAAGATTTAGTGAGGTGTTAATAAAAAATATCCATTAACGAGAATTCAATTGTATGGACTTTTCACACATTGGCGCTAGAATCATTGTACGTAAATTCCATATGCAGTGAATCAAGTCTATATTAGAACCAGTCGTAAAATCATTATTTAGATACTGACGAGTTGGAACTTAAGAAATAAAAGGATATTAAATATTAACTTTGCAAGTTCAGGGAAATGGTACATAACAGAAATTCACAGAATGCATTTTTTTTGACGAATTTTTGTTTGAAAGAGGTTTTGAGGTTGTTAACTTCTGTCGTTGGTTTGGTATCGATAAAGACCTGTCTAAAAACTATAGATTAAACTTGTGGTTTAAAAATTTGCATGTGGTTTAACAAGCATTTAATGAGATGTCTGGCCTGACAGGATTTTTGCAATTTAGGTCTGCTCATCACTAGCCGTACCAAAATTATATAAGAAAGTATCATAAGGTAATTTGGGTGGAAAAGTGTTAAGCGGAGACTTACCGGTTTTTGCACACGTTCAATTCCATCCTTTACCATTATTATTATCATCATTATATCACATCCACCTGCTGCTCGCGAGGCTGACCTTGGGGTCATTCTGAGGTCAACTTACCTCGCTACATTCTCCCAGCATCCCAACACATCTCTCCTCATCTTCAATAACTATTCAATCATCTTGAAATTTACACGAATATACTCTCTTCGTTTTCACAACGTGTTGTTCAAATCTAACACCTCATATTTTATTATTGTCATCTTAAAGGAGACCATTATCTCGCCATCAACTACGTCATCGTTTATTTGTTTCGTCATCGCCAAATAGTTGATCGTGATCGAGGTAGATGTCAGCCTTGACCATGTGACGTCATGTGTAGACAGTGAGAGTGACGTGATAGTTCCATTCATGCATCGGTTAGGGTTATTTCACCTGTCAACTTGCGGTTTACCGGGTTTACCGCAGGGTATAGGAACTTAGAACTTTATATCACGAAATGAACATGGAACTGTATCTTCCTTGAATTACTTGGTCTGAGTTTTTATATTTATGCTTTTATTAATGTATTGGAAGCCATCGCATTTGTATTTGTTTAATTACATATCTAATCTAATTAATTATCTAATTATATTATTTTGAAAACATATTTAATGATCTATACATATCATCAAGCAAATGGAAGCCAAGGCCAGGTATTGTTTAAAGTATTTTTACAAGTGTTATTATTTCAATGTAGTACATTATATGAAATAGCGATGTTTTACACACACAAAAATTGTTTTTATAAACGACTTATCAGCTAGAACAATTCACGCCTGTGGATGATATGAAGATGATTCTGAAGAAAGGTTTTGGCATTTACCAATTGATGGAAACCACAAAAGAAGTTCAATCAGAAAAGTCGGCATCGGAAGTCAACCTACCTCCAGAATGAGAGTCCCAACGCTTTACCGCCTGATACAACTCGCTTGCTATGATGATTGCGAACACGTCATCATTTGAGGCAATTCTCCTCTAATATGGGAACTATACCATCTTTTGATTTTTCAAATGAGAAGAAACACGTTATTTCTTAGTTAAGATGAACCGTGTAAAAATACCAGCCAAGTCTCTACAACTAAAAAAAAAGCTATGAAATCTTAAAATTCTGCACTGAAAAGTAGTGATATCAAAAAATGGGCCAAGTCAAAACTTTATTTGAAAATCAAAAAATACTTGGCGCATCGTGTATACATAGTTTAGAAGTATAGACCAGATAGAAAATATACATTAAATATACATAATACATATAGTATACCTATTATGCCCTAAAAAAATTATGCGCCAAGTATTTTTTGATTTTCAAATAAAGTTTTGACTTGGCCCATTTTTTGATATCACTACTTTTCAGTGCAGAATTTTAAGATTTCATAGCTTTTTTTTTAGTTGTAGAGACTTGGCTGGTATTTTTACACGGAGTGTTTTTTATGGGGATATCACTCCTTTTTTTAGTTTATTCTTAAAATTTGTGACAGTTAAATCGAATGAACAATTTCTAAATCCTGTAAAAAAAATCGCCATTTACAATTTGGTTACTACTAATGAAAATCTGCTATATATTTGCTTAAATGGTCTTTCATGAAGAATAGCAAAGGTTTCATTCCAATCGGTCAACCCAGTTCCGAGACAGACATGCCAACACTTCGGTTTTCAACATGACTGCTGAAATTACTGCACTGCTTAGAATATATATCTACAAATGTGTATCTTTTTAAGCTTTCTGAATATGTATACATTTTATAGAATGGGGATTAGGTATAATAATTTTTAATTTTTAATGACGTCATTTCCGGTTTCATGAATAGGAAAATTCTAGTTTGACTGTTCCTATTCCATAGAGATGTCCTTCCGAATCGTTTAGCGCTAGATTCGTACCGATCAGTCTACCAGTATTCGAGATACGACGATACTTCTGGTTTCAAAATGGCGGCTGAAATCTCTGACCCCTTGAAATTTAATTTAAACAAGTTTACATATTATTATAAGCTGTCTCAAATAGTATTAATTGTATCAAAATGTAAATTTGGGAGATTTTTTAAATGTGTGACGTCATTTCCGGTTTTGGTATAGGAAACTGCAAATATTACTGACGATAAAACATAAAGTTAACCGTCTTAATCGTTTAGCGCTGGTTTCGTTCAAATCTGTTTAGCCGTTTTTGGGATATGATGTCACTTCCGGTTTCAAAATGGCGGCTCCGGTTGGTTTTATAACAAGATACATAAATATCAAAATAATCGGATCAACATTTGTTGCCGAAATGCCAATCGATGTATTTCAAATTTCATGACGTCATTTCCGGTTTCGTTAACATAATGTTTAGTCTCTAGCTAATGATAATCCATATAGTTGACCGTCCGAATCGTTTGGCGCTATTTTCGCTCCAATCGGTTTAGAAGTTGTTGAAATATAACGTCACTTCCGGTTTCAAAATGGCGGCACAAAAAATTCATGGGGTGAAGGTTAAATCAGACGCCAAAAGTGCACACGTGGTAAAAATGTGAGATCAATCGGTTAAGCCGTTTAGGCTGTGGCCTGTTTACCGGATTTGAATTCCAGGAGACTACTACTACTACTACTACTACTACTACTGAGATTATTATTATTATTATTATTATGAAAACCGCCCTAAAACACTGTTTTCACGGCCCTCTAGCGCGCAAAGGGTGTAACCTATTGTTCCCAAATTTGGTATATGTTGTAGGGTGGGCCATAGCTCGAAATTAAGATATATCGCAACAATGTGAGATTTTCCAATTTTAAGATCCAGTAGGCCGAAAATGCCACTTTGATGCTTACAGTAAAAGTGGGTTTGCTCCAGCCTTTATATGAGAGTGTGCGCGCGCCGTACGACTTGGCTGGCGTGGAGCGACCGCTCCACTAGATTGAAGAAGGATTGTAACGGACATTCCCGATTGCTAGACAAGTACTTGAATTATTAGTTTTAAATACAATTTGTAATGTTGATGAAACATGTTTCACAGATTACTTACAAGTTACAAGTGTTATAATTTTTATAATTCTTAGTTCAAATCGCCTCGAAACACCGCTTTACCAGCGTCATAAATATTATAATTTATTCACGAAAACAAATAAAGAATAAGTTTTGGAATGCGAGTTACTTATGTTCTTGACGCCATTATCAACTTCAGCCATTGATTAATACAACATTCCATTCTTCAACCACTGCAAATGTAAATTAACTAAACCATGACTAAACTCTTCTGTACTTTTCTGTACAATTATGTTATCATACAAATTATGCTTAAACTATATTTAAATATGATCACGATTCCATTATCCCAGTTTAAAGATAATATCACATTTTGTACGTGTTATCAAAGTTTCTATATGTTATTCCGATATATAATAATATAAGAAATCATTATCATTATCACAATTTGTATCACAATTTGTTATAAAAACACTCGCAAATGATTACTGTTATACCAGTTAAAAATATTATGACAATTTGATTACATTGGAACAGATGATAAATGTCATCACAATTTGTAGATATTATCACATTTTGATATTAGTTATCACTGTTTTAATAACAGTTTGTAGCTGTTTCTAGAAAGTTATCACAATCCGTCCATCACATGACATCACGACAGGTTCTCTCGGAGATGGATTGACGTCGGCTCGGCGGAGGATGATAATTGATTTGCTTAGTTCAATATTTTTACCTCCAAGTCGCATAACAAGGCATGTTTATTTCTTATCACACTGCATTGTCCACATTCTAGCACGTTGCCTCGGTTAATGCGTTTACTCGGTTCTTGAAAGGGAAATATTGTAAGAAACGCAATCAACTCTCTTGGTTTCATAAAACAACTCGCAGCAACTGATGCTTTCCTGGTTTATCTGTTTTACGTCTTTCTTACAACAAACTGCAAAATGACCACAGCTCTAAACGATCATACATAGTTGTTGCCTTCGTTCATGCCTTTTTGAAAATAAGTGAGGTAACAAAAGCGATGGAACTCAACTATGCAAATAAACGTTTTCTTCTTGCTTGATGCTGAAAGGAAAAGGAATAAAAGTAACACGGCTCCTCCACCAACTTTGAAGGTATTTGCTGTTATTTTATTCCATCCACGAGTACGTTTTGTAATATTTTAAGTTTATTCTCTGCCACAAGAGAAATGTAACTGAATCTACAGAAATAAGAGCCATTTCTTGACGTGTTGCTTTACGTGTAAATTGTCCTAAATGGTATAAGAGCTTTTTGCGTCTATGTGGACTTTTGGTTTGAAATGTAACATTTTTAAGTAGATTCTATCTTTCCCTCTCTCTCATACTAGGGATATGCGAGAGAAACATCTCGTAAAATTCTTTTCCTACCATCAAGGAAATGCAGGAATGATACAAAAGGCACAGAATGTAAAATATTGCTTATCCATCACTTAAGACAGGTTATTTTTTTTCTTTCAGTATGTTGGCGACTAACGAAGCAATGGGAAGTATACACAGTTAATGAAACTATCCAAATGTTGACTATGAAACGTTCTTGGGTTTGAACCCAGGACCACTCGGAAACTGATACAACTTTTTACTACTTTTACTTGTTATAGTAAAAGTAAGTGCAAATCATTTTTATGGATGAATAATTTAAAGAATGTTAATGATTGTAAAGTGGACAGAAACAATGGAATAAAACTACCCTCAAATCATAAGCAATTTTTTTGCTGTGAATATACATTTGTCTCGTTTCCATTAATTGGTCACCCCTGAACGTGCGATTCCTCACAGAAAATAAATCTTGAAATCGTCTTCATATTTCACGCGTGAAATCGTACGTATGCAAATCAGCTATCGATCGGAGACTTCGGTAAAATATCGTTTCTCCATCGAGCTGTTGAATTCGCCCAAAGAAATAAGCTATGTATAAATATTATTTATAACACTTGCAGATATGGAAACAATCGGCATCGAACGTTTTCGGCTGTATTCGAAGTCACGCCCCCAACGGAATATTGAATATTGTTTATTACTTTGCGAGTTGTTCAAGGACATGCGAAAACTTCTACATTCGGCATTTGGCTCTAACTTTTGCTTCACGTCTTACGATAATAATGGGAATGTATGAGCTAGTTGAAAACATCATAAACAATAACATGGCCTCACGCTCATCCACCAACTAAACTGCATAGTTACTTCCGTTAACTTCCATAATATATTCATTTTTAATACGACCATAATTCATGCTGCAGATAATTGCATATATTTTCAATGTAATTTTTAAAAATATTTGCCTCTGATTTTTGTTTAAATTGTTAAGGTCATACCATTTAACCGATCAACCTTAAATTTGATAAATGATAATTTTGTATTGACGGCATGAGAATGATTTAAAACCATAGTTACTTCAGTAGTTAGGTAATTCATAGAGCTAATTTAACAGAGATGATCGTACTATTTAAATAACAAAATTTATTCAATTACATCATTATATCATTGTTTACGATAATTTCTTACGACAAAATGTAGCTGTTTTCAATGCTGTTATCATTACATGTATATTGTGATAGCTTAAAGCTGTCACAGTTATAGATGTTATCACAATTTTATATAAATAAGTTTAAAGAATATTTTAATCGCTTGATAAAATATAGATGTATGACAATTTTGTGAATTCTACGTTATCATTTATATTCTGCTAGTAATGTTATTCACAGAAAAAAGAGGAATTAAAAAAGAAAAGCCGGATACACTTTCGATCTCGCTTACTATTTCAATGATAATGAACTTGATGGAATGAAATTCAGCCGTTTTCATGGGAAGTAACTCTGAACAATTGCGTTAATGAGCTGGCTTGTTCGAGTGAAGACAAAGCAGAGGTTGGTTGCCTCAATCACTCTTCTAGAAGACTCGAGTCCAGCCACCAACAGCTAGAGGCGCACATGGCGCAAGCGCAAGCGCAAGCGCAAGCAGCGACACTCACACTTGGCACACACGCATTGGGCTTGGGCAGAAGATGGGAGGAAGTGGTTGCTATGATATGCGGATGTTGTTACTGCAACAAGCGGTACCTCGAGGACGAAACATTATTTCATTAAATAATTATATTAAAAAGAATCATAATCCAATTTTCAAGAAACTTTATTGTTATTCGTATTCAATTTCGTACTAATATTTTTTCTGTATGGCAAAAAAGTAAAATAAATCTACATAAAAGGACTTTATTATTGGATTGTAAAGTTGTCAAAACCACTTTAAAGTTTGCTAAACCTGAATATTTAAATTTTGTTTTTGTGTTTGAGTTGACTTTTTATTAAAACGCATACGGCTAAAACGGAACTTTTATGTAGATTTTATTCCCCTTCCCTCGTGGTACAGAGAACATAAATTATAAAATCAGAACAACAAAAAATTAACCGTAATTAAAATTGTGCTAAGAGCCAAGAGTTCAAGAAAATTTAGTATTAATAAAGAAAGTGAAAAAGTTGTATAATGCGTTGTGGAATCACTCAGATTTTTTTTATCTTATTTATTTAAATCAATGTAAAATTAAAATCCGTTCTATAAACAAATAAATCTGCTAAGTAAATATACACCGCGAAAAACAAATACATGCAGTTATGTGCATTGAATTGGCCTTGCTTTCGGCTACCTTGACGTTATGCAAACAACAAATAGTCTCTTGAAAGAGTTTCAAGAGACATCGATAATTACTTTCTGATGGGAATTCAAAACAATACTAAATCATTTCCGAGTTAAATCATCGATATCCGAGACGCCTAAAAAACACTCACTTAGAACATAAGGTTGGTTTCAAAGACGGCATGATACTTCTTCCGCCTTAAGTGATGATCGACATGTGGCCAAGAGTGTTTTGATGTTCTGTGGAAGTCTCTGCCATATCTAAGCATCAAGTACATTGGCAATATCATACCTTATTCGTAAAAATACCTAAATTCCCATTATTTTCAACAGATCATCAGCTTTATTACATTTGAATGGTACAGGGAAAGAACGCTGTAAGTCACATTCGGATGAAACGGAGATAAACGAAGTTTATCTTGAAACTTCTATTGATCTCCCATACAGATCGATATTTCAATTGCTTTTTTCAAGACTTTGTAGCAATATTTTCTAAAAACCGAAGGAATATTCTGAATGCTTCCAAACGCAAATAGTAAGTTTGAAAGTTTGAATCCAGCGCCCTCCTGGTGCAAAATGGTCTAATTCATAGTTTGCATGTGACGTCATACATTGTTCAGACATCTTGTTGGCACGATATCTGTCACCTCTGTGGTTTTGGTGATTTGTCGGAGAAACTTTCAGGACCCACACTTTTACTAAAATACATAGAATACCTAAATCTCTTTTATTATCCGACCTGTCAAACGTGCCAAGCTAAATAGCTGTCAGCTGATAAAATAAAGTTTTATTCTGAAATAAAGAAGTCCAAGCACACTATGAATTCGGCTACTTTTGATTTAGGCGAATTCCGATGATGGGCGTTTGGCAGTCTTGTCACGTCACAATTCGCCTTTTTTTGGCGTTACCCGCGGTTTGCAAATAATTAATCAAGTAACTACAACTAATTTCACTAATTAATGTATAGTTCGTTTATTTTTAGAGCTGTAATAATTACATTTGGCGCTGTCTACGTCTCGCCTGCGCAGCGCCACTGGTCGTGATATTTTCAGCTGATTGTTCCGGGAACTTGCGACTGATTAACAAGATGGCAAGATAAACGGATGAGCCAGATAGTTTTACTGCTCCACTCGGCATTATTATCAGTCCTCCACGCTCCACAGGACTTGAAGAAGATTTTTGATTGATGGTGTTATGATGCGTAATTACAGTAATTATATTGATTGCTGAATTTCAAGTACATTCGTACACCTGATACAACATGAAACCGAAACTTTTTCAAGGTACATAATAATCGTTTATTTGCTGCCATAAATAATGTCTCCTCGTCTGATTTTATGATTCTTCTTCTATTTCAAGGTGACGGCTATTGGTGGGGATCATAAACTGATGCTTGATGACATGCGTGAGTATATCTTGTCCCCCATCTCCTCAAGATGATCAAGATATCATCTTTGTCCCATCGACAGAGAGGAGATAACTAACACACACGATAGTTCAATCTTATTTACCCATGCTACAACTACATAATTACTCGACTCCAATTAACTAATTGACACATGTGATTAAAGTAAACCAAGATAGATATAGCGGATGTTATTAACTAATATTATCACACAAGTATTTTCTTGTACCTCTAAATTTTCTCAGAATATTCCTAGAGTAGGTCCCCAAGTATATAATCTATATCATTTATTTTATGATGACTCAGTATTTGGCGCCTATTTGGTGACTGCAAAATATCTGTAAAATGAGGCAATTTAGTAGAAAATCAGGTACCTCCGTCACTGTTTAAGAATGTCGATATTTCTTGTTGTGAAGAGTTATTTACTAATGTTCAGGAAATCACAAACACAATAATACGTCATTGGTGTTAAGGTTCTCTTCAGACTTAAGACGGTGACATCATAGAAGCATTCCATCTCTCTCATCTCAATCATTCTCTACGCTCGCGCATCACTATCACACACACAGCACATTAATTATTAATCGTCAGACTAATCCAAGGTCCATTGTGTTCCGAGGAGCACACCGGTCCGACCGGTCATGCCCGGACAGCGGCGAAATCTCGCAGTGATGTCAGAACATCGTCGTAACCTTTGACCGTTACTAACGCCATTCCGCGAACCTTCTGAACCAGAAGAGTTTCGGAGAAGGACGAACAAGGACGTGCAGAATAATAATGGCGGTGGGAATACGACTAGAAGGTGAATGTAATGAAACTTTGGGCGTGTTTGAGGATGGCGTGATGGCTTGGATTGAAGTGGATAGGAAAGGGTAGATGGTGAATTGTTGTATTTACGTCACTGTCAGAAATTCATTTTTATTACTATTCCAAAACACTGCGTACAACTAGAGAAATATTAACAATTATAGACATTTAGTGATCAATCACTACTGAAATGTATTAGGAAGGCATATTTTTCCGAACTTTTATTGATGTACATGTGGAAAGCTCGGTAAAAGTCCGGAACAAGATGGAAATTCAATCAGATCAGATATTTTGTTACATTTAGGAACACATAGAACGTATTTAGAAAAATATCAAATAAGAGCTGAACTGAGCTTTCAGGGGAAATAAATAAGAGAACATCAACCACAGCAGAACTAAAAAGTGAAAGTTACGACGATTCAAATGCCAATTTTCCTAACATCACGTCTTCGAAAAGCTCCCCTCTCCATCTATAATAGCGATCAGCGTAGAATACGCGCTGCCGATTCGTTACGCGTCCTCTCCCGCGTCTCAAGTTTCCACGGACGGATATTTAATTGTGTTATCGTCGTCATGGTTCCACGTGATCACGTGATCCCGTGTTCCTCGCCGACACCACGTAACTACGACGTCTCCGCCGCGAGCTTCCGCATCATTACTCGTCGACGCGATGATGAAACCGATGATGGCACGTCGACCGAGCCGCGACCTCGCCGCGCGAGAGACGGCCTTGCGATGCGCTAATCGCCCCCGACACTCGGACTTGGAGAGGCGACGACGCCGATCACAAAGACGATGACAACAACAACAAAGAGAAGACGACGTCGTCGCGGCAATCAGGATGCCCTCTTCCCCCTCCACCTTAACATTTAGAACACAGACCATAAGGTGTGAAGTATATAATTCAAAGTAATAGGGTTAAGGTGTCTACATTAAACTTCCACCAAAATTAAAACGCCACTTTAAATCAATATTCAATTATAATCAGTATGTTATAAATCAAGATAAATGGGGGATATGGGGTATAGTATTATGTTCAACTTAAGAGTAATAATTTCAGAACTGGAACCTTTCCTTTTCTCCTGTCAAAATGACAAATTTGGTTTCGCCCCAAACCATATTTGCCCTATCATTGTATATCCACTAGATAGGGACCCTAATTAACAGTGATCAAGCCCCTAGGAGGTTTTGGGACCGCGATTAGCTCAGCGATTAAGCGAATTGCGATTATGTTTTGGAGCGTGAACGGGGCTCAGCGACATTCAGAACTCTTTACCTGACATCGTGAGAGCTTGAGGTGTTGGTGAAAAATAATATTTAATACGACCCTGGCGTCGTTTCTAGACGCCAATTACGACGCCGCTAGCGATGGAAACCGACGCCTGGAGTTAGAGATTCTACTTCATTGCATTCTGACCTCCACTTGCATTACTTTGTAATAATTAATGATAACTTCATCTAAATTCCTTATTAAATAATATGCAAGACAAGACAACAGTAAGCGACCTTGCCGTATTGAGCACTACAAAAACGATAAACGATATTTAATTCGCATTTAATTTTATTTGAAAACAGACGAAGTGTGGAATTATAATTGCGGAGATTTCAATGCCAGAACTAGCCAGGGACGTTTAGCCGGTCTATAATTGCGCGATTATGGGTGGATGGGTGGAGGTGCCATATGCACACCTGAGCAGATCGTAATTCCAGGAAAGTGCAGAATTTTAAACGTTTAACAAAGTCTAAGAAATCGGGTTGAACTTCATTTATTTTTTCTCACCCTAAATGTAATTTACAACATGAAAATTGTAGGTTGTCAATGTCAAGATGCACCCTTATTTTCTTCTTAGTGCAAAATACGTTCTTCCTTTTGTTATCTTCTGTTATACCTTTTGTAGATTAATCTTCTAATGTTAATGAGTTTCCAGTGATATTACAAAATTAGTTATCAAATTAAAAATTTCTATCTGTATCACTATTAGGGAAATAGAATCACCACAAAAAATCAATTTCTTGAAAAAGGTGTGTGATTTTACAACTTTTTAAATTTTAAAAAGTAAGGCCAACCGGATTGGTTGTACTGTTTGCCTTTTATTATACTTTTCACAACATTAAAGCTTAAAAAAAGCATAAACATCTCAATAAATTGAGCTTTTCATGTGGATATTATTCCTCTTGCCCACCGATAAAATTAAACCGAAACCGAAACGCATTATCAACTACAAATATTTGGACATCCATCATTGAACTGCCTCTCCCAATGGTCATGCCAATGTTGGTCCAACTAAGATGTACCCACATCGGACACCAGCGCCCAGTGCGACACAAATCACTCGTGGAGATCTAGCCGTGTGATTTTCCCTTGCACTCTTGTACATGAGTTTGTCGTGCATCACGGCGTTGGTTGTTGCATATTCATCAGGTCTGCCTGCACCAGAGGTGTTGCACTGTCATTAGTTTGCTTGCTCCTCTCTTCTTTGCCAAGACCAAGGCACAATTCCATGCTTATTATTAGTTCCAAACTCTTCGTACGTCTTTTACAGTGTTTCTAATTTATCCAGGAATGTATCTCATCAACTCTTGAGAGGTATCTACGTGTCCTCTCACTATTATTATCAGGATTATTTTTATTTTAGTAACGGCCTTCGACATTTTCGTTTGTGGCCTTCATTACTTGGAGATAAGGGCCATCTTATTGAGAACGTGAGCGCGGCTAGCTATACACTTACTATTGTCGGACCTCTCTTTAAGTTAATAATGCAACTCTTATTTGAAATGTGGTTATGAAATTTTATGATCATTTCTTGTAAAGTGACTTCTGGTTCATTCTCACGAAATTTTTAAGGTAGGTACCAGAATTCAAGCATTTTCTTATTTTTAGATCGTGCTTTAAGAAATATGTGTGCAAATTAGGTTTTTTATACACTTTTTAGGAAATTACGATCCCATAGAAATATTATTCGCGATTTCAATTGAAATGGTACCTCTTTTCTTTGCTATTTTGAAGGCAACTTAATACTATTTTTGTGACATTCAAGTTCATCATCAAGAGTTCTGGACACATCCATGGTAAGTATATTTTTGCAGACAATTTTACATCTGAAGGATTATAATTTATTACAAAAGTAGCAATAGGAGGAAGTAAAATTATGACAAACTTGCCATCACAGCTTAAAAAGAAAACTTAATCTTTATCCTTATAAGTTAAGATTTTGGAATGTTCTTCGCTTCCTAACGCCATTTTTTCGATATAGCTCGTATGTTTGGTTGGAGGAACTTGTTAATCAAATGTTTAAGTTAATATCAGTCACTATACGTAAGAAAGACGCCATTATAATAGACTTAATGTGTAGGTACACATACAAGAATGAAGTTCATGGCCATGCACTTGTATTTAGCTTGTCTAATATTTCCTGTAAAATAGCGGCATTATTTTGCAGCTCAGCAGTTGGTAATACTGTCGGTATTCCAGCGCCGGCAATAATTATCATTATGCAAATCCTCTGCTAATATCCTCTGTCGCATTCACACGCAACATGCATGCTGTGCTCATGCAGTTGAAATATAATGCATTTGTACGTGTTGATGAATAGTCGCATTGCATTGCCTCGTTCATATTGTAATGCAGTTCCAGAGCGTGCATAATGGCGGACTGAAGCCGAGTGAAAATACAATGCAGGACTACCAACCGAAATATGATATGAAAATAATAAATCCTGTGCTAATGGAGGTTTATACGTGTGTTGGGGTCAGAAAAGTGCAGCATAAAGGCGCCACCATTAGGTTGTAAGGAAGCTGATAAAATAACGGGAAATTCGATTGAACAGATTTTTGCCTGTAGAAAGTGCATTAAAGTATGTCTTTTCTAATTAATATGTTCGACAATTTTTAAGGTTTCGTTGATATTTTTTATTTTTAGTTGAGCCCTGTCTTGCCATGGTCCAAGTTGATTTTTTGTATAGTGGAAATAAAAAGAAACAATAATTGTGGGACAGATTTGAAAGCTTTTAAAACTTTAAAATTTTAAAGTTAATTTCGGGTAATCCAAAAAGAATCCAATAATACCAAACTTATAAAATTAACTTAAAATATCCATTCATTTACTCCCTCTACAATATGATTTAGCACCTCAAGTGATTTAAAATTTAAATAACGAAGATTTCTAATGTCGTGGGATCGAATGTATAGACATTATTTCGTTCCCATCGATCCCACTAATGATAAGAGAACGTGGCGAGAGTTGCATTGATAACACACTGATACCTCATCAACATCTGGACTCACTTTATTCACTACCTCCTTAGTTGGCAACGGCGATGACATTGTCCAGATAACAATGTTTGCATACTTTCTTGCCAATAATGTAAATTCAGCGTGAGATTCCTCGTCGAGAGTCGACGTCGAAGCCGTATTGACATGTTATTATGATACTTTGCTGTTGAGATCTTTTCCCGGTACTCTTCTTCATGCTTCATCACTCGCATTTCATTCCAGAGACCCGAACTTAATTTTACACTGAAATTCACACTTTAATTTTGCACTTACAATGTGACAATTCGTTCCACTGTTTTCTATACACAAGCGATAGGTGATTAATTTGACGTTAATTGACAATAAAATAAGAAACAGCGTTGAGGAGACAAATGGAGATAAAAAGTGGACAAATGGGAGGTGTTTGACCTGAAATTGTGAAGGAGTCATAGTGTGGTTCTTGCTGGTTAAATCGTCAACATGGAATAATGAAAGCCGAGTGTTAAAGACTTCTTTACAACACGGCGACGAACTTGCGATGGTTTCCAAAAAGTAAGACTTCTTTCTGACACGTGGTGCAATCTAAGAGATTTGAGAATATAATGACCAAGTGGAAATATTTGCCCGTTCTTCTTTATAAGGGCCACCAAAACGACATTTACTTGGGATTAAATCTACTAAATTTTCGGAAGTATTCCAAAATCTCGAATTTTCACGATTATCTCTTGTTTTTTTGGTTTTACATTTTTCTAGGACTTACTCGCAGCATAAATGTTAAATACAGACATCAAAGATTAGAGATTAAGATTTGATTGAATATCAAAGATTATCTTTATCAACAATGAGAGGGTGGTGTCTATTTGTTTTTGTGTTACTTGCATCTTGCTTACTTCCTAAGCCTTGCTTGAGTTGGGCGCCACTAAAAGCTCATCATAAAAGCAGAAAACATAAAAGCTGGGATCATTCCAACTTCTTCTAAATTTCGGTCTGATTATTAAGCCTTAAGCACCACTGACGATCGGCCATCGACAAAACAACGGTTGAGATGCATTGTCTCATGCTACTTCATCTAGTGGAGCGGTCGCTCCACCCAGCCAAGTCGTACCGTACACTCACACGCACTCAACATACCGTAAATGCCTAATAACTGAGGAGCAGACCAACCACTTTTACTGTAAGCAACAACATGGCATTTTCGGCCTACTGGATCATAAAATTGGAAAATCTCACATTGTTGTGAAATATCTTAATTTCGAGCTATGGCCCACCCCACTCCATATACTAAATTTGGGAACAATAGGTTATGCCATTTGCGTGCTAGAGGGCCGTGAAAACAGTGAAATTACACCCCTTTTAAAACCTATCTAATGATATCAGGAAACACCGCTATCACCGCCATAGCCTAAACGGCTTAGCCGATCGATCTGAAATTTTTACCACATGTGCACTTTTGGCGTCTGAGGTGCCTTTTTATAAATCAAACCGGTAGTCGCCATTTTGAAACCGGAAGTGACGTCATATCTCAAAAACGGCTTGACCGATCGGAACGAAATTTGCGCCAATCGATTCAGACGGTCCTCTTTATGAAATAACAATAGTTAAATTAAAGTTTTCTAATTACTGAAACCGGAAATGACGTCATAGTTTAGCGAAATCTGCTTAAATTCACTTCCCTTTATATAAAAACCAACTATATATTCAGAAGGCTTATAATGAAATATTAGTATTTATATACATATTAATACCTACAATGTGTAAGAGCTTTCAGCCGCCATTTTGAAAACCGGAAGTGATGCCATATCTCGAAAACGGCTGGACCTATTGGAACGATGCTTTCGCAATTCTTCATGGCATATCACTTTAAGTTTAAATTTAGCTCCAAACAATATTTTTTTAGTAACAAATTCGGAAATGGCGTATTTTTTTAAAGGAATTAGCCATTGTTGCCCTAATAAGTTTTACAAGTTGTGTAAATAAACTAAAAAAATAAGTGATATCCCCATAAAAAACACTCCGTGTAAAAAAACAGCCAAGTCTCTTCAACTAAAAAAAAAATTATGAAATCTAAAAATTCTGCACTGAAACGTAGTGATATCAAAAAATTAGCCAAGTCAAAACTTTATTTTAAAATTAAAAAATACTTGGCGCATCGTTTTTTTAGGGCATTGTAGGTATAGGTACTATAAGTATATGTATTTATATCTAGCCTATACTTCTAAGCTATTTATATACACGATGCGCCAAGTATTTTTTAATTTTCAAATAAAGTTTTGACTTGGCTAATTTTTTGATATCACTACGTTTCAGTGCAGAATTTTTAGATTTCATAATTTTTTTTTTAGTTGAAGAGACTTGGCTGTTTTTTTACACGGAGTGTTTTTTATGGGGATTATATTTTCTTCCATAGCTGTGCTACGTTGGGCGCCACTCAAAACTCTAGGAATCCAGAAATGCATCGATGTAACATTTTAATTATTGGTTTTGGACTCCAGTAACAAAGACAATATAACTGTTGTGATCCTGTATTATTGTTATGTTTCCACATTTATTTAATTTTTATGGTACGTTACGTTTTCAACTTTTCTCCCTGAGCTTTTCTAGATTTGGGCGCCACTCAAAACTCTAGGAATCCAGAAATGCATCGATGTAACATTTTAATTACTGATTTTGGACTCCAGTAACAAATACAATATAACTGTTGTGATCCTGTATTATTGTTATGTTTCCACATTTATTTAATTTTTATGGTACGTTACGTTTTCAACTTTTCTCCCTGAGCTTTTCTAGATTTGGGCGCCACTCAAAGCTGAATCACTGACTGACTTCACCGAGGTTTCAGTCCTAAGTGACCACGACACCGTCATTGTGAGGGTGGCAGAAACAAACACGCAAGCCAGTAGGTAGCGAGGGTGACGATATCATCACGCAGACTCTCAGAGAATCCTCACTGATGGAGATTTAACATGCTTTCACGGAGTTAATTACGAACTGCCACTTTCCACCACAACTTTATCATCACCTACTATCAGTTTCATTAGGAATACTTACTAGCTAATAAATACATCACATTTTTCTTACACACCTAAGTAAATCTTTGAACATTTTATGAAATAACTTGTTTGGAGTAAAAGAAAAACTTCCCTTTGTTCATCTTGATGCCACGATCAAGTTCAATGTTATTCCTTTGTGCCTCTCAAAGCTCTATGAAAAGATTCAGCGAAAGTAATTGAAATATTCGTTAATCTGGTACCTTGAATTTGACTTTTATTCATTGCATTACTCTTAAGGATCTTTACCAGTGAAAAAACTTGTCGTAACTTTACATAAAACTTCACATTACGTTTGATTTTAACTTTAAAATACGATTGCTTGTTTTAGTTTTAACCGGTTTTTTCAACACGATTATAAATCGATGCCATCTTCAGTAAATATCTTGTAAATAAAGTGTTAAAGAACCTTGATCATATTGGTGGACCACGTGTGAAGAGTTTATGTGTCAATGTGTGAAAATTGTTTCAATATTGTCTTACTCCTTGATTTAATACTCTGTAGTACTAGCACCTGACCTGGCTGGAGTCGGGATAGAATATCAATGAGGTCACAACAAGAGGAAGTGTCCAGTCATCTGACTTTATCTCCAATATCTTGAGGATAATCGTGTCCTCGGCAGACACTCCACTAATATTTGTACAACCGTGTTATTAGCACCTCGACGATCACTTGGAAGCGTCGTTTAGTCCTGTAAAGTGTTGTGTGAGAGTGGCTATTAGTATATTGCAATAGCGCATAGCAAATTGATTGACTCGACTCTCTTGCAAAATAATCACAATTTCTCTTCTTTGACCGTCTGAAGTGACCTCTATTGTAATAAATAGCGCATCTATTCCCAAGTTCTCCTCTCGAACGCATCGCAGATATCTCTTCTTCTTGACTATTTATAAATTATATAAAACCTGTAAATCCTGTTCCTTATGCGAAGGAGAATTATATCTTTGTAATTATTTGTTGATGTCATTGCAGTGCGGGTGCTTGCTTTTGGCAAGGTGTTTCATGTTGTTCTTTCAATGATATCTAGCTATTAATTGATTTCGTTATGATTGAATCTAACGGTGTTGTGATTGTGTTGATAGTTAACTCAAGAACCACCTGTTTTAGACACTCACTGTGCTTCAACACTTATTATTAGTAATATGCGGTAGCACGTAGCGTCCTTCAAGAAGATTTGCAAATAAAAACAATACACATTTGTATTTAGGTAAAAGCTATTGATTGATTTGAGTGGTTTCACATTGCTAGATTGCTCAAGCACAATGCCATTGGAATCAAAGAAATACAAATAGTCCATGAATTTATGCAGTGAAGTTAGATAAGGCAATTATAATAGCGTCAAAGTTCAAGTCCATATTAGGTGATATCAGAGATTGCAAGGTTTCAAGGTGCATTTGAATCTGAGATGACTCGCGGCAATTGCAGACAAATAAACATTTTCACTTCAGGCAGCTAAGTTGATTAGCAACTGCTTACATGTCATGGACGAAATATGCGAAATAAAGATGCATTTAATTGTCGAAGTGTGATATTGAGTGACGAATAAATAAATCGTGGAATCAATTAGAAGTAGGATAAAAAGTTGCATTTAGGTAAGAGGCAGTGATGTCAGGGATTTTAATTATGCCCAATTAGCACCCAAGGCCGTAATCATTACGTATTTACTAAATATTCTATGAAAAAATATCAATTGGCGTATTTTATAACAAGTAATAGGTAGTTTTCTATATCGATCGAGACGTGTTATTATGATCTAGCAAATGTCTCCTCAGTCTCAGACTTCGGACCACTGATCTGAAGTGTATTGTCTGCTAGAATGTGGTCTGAATAAATGACGCTTACAACGCTTGAAGCCTTCTTGTTTATAATAGAGCGTATCGCAGAGGAGCATTTATGTAAACTAGAACATTGATGGTCTTGTAAGAAACCACAGATGTTTAAATATCTACCTTCAAAACAAGTGTATGACAAAAAAATCCGTAGATCTTAAGTAAAAAGATCAAATTCTTTTAAAATGTTTCGAAAATTACTATACTTAAATTCATCACGAATTAATTGAAACAATTTATATCGTTTTCGAGCTTTTTAAGCATTTTCCAAGAGAGCTAAATCTCCCCTTCATCAATTCGCCGAAACTATTACAAACCTACCAAACATCTGTTTCCATTTCGAAGATCATCCAGAATTCTGAATCAATTGAAATTAAATTACCTCTGATGCCGTGGCCTGTTTGAACGGCGCATCTAATAAATAACCATCAGTGTATTGTTAAGGACGGTCATGGTAGCCGTATGTAGGCGTCCTACCCGTCCTTACCATGTGGGCTACGTAGAGTGTGCACTATGCCATTGTAATGATATACAGGCATGGATGTCGTGTTCCAACTAACTTATGCGCAGACTCCTCGTTGAGAAGCTGTGAGTGCAGATACGCCCTGCTGATACAGAACTCAATACCTGCAGCTAATTCCAGATCTACAGGAGCTATTCACAGAAATATAGGTGATTAAATTTAAAATACAATACAACTTAATGTCAGTCATCTTCGCGGTTTAATATGGAGTCTTTTCTTACTAATTTTCTTTCTTAAAGTTTCAATACGTCAGACCATTTCTAGAAACAAATCCCATTTATATGTTCAACTTTATGTATTGATAGATTTCCTGTGTATTCATCCCTGTATGGAATATTGTTTTATACTTATATAAGGTATGATTTGAGCCATAATTTATTGCTCCTTGCAATGGTAGTGAGCCAAGTAAAGCAGTTCAATTGCGTAGGCTGTGGATAGATAGATCTGCAACTGCCCTCGACGATGCAACAATGATAATAGTGTTGACGCCAATAACATGTAGTGATTGTCGTAAGCTGTAAATAGGTAGATAATTCAGTCAATGGCTTTACACTTTCTTCTAAGACCTAATCTTTAAGTTCATTATAAGATTGTGTTAGTACTGTGTGGTTGACTTGATTGTAATTGGCTTTTGCATGGAATATGTCAAGTTGTATTTTGCAATCATGTTTGATGTAGGTGCGTATGCTTGTAGCAGCTACAGAAAAATTCGTATCTTACAAATGGTTAGCGGACTGAAATCTTAATGTCAACTTTATTGAATTCACTTTTTGATATGTCAAAACTTTAACATCGTTTTCTCAAAATGTTTTGATGTGAAATCCATGTAGCTCAAAATGATTCCCAGTCAATATAATTGGCATAGAAAGCATATGGTTTAATTATGCATATGTTAAATTATTTACGAGCACATCAGAATATATTTATCTATGGTGAATAAAATATATACACATTAAAACCAATATTAATAAAATATGAAAAAATTAAAATACAAAACCATTCCACAATTACTTTATCACAAGATCATCAAATCTGCATACATTTTTTGGGCAGCACGGTGTCGATTTGATTTTTTATTATGTTGTAAAAAAAGTATGGATTGTTTCATTGAAACAATAACTTTTAAACTTATCAGGATTATAACATTGTAAAAATAATAATTCTATTAAAATCTACTTCTGATTAGTTTGTCTACTTTTGGCACGTGTAATATGACTTAACGTCCGCACAAATCTCTGCTCTGAGATTCCTAGTCTCTTTGTGACGCCGCGTTTTGTATTCCAATAAACATGTCTTCGCAGCTTAACTCCATCATTAGTGGAAATTGAATGCGATAGTCGCAGGTAAAGCAGAACTAACTACAAATGTCTCGGAGGCTTTTCTCTGAGATTCGAATAGGTACATTCGAGTTAATCCCAAATTACTGGCGAGAAATTTGGGCCATAAACTTGCATTAGGCGTGAGTGACTTGTAAAACATTTCGTAACTATTTTTACAATGCACACGCGGACATGTTGTGATGTTTCCAGCCTAGAGGTGATTTATGCGGACAAATGCCGGTAGTGTGGCGTAATCTTCGTAGAGGCGCCAGATGTGGTGAAGCGGAATTCCAGGTGTCACTGGCGCCACCTATGTTTCATTATTTCAATCAGTTTTAATGTATCGGTAATTCAATTGTATTTTTTCACATTAATCTTAATTATTACTTTTTGACACGTGTAAGTAACATGGGTACCATGCTATTTAAGCCACGCTAGTAAAGCATGGTACCCATGTTACTTACACGTGTCAAAAAGTAATAATTAAGATTAATGTGAAAAAATACAAATGAATTACCGATACATTAAAACTGTATAAATATACCTACTGAATGTTTCAAATATATATTTATACCGACGCATATTCTATCAATTTTAAGTTTAACTTCATTTAAGTTGAACTTGAGCCATCTAATCGATGGCTCAAGTCGAACTTAAATGAGATCTGATTTGATCCCTGCTGCCATCCACTCTACTTAGCATTTTTCGCAATTCAGAATTTATATGTTTTCTCGGACGACAGGCAAGTGTTGAGCCAAGACCTCTTTCTTGTTATGTTCCGTTCTCCTCCTTAATCGTTTTCAAATCCTTTCCTATAATCATGATCATTTTATTCATCTAAAGATCTAGCTCCAAAGATACTGTCTATTCTAATATTAATATATTCTAAAGATCAATTTACAAGATGGTGTTTGTCTAAAAATTAAAAATAGATAAAAACATTATTGACTTCGTTATTTCCTGGAATTGACTTTCAAAACCAAATCAAGCTTTCAAACTTTTTCAACTTTATTCAAAGTTGTACAAAAGAGTTGTCCCACAATAATAAAAATATTTAAAATAACTACCCAACAGACAATGGTCTCATCACATAATGCTTTAATAATATACAATCGTTGGTGGAGGTGCCGTGTCAGACACCGGCACCTCCACTATGTATGTTGCAATACTCGTAAATGCAATTATGTTGTTAAAATGACGACATCATCGAATAAAAAACCATTTGAAGATATTGTGTTTTTAGCACATCCTGAATCCGCTAAGACCAAGTTCTCTACAGGTGTACTTGTGTCCCAAAATTCATCTAATGTACCGTAACTTCAATATTACCATCATCTTGTAAAATTCTTTCGTCGCGCTAGTTCTCAATGCGCATGTCACGAATATACTGACTTTCGAAGGTAAACGAATCGAGGTATTTCGTTTCTTCAGAAAATTCTTCATTGTGCGGAAACTATAATGGCTTCGCTGAGAAAATGATGAAGAGAAAAAGAGTGAGAGGGACAAGAGGGGAAGACGAAGACGTAGAGGAAAGAGGTAACCAAAGGGCAATGGCTGTCCTTCGACGTCCTTGACTCTCATTGGACGATCATATCTGCCAATGTCTGATTCATCACATTGCAATATACAAACTGATACTGGTTTCTTCAGAACGTGCCTCTGGGGGCCCCATGTGGGCGTGGAGTGAAATTAGCCAATTCTCTCGACGTGGTTGCATTGCGAATGATTGGTAGCAGAAGTCTGGGAAGATTGTTTTGTTCGAATATTCGTCATGGGGTTGATTGCATTGTTTTAGGTGAACCGAAACCCGGCGAGAGAATCCTGGAGGATGGCTCATATCCGGAATTAGCTTTTTCCTTCTCCACCATCTCGACCGTGACAGTCTAAACGTCCTTGGCAACCTTCATTTTGTTGTTTCGATGTTGTTGATTTTTTCACCTGTTTTTGTTCTCGTGATTTTTTTCTCCTGTGAATCATATAATCTTGCTTGTTTAATGCATCTGTGGATTTTGCTCCAAGTCTTCTTCCTTTGTTCGTTGCTACTTTACAATATGGCGGCTGTCATGCTTGTTTTCTAACCCCGGGCTGGTCGAGGAGGAATTATTTACAGACTACTCGCGATTGATTTAACGTGCTCCACCAGTAATTAAGAAACTATGCGAATATATTTCATAATAATTATTCGATTAGTCATTAGATGTCTCATCGTAATTTTTCTGCGACGACTCATATACCGGATCAGACCACCTGGATTCTGATACTAAAAAGCTTGATGTTTCCAACCTTGATATATCCAGACAATAAACAATAAGTATACTGAACTTTGACTTTACGTTAAGCACTTTTCTAGCTCGTCGATTTTCTTTGGATAGTTTTAAAGACAGAACGCCACACGCCCTCCGCCGTCCCGCGGTCGCCATCTTTCATTCTAATAATGGCGGATGTCATAAAGCGACCATTTTGTTTCACTTGTGGTGACATTATCGACATGCAGTGATATTATATCATCGCGATTTTCGAGGTGATAACACATTGACATGTTCTTGTTCGACGTCCGGACATGGGAATGTGGTGAGCGCAGGGATAGAACTGCCGTCGTTACTTCACACTTTTTCAAACAACTATGCAAAGTTTGCTGCTTGAGAATACGTCATTTCTTAAAAAGGGCGATGATCAAGATAGACTTCAAAAGTCCTTGTGAATATTTACTGTTTCTTTCTATCATTTTATTATATTTTCTTTTGTATATTAAATAAAGTCAATCGCTACTTTAAACTGCAACTGTGTTTCATTCTTTTCGAATTTGAATGGATTAGAACAGCTATTCTGAGGAATGCAAAATCAAGTTCATGTCACTCAAGTCCTCGACAAGTGTTTTGTCATCGGTGAATATTAACACGACATCATAATTCAACGCCAACAGATTGAATTTTTTTCGCGATGACTTTTAGTTGGACCTGTGATGATGTTTCTCAATTAATTTCATGAAATGTTGTGGCATAATTTGCATTCAGGTTGAACAAGGTAACATCACGGAATTAAAATAAGAGATTGATCATGGTGAGAACATGGCCCCGTCTCAGATAATAATACACCGTTTAACTGATATCTCTGCACTGCTATGATTAATTACTAGATTATTCGCAACGTTGGTCTTTACATTTGACTTGAGCAAAGTAGTTATTAGATTGTCTGCTTTGAACAATGCTTCACTCAGCATTACAAGAGACGCGTGCCTATAGAGTGTACAGTCAGTCTGTACAAAGGAAATGTGAAAAATGATTAGAGTCTTGGGTATAATTAGAGAAAATAACATATTTTTTATTGTGCAGACTTACAAATTACCAGGATATGATTCGTGAAGCTTCATATATATGATGATGATACTGGCCATTCCGACCGAAATGAAATTACATTTTTGAGATGCAGTATTTTCTATTCTAACAAGTTTCTAAAATGGATGATCAGAATCTCAATCATTGAAATCCGTCAAATTTGTGTGTGTATTATGGTAATAACATGTAAATTTATTTGGCACATGTCGGTGTGCCGAATTCAATCGGCAAGTGTTAAAATATCTTCATACAACCATGCAATCATCCATCATCCACGCATCAAAGTAATGCTTGGGTTGTACTAGAGGTTGTACTAGAGGTTGTACCCACGGCCTCCAAAATAATGAATACTGACCACCACTCAGGTGTTTGCTCAACAACTAACTGTTACACCGATAATAATCAGATTTGATTCGCAAAACACTTAACAGCCAATAAATATTAATTCATCGGCAAACAGACTTTGCGGCACGCTTTCGCAGCTTCTTCCGCGATCAAAGCGCCTCCAGCGGCGCCAACTTGGACCGATCTTTGACTTAACCTTTGACTCATAACGCCACTCTCGTAATTGAACATGTATTGTTGTAAAAATATTTACAATCCATCCCTCATCACAATAGCAATCTATAACAGAACACTAATAGCACGTTCTAATAGCATATTATTCTTTATAATCGACTTTCAAACAATTATAGACTGCCTTTTTTAAAAACACCTTTGGTAATTATAATTATAGAGTACTGTTTTCACGTAAGACCTGTCAAATGAATCGCTAATGATGTTAATGAAATAACCCAAGAAACGATTAATCTTTGACCCGAAGCATTTTACAAACCTCTTTGATGTTCGTTGGATAACCGATGTCTAAATTGTTCATCGCAAAACGCTCATGGAGGTGTTAAATATAACGGTATCCGCATAACAGCGACTTTTCACCTTCCATAAAGGAAACCGCCTCAATTGTCAACAATTTCAACAGTTATGACTTCCTTTTTACCACCCTGAGTAAGAAATTGTATGCACATCAGTATTGTAAATAGAAATGGACATATTATTTTGTTTTGAAAATGTTATTATCATTTGTCATAATTATCAATGCAAACCACTGTTATTTCGTGGCAGATTTTTTAAGTCACGATTTTTCTCTCTTGGTAGTTTTATAAAAAGTTGCAAATCACGTTGACGTTTCGTTCAGGTTGTATAGTTTCAGTGTGATTAAAGGATGAGATCATCGGTGTTAATATTCCTCTCGTTGGTGCTTGATGACTGATGGCCGATGCTTGATTGGCTTCCGCAGAGATGCTGGTCCTGCGGAGATGAGTTGCCGGTTGATAACAGACCATTTAATTCTAAATCAAGGCTGGCTTACAGCTGACAATTCTAAACATAAGCTGTAGGTACTAGGTAAATGCGAATATTAGGATTTACTGCGAAAAAGAATTTGCATGGATTTCTTTGAGTTATAATTATGGAGACTGGCACCTCCACCAAATAAATTACAAAATTATACATCATGGTATGTGGAGGTTCTGAATAAATCACAAAATAACTCTTCATATTGGCTTCATTCTAAACATAAGCTGTAGGTACTAGGTAAATGTAGGACGCGACTGTTTTTGAAAATATCGCTTTAAATTACATATATTTATTAAAGCGGCGCCTCCATTACTTCCTTAGTTATGATTGTCTTTGAAAATAACCGACAAACCACTAATATCTTCTCAGGGCTCAATAACGTACGATTCTGCGTAAAAGAACGTAAGAATGTATGATGCGTTTCCTCATGATGTCATGGGATGACGCTTGATATCAAACTTGCAAAGTTGCCTCACTTGTCTCAGATCGTAAAAGTTCGTGGCAGTTCGTAAATGACGTCATCCGATGCTCATCTTAGGAAGCTGTGTTTTATTATTATTACGATCAATAATGATCATGCCCAAGTAATAATGTAAATGAGTCATTCAAACATTAACATTATCTTATCACATTCCTGTGCATCACAATCACATCATCGCGTACTTTCATGCATTTACCAAATAGAAATGAGTGTAATTATTTATATTGTGAAGTTGCAGTGACGTAAACTTATGGACTCTAATACATTACACTCAGGTAAACAGTTAATTATAAAATTATCTCCGGCAGAAACGATCTTCAGATGTTTTCCTCCCACACAGCATCATCTGCTACTGAAGAAGCTCGAGGAGTGACGTCATCTCGGTGACTGCAAATTAATATCCTGGTGACTTATTTGCCACGGCTACTTAGACCGCGTAGAGTCGTGATTTTGCTTTATTTTATAGCTCCTGGTTTGGCCACTGGCAGGTCGGCTTAAGGTACATGTGATGTTTGTCATTGAATGGAGGAAAGTCTGAAGAAACATGCATACACTTACACATACATGCCTCTTATAATTGTTCACAACAACACTCTGATGTTTTTGTACTCTGTATCAGGATCTACTCAGCTTCTAAGTGCAATCCGTCATTCTTTTTGCACCTCCTGATCCATGCAAATCTTCCAGTTTTTCTTCCAACTTTCTTGTATGAAGCTTTTTTGTTTACTTGTTTTGATATAATGAGTACGCGCATAAAAGACATAATTTTATCGCCTTGAAATAATTTTTTAATAAGTTAATGGATGGACAGAGGCGATACCGACAGCCCTCATGTGTAGGTTAAGAACAGACTAGTCACTTTCATGACGCCGTCTTTACATTAACACCTTGCTAGCGTTAACACCCCCAGTCTAATTGGAAATTATCTTATTCATATCAAGTTTTATGAACCCACAAGTATCTATTCATCCTTTCTCTCATTCTGATTAAATCGTGGTTACTTTAGTCCTAGGTCATCTTGTCAAGGGCATGATGTCACCCCACCGTCTCTTCAGCCCTTGTTCATGACTCATGCCGCGATCTTTGCGCCTGCGTGGGTTTTAATCACGTGATTACACTTCGACCACTGATAAAAACACAGAAGAGTTTGCCGCGAAAGAAGAAAAGAAGAATGCATTTGAAACAAGTTAAGATCATCAACCTTAGTTCTCTGGAATTTTGCCTAACATTTCTTTTCCACATTTTCTTCGTTGCTGTACTTTTTTCTTGAGAGTTTAATCGCGATTCTAGTAATTGGTCTTGGTCGAGCTCGAGCTAGGTGTACAGAGAGAGCGAGAGGGTTCACGCTCCGCTCGCTTGAGCCTCAATTATGGCACTCCTCGTGAGGCAATGCCAGCAATGTCGTAGGAATAAGTAAATGTCTTTGTTTATGGCGCGGAGATCGCGAGGTGGAGTGACCAGAAAAAGTTCCGAATGATCCGATCGCTTCGCCGTCAACTGCACATCGCAACGCAATGGAACAAAGACGGCGAAGAAGAGGTTCCAGGAATTATTATTAGGAAATGTAAAGTAACCCACACCATCGCACGTCTTCCAAGGCCAAGGGAGTATTATAGAAAACATTGCCGAAAAATTCAATCAGCAGACGATTACAGAGACAAAAGCTCTGCAGGACGGATGGATTGATGGACGAAGATAAGTGGATGGCTAAAGGATGCACGCAGCACGCATGCAGGTCCCTGACACCACCATCGCCACTTCATTGCCCAAACATGGCAGCTTGTTCACTTACAACTGCCTTATAGCATGGTCATCTAGCATAGACGTTTCGGAATTCACCATCTTAAGTTTCTAGCAGAGTCCAATAGATTGCTCGAATCTCCATTTGACTATTTCAACATGTACGTCCGTGGTCCGACGGACTCTTGCAGCCGCCCACCGGCCAAGGCGCTGGGAGGATGATGATAAATCTTACGTCTGCGATTTACTGATTGCCTTGTATTGAAACAATGGCGATGTGAAAAGCTGGTATCGTCGGTCATCGCAAGAGGACAAGTTGAAAGATTCGGATGTGTCTTTTGGTCCAGGCGGTGGACTTCTTTGCCGCCACCAGCTTGCCTCGTGTCATGATTTATGTCATTAGAAGCCAACCCGGACCTCTGCCTCCATCGCCAAGTCCAACTTAATACTACTTTATTCATGGCCCACATTCACATGGTACATCTTCAGGTCTTCAGAGCAGAAAGGGAGAGTTCTAAGAACAATGCAAAGATTTTTATCTTTTATTGGGACAAATTACTAGACACATTTTTGCTCCACATCTAAATTATTAGTTTCTGGGGAAGGGCGGCGAGCCTCTGGCTTTCAGCTTGTATGTAAACAATACCCCGTCATTTAAGACATCGCCAGACGGTAATAACACACTTCGCCGTCTGGCTGTGGGCCAGCGCTTCACGTTAGATAACAGTACCTAATAGTGCAGCCGATTATTCATCAATTCCTTCCTCGAATCGAACGCTCTCCTGATCATCCAAGAAAACAAACATCCGCAGTGAATTCATTTCATGAGCTAAATATAGCGTTGAAACGAGAAGTGAATTGTGACGGCAACTTGATCAAGGATCATCGTCATGCGTTTCGTCCTAGCTAAGACTTTATTCGCGGCAGTGATGTCATGAAGAAGCCAGGAGGCAGAGATGAGCTGCCAGAGGGTCATTCGGCAACAATTATTTCGGATCTCCTACGCTAAGATGCCCGCGAGTGCTATTCAAAGATCCTCCTCCAATGATACGATCACCTGGGGCTCTTGGTGGCCTCCCAGCTTTCGATAATTATATGTAATTATTCGATTACGTATCAGATTAGAAAAAAGAATATGCATTATAGCGATAGTCGCCTACATAAATGATTTGTATTATAACCCCATAATGAAGAAGTCTAAAAACACGACAAGTAGAGTACTTGAAGTAATTGCAAATGTTTCTATAGTCTATGAGGATGATCGCGACCTTCGGCAGGGTTGGCGATAATTAGCCAAAAAAAAGAAAACGAAGCTCCTCGCGAATTGGTTCCTCGTATTAAAGCTTGGTTCCTCGCCGTTCATGAAGCAAGTCGTGTCTATAGCCTTGGTGATTGCGCCTAGCTTTTGTCACAATGGCCAGAGAATTTGAGCGAATCGTTGATGCAAAGCGGTTGGCTTCGACGATCAGACTGACCAATGAATCAAGTTGAGTTGAGTCATCGAGGTGGATGAGAAGCTTGCCGCTTGAATTGATAGATAAAATCGAAATGCCGACGAAACTGCAAGTAATGAAGATTAAGACTAATAAGAAAGTCGTAACATGACTGTATTATTCAACCTGAAAAGAGTAAAACAACGTAAAAACTAATTGCATTACGTCTTACTTATTACAAGGAGTCTTCGATATTGTTGTTTGCTTCTGCGTATAGCAGCCTACAGGTGTGGAATATTCAGGATAAGTAATTAGCCAATTGATTACAAATTCAAATAAGT